>QEPC01010409.1:23231-53452 GCA_003113815.1 Sphenodon punctatus
TAGCTTAGTGATAGA
Organism: Sphenodon punctatus; assembly: GCA_003113815.1. Classification (NCBI taxonomy): domain Eukaryota; kingdom Metazoa; phylum Chordata; class Lepidosauria; order Sphenodontia; family Sphenodontidae; genus Sphenodon; species Sphenodon punctatus. The sequence continues at coordinate 23,247 of QEPC01010409.1, forward strand.
GATAGCGTTAGTGATTTAGTTTTAGTGTTTGTAGGAGTAGGCCTGTGTACTTATTAGATAATCCATTTAGTTCATAGCATTTAGAATAGTTAATAGCAGTTAGATTTAGTGTAGATATATATGTATAATATTAGATTAATTATTTTTTTAAAAAACCCATATAAAAACAAAAAAGCAAATAAAACACAAAAGAAAACCATATAAAACCCAATAAAAGACAAAAAAACCATATAAAAAACAAAAAAAACACCCATAGCAACATTTCCTGAACAGCCAAACAGCCGAACTGAACAGCCGAACGGCCTAACCAAACGACCGAACTGAACAGCCGAACCCGAACTCGGTGAACGAACCGAATGAACGAACCAAACGAATGAACCGAACGCATCTGAACCGAACGGCCGAACCGAATGAACGAAACGAAAGCAGCCAAACCGAATGGTCGAACCCGAACAGTGATCTGTTTGCCCATCCCTAGGGGAGTCCAGCAGCCTCCGTCACTCTGTTTGGGGATGGGGACAGTGATGCAGAGATTTCTGTGGAGGAGGTCTCTGTATCTGGTTCTGCTGAGGTGATGGTTGTCCCTCAATGAGCTGTGTTGCCAGTGCCACCATGTCTTGCCCCTCCCAGGAGTGCGTCACCTGGTGCAGGCCAGAAGGCAGGAGGGGCTACAAAATCATGGGTCTGGGAGCATTTTAAGATGCAGGCAGATGATCCGTGGGAGGTGCAGTGCACTTTGTGCAATAAGGTGGTGAAGCGTGGGTAGGTGATCATCAACCTGGGGACAACCGCCATGTCGAGGCACCTGAAATCATGCCACAGTGTTGCACTGCTAAGCAGTGAGGCAGGGTCAGTGGATCTTAGTGGGTTCCTGACCCAAGCGGCTAGTCTGCCTTCATTGGGCAACCATGCTGCTCCAATGACTGCGTCTAGCAGCAGGAGCAGTATCGCTGCTAGGGGGGGAGCAGCAGGAGCAGCAGCCTCACCAGCAGCATCAGCCCACAATGGAGGAGCTGGGATGGGGGCAGCTGCCAAGGCCATCAGCAGCTGGAGGGCAGCATGGCTTTCAAGAGAAAGCCATGCACCTGTTGGGTGAGATGATCGCTGTTGATGGCCAGCCCTCTCCATTGTCGGGGACACCGGGTTTAAGCGGCTGATGGGGTTCCTGGCCTCATAGTTTAAGATTCCGTCCCGCTCCACCCTGACTCGTACATTGGTGCCAGCCCTGTACGGGGATTTGAAGGAGTGGGTGAAGGAGCAGCTGGCAGGGGCTGGGGGTGTCACTGTCCATTTCACCACTGACCTGTGGTCCAGCTGGAATGCCCAGTACGCATACCTGGTGGTGACCCCGCACTGGTGGCAGGACCCAGAGTTGGCATTTGACAGTGGCATGAGGGATCCTGAAGTAGGGTATGGGTGGGCCCTGCTTCAGGCAGAAGTCATGGACTGTCCCCACACTGCCAGGAACATAGCGGCATCCCTGAATGCTGTGGTAGGGGAGTGGGTCATGCCAGGTGCACCATTTACCCCGGGTGGTGTGGTGACCGATAATGCAGCCAATATACTCAAGGCAGTCCATGATGGGGGCTTCACGAGCATCCCTTGCGCCACACATACCCTCCACCTGGTGGTCAAGGATGCACTGGGCTTGGGGGATAAGGGGATTGGGGAAGGCACCCTTAGATCCCTGATCCAGCGGGGGAGGGAGCTGGCTGGGTTCTTTAATCACAGCGTGAAGGGCAGTGAGCTGCTCAGGGCCAAGCAGGCAAAGCAAGGCCACCCAGTGCACCAGCTGGTGCAGGATTTCTCCACCAGATGGAATTCCATCTTCCTGATGTTTGAGCGGCTTCTGGAGCAGAAAGCCGTCTTCCATCAAGTGCAATTGGACACAGACAGTGGGGCTCCTCCAGGCTTCAATGGGGCAGAATGGGAGATCCTCTCCCAGATGGTCTTCGTTCTCCAACCGTTTCTGGAAGTGACAGAGACCATCAACTCCTCCACTGTCACAATCAGCCAGGTGACCCCTCTGGCCCAGATTCTCCACCGGAGTCTTGAGATTCTGCAGGGGCAGGATTGCAGCCCTCAGGGCAAGAAGCTGGGGACTGAGGCGATTGGGCTGGCGCAGAAGCTGAAGACAGGCCTGAAGGCGAGGTTTGATGAGCTCCTGCAGCGGGGGGAATATGTTTTGGGAACAATGCTGGACTCCAGGGTCAAGGGCAGCATGGCACGCAAGTCATCCCTCTATGGACTCTGGAAGGATGATCTTGTGGGGAGGGTCCGGAAGGCAGAGTGAGCTCTTGACAGTGCGTGGCAGCAGCAGCAGCAGGATGCCCCTGCGGATGGTGGGAGTGGGAGCAGCTGCCCCTTTCAGTCAGCGGGGTCTATCCCTGTCTTCAGGTCTAGTGGTAGAAGCAGCAGCAGGATCAGCAGCAGCAGCAGCACCCCTACTGCCAGCACCTCCTCCTCTGTGAATCCCACTCTGGGGGGCATGGGGCCCAGCACAAAAGGGCAGACAGCATGGATGAGGGCAGTGGGGGTGGTCGTGCCCAGGGACAGCTATGAGAGGGAGTACGAGGGTTCCTTAGCAGCAGTCGAGACCTACCTGGATGAGGAGCCGTGCATCAATCCCAGCAGCGATCCCTTGGCCTACTGGACCAGCAAGACTGACGTGTGGCTGGCCTTGTCCAAAATGGCGAGGGGATTATTGTCCTGCCCACCAACCAGTGTCCCCAGCGAGCAGGTGTTCTCAGTGGTGGGGGACAATTGCTCCCTGCACCGCCTGACACTGGGGCCAAGCTGGTGAAGCAGTTGTTGTTCCTAAAGTTGAACCTTCGGCTGCTGGGATTCCCTGAGCTGCCCCTGGACAAGGAGTGATGGTGCAGTGGCACACGCCATCCCATGCCAGGGGCAGTCAGGAGGGGGCTCCTCCTCCTCCTCCTCTTCCTCTCTCTCTCTCTTTCACACACACACACACACACACACACACACACACACACACACACACACACACACACACACACGACCCATTCAAACTCACACACACGCACACTGCACTGCCTCCTCCGGTCCCATCCTGACTCCAACCACAGGTTCGCCAGCACCTCTTACTCTTCTCGGCCACTCCCGCGACGCCTCCAGATCCCCTGCTGCCACCAGTCACTGGCTGCTGCTCTGACCATCCCACCAGGCCCGGCTCCTCGTCCGTCTGTCTGACTGCTCTGCGGGTGCCACCAATACAACAGGAACTGGAACCACCCGCGGCACGACCCCCACACCAACCGCAAAGTGTTCCAAATCCCGCACCAGAAAGTTGCATAAAGCAATTTTCTGTGAGGGGAGGGGGGATGTGAGGGAGCGAGGAGGTGGAGCCAGGCCAGTGGGCAAGATCCGGAATGGCTTGTGAAAACATGTGGGGTCCAGTGCTGTGGGAGGACAGGGAGGACTCCAGGGGAGCAGCGTGGTGGGTGGGTCAAGTGGCAGCAGCTGCAAGGCCCTGTGCCACCACGCTACAACTCCAACAAGCATGCTGCCCGAAGGTCGCAGCCCCCCCAAAAAAATTAATTTTTAAAAAACCAGCACAATCGCAGAGTCATCACGGGGCACCCTAAGGGGCAGGGCCCTGGGCGGCTGCCCCTAGCCACCCCACAGTAAGGCCGGCCCTGAGAATAGCTCCTCCTCTCGTTGGTTCCAGAACCAGCTGTTTTAGGAAGCAGTTATTTACAGCATTCAGAAATTTGACCTCCATGTCCCGCCCCGAGGAAACATTCCTGCATTCAATATTAGGATAATTGAAGTGACCCATTATTTATTATTATTATTATTATTATTATTATTATTATTATATTGCCAACTTTAGTAGCCTGTCTAATCTCTTTTAGCATTGCTTTATCAGTCTCTCCGTCCTGGTCAGGGGGACGATAGTATAGCCCTACTGCAATACTCTTCCCCTTTATACCTGGAATTTCTATCCATAGAGATTTTAGGGAACAGTTTGCATCCTTTAAAATTTTAATTGTACTTGACCCAATGTTGTCTTTTACGTGTATAGAGGCACCCCACCACCAACTCTATCTACTCTGTCATTCCAATATATTTTGTACCCTGGTATTAGTGTCCCATTGGTTATCCTCATTCCACCATGTCTCTGTGATGCCTATAATGTCTAGATCTTAATTTAGTGCCATACACTCTAATTCTCCCATCTTACTTTTTAGGCGTCTACATTTGCATATAGATATTTATGTGTATTCTTTTATTCTTGTTACTGTGCACATCATAGGGGACTGTATCAGGCACCCTGGAATTGTTATTTATCTGTTCTCCAGTGAATTTCAACTGAAGTCCCTTAATTTTTATCCCTTCCTCAGTCTTAAGGAACTCTAAATCCCCCAAGTTAACATCATCCTGCACAGATGCCACAGTCCGAACTGTGCACTCCACAGTACCTGTCAGCTTTCCCCCAGGTTCTAGTTTAAAAACTGTTCTATCATATTTTTTATTTTTAGTGCCAGCAGCCGGGTTCCATTCTGGTTAAGGTGGAACCCATCCCGTCTGTATAGGCTCCCCCCTCCACAGAAGGCTGCCCAGTTCCTGATAAATCTAAAGCCTTCCTCCTTGCACCATTGTCTCATCCACGCATTGAGACGTTGGAGCTTCACCTGACTCTGGGGTCCTGCGCGTGGAACAGGCAACACTTCCAAGAAGGCTACCCTGGAGGTTCTGCACTTGAGTCTACTACCTAGAAGCCTAAATTTGGCTCCATCCTACATCTACATATGTCATTGGTACCAACATGGACCACGGCAACAGGTTCCTCCAAAGCACTCTCCAAGATTCTATCTATGTGTCGTGTGAGGTCCGCTACCTTCGCAACAGGCAGGCAAGTTACCATGCGATCCTCACGGCCACCAGCAACCTAGTTATTTACACTCTTAATAATCAAATTCCCAGCTACCACAGCTGTCCTATTCCCACCCTTCTGGACACACACCCCTGGAGAAATATCCTTTGTGTGAGGATATTACTACCTGACAGTAGAATGTTCAAGTGTTTATCAAAGGTATTTTTAATAACACTGACACTTCTGGGAATTTCCATGTCACCTAGAGGAAAGGAAATACGACACCATCACACACCCTATCACAGTTATAAGCTATAAATTGTAATGTAATTTACATCTTTTTTTCCTTATTCCTATAACTGATCTTACTGTTTTATTTTTCAGGATGTGAATGAGACAGCAGGCTGTATGGACATATACAAGTCCATGGAAACATATTTTTTGCCCACCTTCTATGTTCTTGAGTTCATTTTTGGCCTCACTGGTAATAGCATTGTTGTCTTTGGATACATATTCTGCCAGAAGAAATGGAAAAGTGGCAATATCTACCTGTTTAGCTTAGCACTGTCAGACTCTGCATTCCTATGCTCGTTTTCCACTGGTGGTGTTGAGATATTCCAAAGGAAAGTGGATTTATGAGATAATGAGGTGTATATTCAATAGGTTCCTAAGCCATGTAAACTTATACACAAGCATCCTTTTCCTTACATTTGTCAGGATTGATCGATATATGCTAATGAGATATCCTTTTAGAAACCATTTCCTACAGAAGAGAAATGTGGCACTTGTTGTCTGTGTTGTCACATGGATCTTGGTTATACTTGAACACTTACCAATAATCTTATTTCTAGGGCAGAGCAATACCAACAACAGCAGCAGGTCTAATGATTATGCATGTTATAGAGATCCCACACAAACCTTAATCTACAGTATGTTCCTTACCGTTGTTGGGTTTCGAATTCCTTTGTGTGTCATCTGCTGCTTTTACATGAAGACACTTATCTTTCTTAAAAGACATAGGACAACAGTGCCTGCTATCAGGCCACTCAAGAAACCTCTGGCATTAACTACTACAGTGGTTATCATTACATTGCACTTAGCTCCATACATGGCATGCACAATATCATGATTATTTCCCAAACAGCATCCTGGAAGTTCTCTCCATGTACAAAGCATATCATTGTCAGATTTATATCTTTATGAGGGCCATTGCCTTTTTGAACAGTGTAATTAACCCAGTCTTTTATTTTTTAATGGGTAATCACTTCAAGGAGATGAAAGCAAGACACCTCATAGAAAGGATTACACACTGCCAAAAATGAGGCTGTAAAACAGCACCCTGCCTCAGGAACGTACATGGATTTAAAGCCCCCTGGTTTATGTAACACGTTTAACTGCTTCGTGGACTAGAGTTTGCTTAACTTTATTCATATCAGTAGTTCTGAACCTGCTCCTTGCACTACACTTTGACTTTGTTAAATGAATCAAAATGAACAGTTATTTAACAGAACTTGCAAAATGAACTTGCATACGTAACTACTTGGGCAAAACTCCCATTGTCATCAATGAGAATTTATTCTGAAAAGAGCCAGTAATTTTATTTATATACCCCTCAGTTTTAATTTGTTGGTAATGTAACATCATGCTTGCTGGGGAGCCAGGAGCTGCTCCTCAGCTGACCCAGTGGCAGCGCTGTCAGTTTCCCTGCTTGTCTGAAGGCTTTGTTTACATTTTAACTCTCCCCTCCCACCTGGCTGGAGAACCGATGAGTCATATGTAAACAAAGTCTGCAGGGAAAGAACTGCTGTGCTTGTGAGTCACTCTGCAAAGGGAGGAGGGGGAGGGGACAAACATCTTCCTCCTGCTGCTCCCTCCTCCCTCTAGCTTTCCACTAACTGACCAGAGAGCTAAAGGGAGGTGGGGACTTAGAGGATCTCCCCAAGCCCTCAGGGAGCATGCATTGGGCGTTAGCCTGGAAAAGCTGTGCTTTCTGGGGGACTGAGGAGGGAGGTGCCATGTGCTCCTTGGCTGGGTTCCTATGGAAAAACCCAGTCAATCAGCAAGGCTTAGAGGGTGTGTCAGGGTGCCTTTTCTAAATGCTCTGGCCACCCCACATCTCCTCTTTCTCCCCCTGGCCCCTCCTCTATCAGAGTGGGAGGAAGGAGGGAAAGAGCTCACTCTTCCTTGCTCCTTCCTCCACAGGTTCACTGGAGGGGAGGAAGGGGAGAGAGAGAGAGTGAGTTCCCCTTCTCTTTTTACAAGAGGGGAGATGCCAGGGAATTTGTTTGGAGTCCCTGTCCTCCTTGTTCGGAGAGAAGAACAACAGAAGGTGGTTATCAGAGTCAGACTAGAGTGATCAGGAGGTCTCATCCTTTCAGAAACCCGGTAAGTTTTGAAAAACAGATCCCCTGCCCTGATCTCCTGTACATTGTTTGGTTGTGCTTTCTTTTGTCCTCTTCTCTCCCTCCCTCACCCCCCATGTATTACAGGAAGGGGTATTTACTAATTTTGTGAGCCCAGTTGGAAGGGCTGTGCTGCCTCACCTCCTATTATTTAAAATATTTTCTTGGATCCTGCTATTTTTCACCCTGTGTGAGACCATGTCACCCTAATTGTCTGCTTTCTGTTTGTTTGGGGGGGGGGTGTTAGAGGGGGATGGCTGGAAGGGTTTCTAATCTTTCCTGCAATGTTCACTGTATTTAAAATGCCCCCCCTTTCAGTACCAGTTTCAAGGCTTTTCTGCTGCAAGGCCACCATGCCATGTGTTGGTTCACTAATGGATAGTCTTTGCATGAATGTTTTTTCCCTGTCTGATAATGCAGCTGCTGCCTTTTGCATTGCAATTTTAGTTTGCAACAGAACTGCATAGCATGTTGTGGGGGACAAGTGGAATTTCATGCTTCTGCTTTTGTCGTGTGGACTTAACATAATATTGTTGGCTTGAGATGGTTTGCTTTGCTTGCTCTGTGTTTGCATGTGCACTGCTGGGGTTCCCCCTCCTCTCCCTCTGCCTGCAGTAGGATCCAATGGGACTGGGAGATAAAGCTGTCTGTAAACAGACAACTCCTCCCCATGTGAGTGATCAGAAGGTTGTTGCCTTGTAAAGAAGGTTCTTTGAGATGGTTTTGAACAGTCTCATAACTTGGCTGTGCATGGCATGCTCACCATATTCAAATAATAGACCATGTGATGGTCTCGAGCTCCTCTAGTATAAAAAGCACTCTCCCCCTCAGAACGACAGTTCCTTCCAAACCTCTCTAAGAAAATTCCATCCGGGGCTGGAATGGTGGGTATTGTGAGAATGTTTGGAGCCATAGCAAAGAACCTTGTTTACAAGACAGCAACCTTCTGTTCTTCTTCTTCGAGTGGCTCCTCACAGGCTGTTTTACACAGCTCTGCCAGGTGGGGGACCCATGGGTGCACCAGTGCATGGGTGGAGTGTGCACACGGCTGCACATGCATCCCCACTCACCCCACACTCATCTTCACCCACAGAGCAACCACCATTTTCCCTGGTTGCTCCATGAAAGGGGAAGAGATGGGGGGTGAGTAGGGATGCATGTTAGGTGGGTGCATGCAGGCACCAGCAGTTACTGCAGGCGCAAGCGCCACGTCATTTACACGGGGCTCCCCCACCCATGAACACGCAGAAATCTGCGTGTTCATGGCTGGGAGAGGCCTGTGTAAAAAGGGCCACAGTGTCACAACTTTCTTACTTATACTATCTTAGGTAGGAAATTAGGATGTAAAGCAATATCTATTCTATCTTGGAAAATCTGCAAATATGGTTCTGAGATTATTATGGCTGCTATTTTACTAACTCTTCTTAATGAAGTTATTGCTAAAAGGAATACTGTATTTAAATTAAACCCACACCCCATAACCAGTTCATTTGTGCCCCCCATATAATGAATTCATGCTGCCCCAGGGGCACAAATGAACTGGTTATATGGTGGGGGCAGCGTGAATGGATTATGGGGGCACAACTGAACATGAATGTTCCCTCTCGGGTTGCAGAAGATACCTTTTACATTGCAAGTTTAGTTTGCAACAGAACTGCATAGCATGTTCTGGGGGACAAGTGGAACTTCATGCTGCTGCTTTTGTGGTGTGCTAAAGACTTCACATAATATTGGTGACTTGAGATGGTTTGCTTTGCTTGTTCTGTGTTTGCATGTGCACTGCTGGGGTTACCCCTCCTCTCCCATGCCCCAAGCATGTGCAAAGGTGGTGTCCATTTTGTGGAGTCCCTCACTGGCCATGGCTACTCTTAGTTAAAATAGCCCCTTTGCTGTTTTCCACCTAAACTGCCTGCTTTCTGGTTTTTGGCTGCAGGGACAAGAGAGCTTGGATGGAAGGGTTTCTAATCTTTGCTGAAATGTTCGCTGCACTTAAAATGACCCCTTTGCAGTGTCCGTTTCAAAGCTTTTCTGCTGAAAGAAGGACACCATGTCACATGCTGGTTCACTAATGACAAGTCTTTGCATGAATGTTCCCTCTCTGGTTGCAGCAGATGCCTTTTACATTGAAACAAAACTGTGTAGAATGTTTGGGGGACAAGTGGAACTCCATGCTGATGCTTTTGTGGTGTGCTAAGGACTTCACATAATATTGTTGGCTTAAGATGGTTTGCTTTGCTCGCTCTGTGTTTGCATATGAACTGCTGGCTCCACCTACTGCTGGCTAGGCTCTGCCTGCTGTTGGCTTGGCCCCTCCCACTTCTGGCCCTGCCCTGCACCCCCACCAGCCTTGAAACCCACTAGCCGCCACTGCCCCTTAAATGATCTTTAAGTCTTTAAATCTTTAAGTGAGTTGTTAAAGCAAGCTCCAAAATGCCATTCTTCCTCTTCATTAATATGTGGCAGAAATGATGGACCAGAAAGTTGCTGTATGAGCTTAATCACCCAGCTTTAGATACAGGTAATAACGTATCCCGCCAGTTTAAATAGTATCTCATATATATAATTCGTTAATGTATTACATTTCACAAATGGTTTCTTCTACTATAGCCCTGCTAGCTAGTCATCTCTATAACATCTATGCTATCCACATTCTGCCTGTCTGATTTTGCTCACAAAAACAAACTATGCTGCAGCACATTTCACATGTCTAAGATAAAAGGTGTAAGCAGATGAGATGTTGTCCCACTTTTGCCTCCATTAACCCCAGATTCACCTGCTCATTTGTTATGCGGCCACCAGATGTTCAGCCCTTGGTTACACCAGGGCCACTACTCATGGTATCATCCCAGGGAGGCCAATGATGCTGTGCAGGTGAATCCAGGGAAAGGCAGGGCAATGCAATGCCCTGTAGCTGCCTCCTGTGTGTTCGGGGGGTGATGGGGCACCTCTGTGGCCGCCCCATCTGCATTTATTTATTTATTTATTTATTACATTTTTACCCCACATCCTCCCACACAATGGCAGCTCAGAGCGGCAAAAACATACAAAAATACAATAAAATACATAAAACAAAGTATTATAATATTAAAATTACTAAAAAGACTAAATTCTAAAAGCAATAAAAATACCCTCCCAACCCGGGGCCTGAGGCATTCTCACAGATAAGCAGGTCCCAAGCTGTTTAGGGCTTTAAAGGTCATTACCAACACTTTGAATTTGGTCCGGTAGACTATAGGCAGCCAGTGCAGAGAACAGAGCACACGTGTAATCTGCTCAGGGCGACCTGTCTCCATTAGGAGACGAGCCGCCACATTCTGCACCAGCTGCAGCCTTAAAACCATCTTCAAAGGTAGCCCCACGTAGAGTGCATTACAGTAGTCCAATCGAGAGGTAATGAAAGCATGGATGATGGTTGCCAGGTCCGAGTTGGAGACATATGGCCAAAGCCATTGCACCAGGTGTAATTGATGAAATGCTCCCCTTGCCACAGCCTCCACCTGACAATCCAGGTGGAGCTGTGGGTCATGGACCATCCCCAAACTATGGACCTGGGCAGTCAGAGGGGGGCAGACCCCACCAATAACGGGAGCTACCACCCCCCTGGCCCTCCCAACCAGCATCCCCTCCGTCTTATCGGGATTCAGCCTCAGCCGATTCACCTTCATTCAGTCCCCCACAGTTGCCAAACACCAGGTAAGCACCGAGACTGCCGGGCCTGGATCTTCAGAATATGAGAGGTAAAGTTGTGTATCATCGGTGTACTGATGGCATCGTACACCGAACTGTCTCATGACCTCCCCCAAGGGTTGCATAAACACATTGAACAGTAAAGGGGACAGAACAGAACCCTGCGGGACTCCACACATGAGGTCCTGGGGAGAAGATGTATATTCCTCGGGGACCACACGCTGAGTTCTCCTTGCCAGGAATGAGCAGAACCATTCAAGAACAATCCCACTCACCCTGGCCCGATCCTACAGCCTTGTCACCAACATCTCGTGATCAATGGTACCAAATGTCAACCGACAGATCCAACAAGATCAAAATAGATTATCTTCCCTGATCTAATTCACGGCGTAGGTCATCGATCAAGGCCACAAGTGCAGTCTCCGTGCCAAACCCCGGACAAAAGTCAGACTGCAAGGGATCAAGAAAACTGACCCGGTCCAGATGCCCCTGTAACTTCCGGGCCAACACCCGTTCAATAGAGACTGGCAGATAGCTGGCTGGGGAGTCAACACTCAAGGATGGTTTCTTGAGCAGAGGGCGCACCACCGCCTCCTTGAGGCGGCTCAGTATTCAGCCCTCCCTAAGGAAGGCATTGACCACCCCTGCCAGCAATGGCCCTAATGTCTCCCGGCTGGCCTTCACCAGCCAGGACGGGCATGGATCTAATTCACAACAGGTGGCCCATGCTGTCCCAAGGACCTCTGCTGCGTCAGCAGGCGACACCCACTGAAACTGATCCCACAAATACTGACATGATGGGGCTTCCTCTACCTCTAGTTCACTACCTGTCACAACTGCAGCATCGAGGTCGTGATGAATCTGAGCAATTTTATCAGCAAAAAAGTCAGCAAATATGTCACAGCGGACACTGGAAGATTCCAGTTCCAGACGGAGAGACGCCGGACTGACCAGCCGCAGCACCACCTGGAAAAGCTCAGCTGGATGTGACTTTGCAGACACAATGAGAGCAGCAAAGAATTCTTTCTTTGCTGCCCACACCGCCACAGCATACGCTCTTAAACTAGATTTATGCCACAATCGTTCGGCTTCAGTGCAAGTCCGACACCACCATCGCTCCAACTGCCATCCATCTTGTTTTATTTGGCACAGGTCCTCCATAAACCATGGTGACCCCCGCCATCGGCATTCCAGAAGCGGATGCCTAGGGGCCATTTGGTCAATGGCCTCAGTCAAATAGCTGTTCCAAAAAGCAAGGAGGCATTCAAGCGAACAGCCATCGAGATCAGGAGGTAATTCCCCTAGAGCATTCTGGAACCTTTATGGTTCCATAAGTCTCCAGAGGCGGACACAATGAACCAGTCCTATACCTTTCCAGGGGCGGACATATTCCATGAACCTAGTCTGGAGGAGGTAATGATCCATCCATGACAGGGGTAATGTTATCACATCTCCCACCACCAGATCCCCTGCCTCAAGGCCTGTGCAGAATATCAGGTCAAGGGTATGACCCCCATCATGTGTCAGGCCCCTAACCATCTGAGACAGTCCCATGGTTGCCATGGTGTCCATGAATTCATGCTCTGCTCCCCCAAGACTGACATCAGCGTGGATATTGAAGTCCCCCAGGACCAAAGACCTCAGGGATCGCAAGCCCACCTCCGACACCAGTTCTGCTAGAGCATGTAGGGATGTTGCCATACGGGTAGGTGCACGTTATATCAATAACAGCCCTAATCTGTCTCCAGCCAAATCGAACACAAGGTGGACCCCCTCCATCCCCACAATAGTCTGCACAGGATACCACCTCACAGAGCAGGTATCCTTAAAAACAACAGCTACACTGCCTCCCCGCCCCTCTGCCCTGGACTGGTGCTGTGCAAAGTACCTGTCTGGAACAAGGTCAGCCAATATTGGCCCCTACTCATTGTCCAGCCAGGTCTCTGTAATGCACACGAGGTCGGCCAGCCGATCCAGAATTAACTCTCAGATTGTCGTTGATTTATTACCGACCGACCTCACATTCAACAACAGCAGACCCAGACCAGGAGTACGCCTGATCTCGATCCCTGTCATATCTACCTGGGGGCCTATCTGAGGAACAGGAATCTAATATCTGTCCCTCCTAATTGCTGTTCTTTGCCTCCCAGTATGACCATACTTGCCCTGGCCCATCACGACCCCAATGGCTGCAGGGCCCCCCTGGCCCTTTCTCCATCCCTCCCCCCCAGTTGTTGCTCCTCACGGACCAACCCTCCCCCCATAACTCCCTTCCGGAGGAAGCTTGCCTGGCCCCAAGCCTTTTGACATTTCTGCGAATTTGTAAGACCTGGTTGTTCACCCAGGCTTTTGGGGAGGGGGGTGGGGTGGGTTAGGGGGTGTTTTATCTTCACCCACCCTTATTTATTTATTATTATTATTATCCCAGCCTGTTTTATTGTAGTGTTTTTATGGACTGTTTAGTATAAACAAAATTTATAAATTGTTTTTATGATAAACTTGTTAGCCACCACGAGCTGTTTGCAGGAGGGGCGGGATACAAATTGAAAAAATAAAATCAAATAAATAAAAAAAATAACCCCCTCCCCCTCCTATATCCCCACCAACCTCCTTCCTCTACCCCCTTGGTCCTCCCCTGAAAGAGGGGAACCAAACCCTTCCCCCCTTGTTGGGTCGAACCCCCCTCATACCGGGGAGGCCTACCCAACCCTACCCAACCCAGTCCCCCTACCTCCCCCACACATTAGGGGAGGAGCTCATCCCCACATCCCCCTCCCATCCATCCCCCCAGCAACTTGTCCTATTAAATCAGTACTCTAAAACCAGCCAGCCCCCCCCCCAGCCCTCACCTAAGGGCCACACCCAAGATCCCTTTGGCACAGCCCATAGGTAACGGTTGGGCTGCCTGTCCTTTAACCCCCTCCCACCAGAAACTGTAATCATTAAATGAAGTGAACAGTGAGCTCCCAGCCCCAGTGGTCAGTCCTCAGCCTGGCAGCAGACACTGGAACAATCCTCCAAACTAAATGTCACGATCCAGGGAGCCGGTGGAAAACATCTGGCCGCCACTCTGGCCCGCAAACAGCATGCCAACGCCCCCTGGGCAGCAACTCCTTTTATGATGGTTACCTGGGGGAGGGACAGAAGAGGAGTCACAGGTGGAGGGGATTCCAAGCATCTCAGCCAACACCCACCCCCCTTTCCAGGCCATTCAGCACCATAGAATCATGGCCAGCAGCCTAGGATGTCCAAAGTGCAACCACAACTCTATGGTAGGGGAGACAAGGAGAGAGGGTGGTGGACCGTGGCAAGGAGGAATGCCTGCCCATTAGTTGTGGACCTGCACGGAGCCTATGGGTGGTGACTGGGGTGCGGGGGCTATGGAGTGACCACTGACTCCAGGGGCCTCCCCTCTTGTGTGTTAACACACAAACTTTTCTGTGAATGACTCCTGATGGCTTTTGGCTGGGTTTAGGAAATAGTAAAATACCATTGTTGTTATGGCTATTTTATTCTTATTGTTGCATGATGTTGGATACCTACCAGAGTGAAACCAACCAGACAAACTTTGAGGTTTTGTGTGTCAATTATGGGGCAAATACTGATTTTTGTTCTCTGTCTTTCACAGGGATAGGGCTGGGTGGGAGTGGGTGGGTGGGTGGGGGTTATGGAAAGGGATATGGGAGGGTTAATGGGATTTTTAGATGTTTTTATTGATTGATAGCCACCCTGAGTCTTAATAGGAGGAGCAGCATATACATTTAAATAAATTAAATAAATGTATTGCAATGGAAATTTGTCTTTTACTGGTCCAGAACTGGACCAGTTCTCTTAGAATTGTTAGATACTAAGAATTTCTCTAAATATTGCTTTCTCTAAGAATTGTTAGACTTCAGTGGGATTCAAGTTTCATTATCAAGAGTTTGCTTGACTCTGAATTAGTGAAGTCTCACCTACAGCCTAAGGTTTATTTCATAATGAGTACTACTAATTCACATTGCAAATTAAATCATATTGGGAGATGTTCCCCTCTGCTGCATGGTTTGGAGAGGAGGAAACCCATATTATCCTTGGTGGAATTTGGTTTAGAGATTCAAGGCTATGCATTAGGAAGAATATTGCATACTCCAGGCATACGGAGAAAAGAAATACAATATTATACTGCATTGCATGCATTGGGGGGGGGGGGGATACAAAATGGTATTGTTTACACACAGCCATACAGTGCAGTATGCTCCCATAGCAAATAGATGTGAAACAAAATTTTTGAGCAGATTTTATTTTTGATGGACTCTGGTCCTTTTGAACCATCCATTGAAATGCAAACAAGAATGCGCTTGCTGACGGAGGCCATTGATCTGATGGCTCCAAGGCATCCACTTCCCAGGTGGCAGCACCATAGGCCTCCCCAGTTTTCGGAGGGGCTGCAGGTGCTGAAGCAGGAGGGTGGGGGTTAGAGCGACGGTGGCGCTGTTCACGTGCTGAAGTCAACAGGTTGCATCTTAGAGGGAGTTTACAAGCCTATGCCATGGCTATGCAATCAGCAAAGAATTAATTTTTGCTTCCCTCATAGCATCCACCAAATCCCGTCCAGCGGAGCTGTTCTGGGTGGTGAGAGGGCTGATCAGTCCAGCCTCCTTCCACCTTGGAGGGGAATCATCTAGTGCCCACTGTGGATAAAATTGTTCGGATTCACCATGGTTTTGACGCCGCATTTCTTGCAGTGGGGCAATTTGAGGTTATGGAAGCCCCACCTTGTTCATGTTTGTGGGATCAGTTTTGGTCGGTGACCTCTACCGATGCAGAGGATGTTCTTGGGGCTGTTAGGCTACCTGTTGTGAACTGGACCCTTGCCCATCCTGGCTGGTTAAGGCCTGCCGGGAGACAATGGGGCCATTGCTGGCAGGGGTGGTCAGTGCCTCCCTTAGGGAGGCCAGGGTTCTGGGCTGCCTTAAGGAGGCGGTGGTGTGGCCCCTGCTCAAGAAACCATCGCTTGACATTGATTCCCTTGCCAGCTATTGGCTGGTCACTAGCCTTCCCTTTTTAGGGAAGGTTATTGAGCGGGTGGTGGCCCAGCAGTTGCAGGAGAATCTGGATCATGTCAGTTTTCTTGATCCCTCACAGTCAGGATTTCACCTGGGCTATGGCACGGAGACTGCGCTTGTGGCGTTGGTCGACGACCTGTGCCAGGAATTAGATTAGGGTTGTTCGGCCCTGCTGATTCTATTAGATCTGTCAGCTGCTTTTGATACTGTTGACCATGAGATGTTGGTGACGTGCCTGCGGGACTGAGTGGGGCTGGGCAGTACAGTTCTTGACTGGTTCTGTTCCTTCCTGGCTGGAAGAACTCAGCGATTGGTGCTCAGGAATTATTTTTCATTATACCGAGACCTCTCGTGTGGAGTCCCGCAGGGTTCTGTTCTGTCCCCTGTCCTGTTCGAGGTGGTCAAGAGGTTTGGCGTGCAGTGTCATCAATATGCTGATGACACCAAGCTTTACCTCTCCTTTTCATTGGACCCAGGTCCAGCAGTCTCGACGCTTACCAGGTGTCTGACAGCTGCAGGGAATTGCATGAGGGCGAATCGACTAAAACTGAATCTCGATAAGACGGAGGTGATGCTGGTGGGTAAGGCAGCAGGGGTCACGACCCCCATCATTGATGGGGTCTGCCCTCCGCTGGTTCCCCAGGTACGGAGTTTGAGGGTGCTCCTTGACGTGCAGCTATGCTTGGATGCTCAGGTGGAGTCTGTGGCAAGGAGTGCCTTTCGCCAATTACATCTGGTGCGTCAGCTTCAGCCGTATGTTTCAGACTCTGACCGGGCCATTTTCATCCATGCTTTCATAAAGTCTAGGCTAGACTACTGTAGCATGCTCTATGTGGGGCTACCCACAGTGACGGTTCAGAGACTGCAACTGTTGCAGAATGCGGCGGCCCATCTCTTGGTGGGATTGTGCCACTGGGAACATATTACACCAGTTCTTCAGTCTCTGAACTGGCTGCCTATAGTCTTCCTGGCCTGATTTAAGGTGTTGGTGCTTGCCTATAAAGCCCTAAATGGCCTTGGACTAACCTATCTGTGGGACCGCCTAATCCCCCGGGTCCTGGATCAGCCCCTACAGTCATCGGAGGGGTGCTCTCCTTGAGGTCCCCTGAGTCTGCCAGGGGTCCATGATAGAGAGGGCCTTTTCAGTGACTGCTCCATGGCTGTGGAATTCCCTGCCCTTGGAGGCCCATTTGGCCCAATATCGCCCCTCTTTTCAACGCTGTTGTAAAACGTGGCTGTTCCAACTGACTTTTGATGGGGAGAATGGGTAGGGTGGAGGGAATGGGTTAGGGTGGGGGGTCATTAAGGATGTTTTAACTCCTCCTTGTTTTGAGAATTTTAAATGTTTTTATTATTGACTGTAATCCACCCAGAGCTGCCTGTGGCAGGATAGGCGGGGTATAATTTTCTAAAATAAATAAATAAATCTTGTTCTGATGGCTCAATCAGAATGATTTTGTTGTCTATTGCGCATACACAAAATGGCAGTGGTGAAATCTGATTTGGAATTTTGATTGGAATTTCACCATGGATTTTTCTGTTAGAAACTACTGCATTTTGAATGTAGATAAGCAAGAGAAATGTGAAGCTAATTCCCTTAATAATTTCATTTCTAGAAAACATTATGTTTAAGGAGAGTAAAGCATAAATTGGTCATGGAAGAATACCAACCACAGGCCAATACTGTGAGATGTGAGGTGAGGACAAGAGGAGGGATAAACAGCGTCACAGAATCAATTCTCGAGTCATGTTGCATTATACAACTCTGAGCCTGAATATACACACGTACACACATATCCACTTATGTGAGCAGTTTCTGTGTCTTGTTTGAATTCAGTGAGACTACTTATATCAGTAAAGGTAATTGTTGATTAGGGCCCAAAATATTGATGCACGGTGTTTGTTCTACATATGCACAATTATTATATGGGGGTGTAGTGACTGAGAGGCAAAAGCACTCAACTACATCCCTGAAGGTTGTGAGTACATAGTGTATGCTTGTCTTTTCACCAGCTGGTAGCCTTTAGTCCACCAAGCTGAGGATGGGTTTCTGCACCTGGTTGGAGAAAGAAGTCAGAGGCAGGCTAATTTAGCCCTTGCAGTACCACTCCCTGGCATACTGTCTCTACAGAACTTGGCATGCTTTACAAACACTGTGCTGATAAGCCAAACTGGCCAAGTCACACATTGTGATAATGGACACTGATATACAAACAATCAGAGACAACAGAACTGGTCCCTAGCCTGGGAACCCAGTATTTGTGTAAATACCAAAATAGATGGATCTTTCATCATGTTGGAAGGTAACTATCTCGCTTCATTAACTGTGACCTTTTCACAGTGGTTTCATTAATCACTCTCTGTTTCTATAGCTTAAATTTTTATATTTGGCATAAATCTCCACCATTTCCTCACTCTCCATCCACACAGCTAAAACTCCTATCCAAGAGTCCCATATATTTACATGCTCTTCCCTGCCTTGATATTTGGTAGTTAAAATTGCTGAAAATTGCCTCTAAGCTTTCTTTCATGCATCACTTTATACACGAGAAAACCTCTTTGTAAACATCCAGCCAAACTGAACTTTGTAAATTCAGTTTCATTTATTTACAGGTTTTAAAAGAAATTTCACATAAAATAATTGTAAACAGAAATACACCAGAGTAAATTTTAAGTTCAAAAGAGAATTGAATTACATTTACAGCAACCCTTTTACAATTATTTCTTTTTGCTTAGTATTTGGGCCAATAAAGCATAATTGTTTACAGCATTTAAAACCACTTGTAAATTGTTTATTAAAAGCTAGACACTTTTCTCTTGCTTAGTCCAATTCTCTTCTTGTAAGTGGAGGAAGCCACTTAGACCGTTTTTACATGGACGGCGCAGCAGCGCCGATGGGTGGAGATGGGTGTGGATGGGTGGGTGAGCACACCCAGCGAACACCTGGTGGCACCAAGCAGGGAGACAGATGCACGGACAGTGCCACAGGGGGATATGGGATGGAAAGGGAAGGGGCCGGCAAACACCCAGGAGCCAAAAACCCATCCCGGGAAGCACCCAGCAAACACCTGTGCAAGTACATGGACAGCCGGGACCGGCGTGGAAGCCCCGCCCGGTACAGCAACGGGCACAACATGGCCAACCAAGGGTAAATGAAGCTGGGCAATGCGGTCCTACCCCCGAGCCACCAGAACCCACACGGGCAGGGTAGGAGGGAGATGGGATGACAGCTGCTACAAAGGAGCCAGCTCCACACAGCCCCGGCACAGAGCCCAGACAGCGCGGTGCTAGGCCTCCCCCCCCAGCAGAGCGGCACACACACAGCAGGCAACAGAAGCACACAGGGTGACCACCCCTCCCTGACATTCCCAGCTTAGGGCCCTGCACAATGACCATCCATGGCAGCAGTGGGGCCCACTCCGGTGAAGCAACAGGTGGGAGACGGAGGGCTGCAGTGACTGGGACGAGCACGTAACAAGAGGCTACCCTTGTGCACAGGTGACCTTGTATACCAGAGATAGGCCGGCCCTCTGGGGCCGGGGTTCCGCAATCCACACACAGGGCAGAAGGGATCCAGCATAGGTGATGAGAGAGGAGGGAGGCCACGGCTGGGCAGTGCGCCAGGCCAAGTTGCCGAGCCAGGCATTGTATCCACACCATGCACAGCTGCAGCATGCAAAGGCAGACCATGGCAGGGGAGAATGTAGAGCAGGTGCGGAGGCAGCGGTACCCTGGGGTGCGTGCGGTCCCATCCCCCCCAGCGGGAATACGGCTGGTGCAATTGCGGGTATGATCAGTCGGACCCGGCTACCGGTGGCAGCTCCAACCCCCCCCCGGGCAACAGCAATCGGTGCCCTGCCACCACCAGGCTACACAGTACATAAGTGACCCGATGCAGGTGGTTGGGTGTGGGGCATAAAGGCAGTAGCACGGGGTGAGCAGCAAACAGAGAACGGCAACACCGAGCGATGTCCCAGCAAGGCCAGCTCGTCCTGGCCCGATGGTCCCTCAACATGTAGAGCCGCAGCGTGACCCTACCGACCCTGCGATGGCACTGTTTGCATTCACGTACCAATGACTGGTGGGAGAACTTGTTGGCCACCTGGAGGGATGAGGAATGGACAGACCACTTCCGGATGACATGCTCCCTCCTGACCCACTTGGTGGAGCTCCTCAACCCCACCTCCAGAGGCGGGAGACCAATATGCGCTTCCCGCTGCTGCCATGGATGCGCGTGGCCATGGTGGTGTGGCGGCTGGCCACCCTGGATTCCTGTAGGAGCGTGGGGGAGCAGTTCACGGTGGGCACAGCCACCATGAACTGGGCCCTCCATGACGTGTGCGACCTGCTCGTGCAGCTCCTCTTGGAGCGTGTCATCCAGCTCCATGACCCTGAGGAGGTGATGCATGGCTTTGAGGAACTGGGGTTCCCTTATTGCATCGGGGCCATTGACAGCACCCACATCCCCATCATTTGACCCCCTCATGCAAAGATCTACTACATGAATAGGAAACAGGCCTTCTCCATCAATCTGCAGGCCATAGTGGATCATAGGGGCCTGTTTATAGACATGTACACAGGCCAGTCGGGGCGGAGCCTCGACGCACGTATCCTGCATGCCTCCCCATTCTACACAAGCATGTTTGATGGGGAGATCACCCCCAACCTGTACCACATGATAGAGGGGGGTTCCCATGGCCCCTGTTGTGATAGAGGACCCTGCTTACCTGCTCAGCCCGTAGCTCATGTGGACCTATGCAGTGGCGTGCAACCCAGACCACCGCCTGTTCAATGAGTGCTTGTCATCTGCATGCAGCATGGTGGAGTGGGCCTTCGGGCTCCTGAAGATGTGCTGGCACCTCCTAGGCACGGGAAAACTGGTAAATCCGGAATCCGATAATGCCGGTACCGGGCGTACAGGCATTATCAGATTCGACCCGGTAAATCCGGTCCGGTTACCGGATTCTGGGTACTGTATTTTTTTACATTGCAGCCATTTAAAAATGGCTGCAATGTAAAAAGCCCCAGCAAAAAAGTAAAAAAAAACAAACCCTCCCCGAGTCCAGGCTGCGCGGGTGGAAGGGGGGACACCCCCCACCCACCCTGCCCAGCCTGGATTTTTGTTTAAAAAAAGACTCAGAGCCCACCCCCCCAGCACCAGCGGCCGCGGCGTCCCCGCAGCCGCCGGTAAGTATGACCCGATCCCTGGGGGGGGGTGTTTAACACCCCCCACCCCCCCAGGGATCACCCCTACTAAAGGTCAGTGCGCCGCTTCGCTTACCTTTGGGGGCTGCGGCGGCGGCGGGCGGTCCGGCGGCCTCAGCGCCGGCTGTGGCTGCCGGCGTCAGAGACGCTCTAGGCCTTCCGGGGAAACCCGGAAGTTCCCCGGAAGGCCTAGAGCGTCTCTGACGCCGGCAGCCACAGCCGGCGCTGAGGCCGCCGGACCGCCCGCCGCCGCCGCCGGAGCTCCGCAAGGTAAGCAAGCACTGAACTTTAGTAGGGGTGATCCCTGGGGGGTTGGGGGGGTGTTAAACACCCCCCCCAGGGATCGGGTCATACTTACCGGCGGCTGCGGGGACGCCGCGGCCGCTGGTGCTGGGGGGTGGGCTCTGAGTCTTTTTTTAAACAAAAATCCAGGCTGGGCAGGGTGGGTGGGGGTGTCCCCCCTTCCACCCGCGCAGCCTGGGAGGGGGAGGGGGGAGGAATTAATTGTATACTATTTATTTCATTGATTTCAATGGGGACACAGTGCCCCATTGAACTCAATGAAATAAAACTGGTACCGGTATACCGGATTTAAACCGGGAATCCGGTTCTTTGAGAACCGGTAACCGGTAAATCTGGTAGCCGGTAATGGGCCCGGGGTCCCACCTCTAGCACCTCCTGATGAACAGGAGCCAATTTGACCTGGACCACACCCCCATCCTTGTCCTGGAAGCGTGCATCCTGCACAATGTCTGTGAGACAGGAGGCGCTGCCCTGGACAACCCACCACTGGTGCACAGGGCTGGCCCCGTGCCTGTACCAACATGCCCAGGGTGAGGCATTCTGGCACATCTCAGAGGAGAACAGGGATGCCATATGCTGCTGCATCGTTGCCCAGGAAGTCGAACACCAGGAAGCACCCACACTCACATCCACAATTCTTTGCACCCCTTTAATAAAGCTGGGTAATACCCTTGAACTGCCACCGTGCCTCTGTGCCATGTGTGGGTGATAGGAGTCCTGGGAATGGGTACCATGGGTTGCTGGGTTTCATGAGCACTCCCCTCGCTGTCTGCCATGGGGTGCTCAGGCTCCGCAGTGTCCTGCCTGCCTCCACTCACCAATCCGCATTTGACAGGTCTGTGTACACCTGTTCCAGCCACCACAACTGCCTGCGGCCTCACCGGACTGGCTACCAGTCCCTTCGGCCAGCCAGGCACTGTAGAGTGCCCCCACCCTGACAGAGACCCCCCGCAAGTCCCTCCCCCCCAGCTACCTCTTCCGGGACAGAGAAAGTGACAGCGAGGTATAGGTTCAGCATCTTTATTGGTGGGGGATGTGTACAATGGGTGAGGGAGGTTAACGTCAGGGGCACCCACGCCCCCTCTTGGCCACACCACCGGGGCTTGCAGGACAGAGAGCCCTAGCCGCAGCCGATGGCAGCAATCGCTGACCAGATGGCCCGGCCCCCCTGTCATCCGCTGGCCGCTCCAGCCCGGCCTCTGCTGACGGTCCCTGCGAGGAGATTAAGTAATGGGGTAAGCAATCCTCTTGTGCACCTCTCTCTTTTCCATGCTGGGGCCCAGGCCACTGGGGGCCCCATGGTCACCAAGGGATCCCCCTACGCCCCACATGAGCATAATATGTGATGTGGAGCAACCCCTTATGAAGGGGAACCTCGTACTGACCCGACCATAGTATTATGGACCATGCACAGTCTGGTACAGCTTCGCAGAGCTGGTACGCTTGGCTCAGGCAATGGCCGTTGCTCCGCAGCTCCTGTGGTGCATGTGCTCTGTGTGGGTTCTGTACTGTGTTCCCTACTGGGGCCATGCCCTGTGTGGTTCCCCAACTTCTCCATCCATCCCCCCTGTGTAGTGCCCCCCACCCTCCAGGGTCCCAGGCTGGTGCGACCTTACCGGAGGGGGTAGGGCAGACACCATGGGTGGTTGGTTGTCCTGGGGTGCACAGTCCAGAGGTGGGGGCATCACTACCTGGTGGAGGGGTCGGGGTTGCAGTGGGGGCAGGACCAGGAGGAGTGTGGGCTGGAAGGGCGGCCTCGCCAGCAGATCCTGTTGCCCTATGTGGGGGAGGGGGACCCATGGACCAGGCCCAAGTAGGGCTGCTGCTGGGGGAACCACAGGTGGCCAAGGTGATGGGGGGGCACCTGCACCAGTGGGCGGCTGCCATGGTGTTGGTCAATTGCCAACCCTCCTTCCACGGCATGGCGGGGCCTGTCGCACTGGGAGTCAAGCCGCAGGGCCTCCATCGCCTCCCCCATGAGGTCCATGAGCCATGCAGCCTGACCCTCCAGCCCGTCACAGGCGCACCGCTGCTTGCATTGGAGGGCAGCAGCCTGACGCCTGTCTCAGAGGTGCTTGGTGCGGGACCAGACCATCATGGCAGACAGGATCTCCCGGTCCCTTTCCCCCTCCCCTCTGATGAGCTCCCTTGTGAGCGCGAGCTCCCAGGAGTGCACCGTGGCTAACCATTGCAATTCCTCCAGCATCTTCCTACCGAGGTCCTCCCTCCGGCACCGGTTCCTAGTCTGCATCTCCCGGATCCACTCCACGCTGCCAGCAGCCGCACCCCTCGCATGAGCGGGCACCTGGTCTGTGAATGAGAGGTTGCTCACCACATTAGTGCTTCCAGCTGGTGTGCCCCACTGCCTGCTACCACATGACCCGGTGGGGCAGCCCCCATAGTGATGACCTGGTGACCAGCCACACCCCTTGCATGAGTGAGTGCCTGGTTTGTGAATGAGAGGTTGCACACCACATTAGTGCTTCCAGCCGGTGTGCACCACTGCCCGCTACCACATGACCTGGTGGGGCAGCCCCCATAGTGTGGCAGCTCCCCTATGCCCTCCCCTGTGTGGCCCCCCTGCCCTGACCTCTTGTGGGATGGATCACTGCAGGTGGGGCCCGTGTCCATCATGTGTTCCATGGGGGCTTCTGTGGGCCCACCAGTGCCTCCCTCCTGCCCCACCACCCCAACCTCTGTTGGGCCCTGCTGGTTGTGGTCGTGCGCCCCTCCACACCCTATAACTCCACCCACCTCATCACCCTGCCCCCCGTGGTCTCTTGGCCAGTGTGTCCCACCATGGACATGTGCCTCACCTGGTAGCAGGGGTGCTGCCGGGCCCACCTCATCCACCTCCTCCTCCACGACCTCCACCTCCAGACTACTTTGTGCTGCAATGGGATGGGAGGCCATTCGTGTTTACCGGTACCCAGGCCCAGGCTGTTGCACCTCTGTCCAGGCCTTCCCCCCCTGGCCCTGCTGGAGCAATCGTACCTGGATCCTGTTCCTCCACTTCCTGGGGGCCATCCTGGGCCTCCGCTTGCTCTGCGTGCATCCCCTGTCCCTGTGGCTTGTAGGCCTGTGGATGTTGTGGGCCTGCACAGAGTGTGGTGGTTCAGGGGCGCCTCCTCCCCCTGTGGGACAGGGCTGTCACCTCCCACTTCCTGGCTGGACTCGCCAGGGGCACCTCCCCCCTCGCCCCGCTCCATGGGGTCATTCGGGGGGGGTTGTGTGTTGGCCCTGCGTCTGCCCATGGTGAAGGCGCTGCCATGTGTCTGGGAGGCCACGATGTCCCCGTCCATGCAGAGGAACTTGTCCAGCTCCTCCTGGAGCTCGGCTGTGTGCATGGCCCGGCCGCATTTGAGATTGTTGTCCTTGATATGTTTATATCTGAACCTCAAGTCCTTTGCCTGCTGCATGCACTGGGTGACATTCCTGTTGTACCCCTGCCACTGCATCTCCTGGGCAATGGCTTCATAGACCTGTCTAGTCTTGTAGCTGTGCACCAGGTCATGCTGGATCCTTTCAGACCCCCAAACACGTATATAGTCCCTGATTTCCTGCCTTGACTAGTGCTCCCCCTTTTGGAACCCATGTGTGGGGGGCCGACCGGCTTGGCGGCATGGGGCCTTCCCTGTGGCTGTGGTAGCTGTAGTGATGGTCAGCTCCTGTTGGGGGTGGTGCATTAGGGGTTACTCTGGGTCCTGCAGCCCCCTCCATGCCCCCATAGGGCCTGCCCGCCCCCCTGGGGTGGCCTTCGGCTCACCTGACTGTCTGGGGGGCCCTCCTCAGCCATCGTCCTGGTGGTGCGGTGCTCCATTGTCTGGGAGCTGTTCTGGGGGGGATAGAGGAATGCGTTATGTGGCAGCCGCCTGCCCTGTGTTCCCTGGGCTGTGTTGCCAGGCCTGGGGCACAGCCCTCCCATCCCGGTTGGGGTGTGTGTGTTCCCTCGCACTCACCTCACTATTGCTCCTCTGGCCATGCCCCTGGGATGTGCTGGGCTGGGGGTCCTCGGTCTGTGTGGGGGAGGGGGTCGGTGCAGGCCCTCTGCCCTGTGCCGGGAGACGTGCGCTGTGTTACGGCCTGGTGCATTCCCCCCAGCAGGGAACCCCCNGCTGGTACGCTTGGCTCAGGCAATGGCCGTTGCTCCGCAGCTCCTGTGGTGCATGTGCTCTGTGTGGGTTCTGTACTGTGTTCCCTACTGGGGCCATGCCCTGTGTGGTTCCCCAACTTCTCCATCCAATCCCCCTGTGTAGTGCCCCCCACCCTCCAGGGTCCCAGGCTGGTGCGACCTTACCGGAGGGGGTAGGGCAGACACCATGGGTGGTTGGTTGTCCTGGGGTGCACAGTCCAGAGGTGGGGGCATCACTACCTGGTGGAGGGGTCGGGGTTGCAGTGGGGGCAGGACCAGGAGGAGTGTGGGCTGGAAGGGCGGCCTCGCCAGCAGATCCTGTTGCCCTATGTGGGGGAGGGGGACCCATGGACCAGGCCCAAGTAGGGCTGCTGCTGGGGGAACCACAGGTGGCCAAGGTGATGGGGGGGCACCTGCACCAGTGGGCGGCTGCCATGGTGTTGGTCAATTGCCAACCCTCCTTCCACGGCATGGCGGGGCCTGTCGCACTGGGAGTCAAGCCGCAGGGCCTCCATCGCCTCCCCCATGAGGTCCATGAGCCATGCAGCCTGACCCTCCAGCCCGTCACAGGCGCACCGCTGCTTGCATTGGAGGGCAGCAGCCTGACGCCTGTCTCAGAGGTGCTTGGTGCGGGACCAGACCATCATGGCAGACATGATCTCCCGGTCCCTTTCCCCCTCCCCTCTGATGAGCTCCCTTGTGAGCGCGAGCTCCCAGGAGTGCACCGTGGCTAACCATTGCAATTCCTCCAGCATCTTCCTACCGAGGTCCTCCCTCCGGCACCGGTTCCTAGTCTGCATCTCCCGGATCCACTCCACGCTGCCAGCAGCCGCACCCCTCGCATGAGCGGGCACCTGGTCTGTGAATGAGAGGTTGCTCACCACATTAGTGCTTCCAGCTGGTGTGCCCCACTGCCTGCTACCACATGACCCGGTGGGGCAGCCCCCATAGTGATGACCTGGTGACCAGCCACACCCCTTGCATGAGTGAGTGCCTGGTTTGTGAATGAGAGGTTGCACACCACATTAGTGCTTCCAGCCGGTGTGCACCACTGCCCGCTACCACATGACCTGGTGGGGCAGCCCCCATAGTGTGGCAGCTCCCCTATGCCCTCCCCTGTGTGGCCCCCCTGCCCTGACCTCTTGTGGGATGGATCACTGCAGGTGGGGCCCGTGTCCATCATGTGTTCCATGGGGGCTTCTGTGGGCCCACCAGTGCCTCCCTCCTGCCCCACCACCCCAACCTCTGTTGGGCCCTGCTGGTTGTGGTCGTGCGCCCCTCCACACCCTATAACTCCACCCACCTCATCACCCTGCCCCCCGTGGTCTCTTGGCCAGTGTGTCCCACCATGGACATGTGCCTCACCTGGTAGCAGGGGTGCTGCCGGGCCCACCTCATCCACCTCCTCCTCCACGACCTCCACCTCCAGACTACTTTGTGCTGCAATGGGATGGGAGGCCATTCGTGTTTACCGGTACCCAGGCCCAGGCTGTTGCACCTCTGTCCAGGCCTTCCCCCCCTGGCCCTGCTGGAGCAATCGTACCTGGATCCTGTTCCTCCACTTCCTGGGGGCCATCCTGGGCCTCCGCTTGCTCTGCGTGCATCCCCTGTCCCTGTGGCTTGTAGGCCTGTGGATGTTGTGGGCCTGCACAGAGTGTGGTGGTTCAGGGGCGCCTCCTCCCCCTGTGGGACAGGGCTGTCACCTCCCACTTCCTGGCTGGACTCGCCAGGGGCACCTCCCCCCTCGCCCCGCTCCATGGGGTCATTCGGGGGGGGTTGTGTGTTGGCCCTGCGTCTGCCCATGGTGAAGGCGCTGCCATGTGTCTGGGAGGCCACGATGTCCCCGTCCATGCAGAGGAACTTGTCCAGCTCCTCCTGGAGCTCGGCTGTGTGCATGGCCCGGCCGCATTTGAGATTGTTGTCCTTGATATGTTTATATCTGAACCTCAAGTCCTTTGCCTGCTGCATGCACTGGGTGACATTCCTGTTGTACCCCTGCCACTGCATCTCCTGGGCAATGGCTTCATAGACCTGTCTAGTCTTGTAGCTGTGCACCAGGTCATGCTGGATCCTTTCAGACCCCCAAACACGTATATAGTCCCTGATTTCCTGCCTTGACTAGTGCTCCCCCTTTTGGAACCCATGTGTGGGGGGCCGACCGGCTTGGCGGCATGGGGCCTTCCCTGTGGCTGTGGTAGCTGTAGTGATGGTCAGCTCCTGTTGGGGGTGGTGCATTAGGGGTTACTCTGGGTCCTGCAGCCCCCTCCATGCCCCCATAGGGCCTGCCCGCCCCCCTGGGGTGGCCTTCGGCTCACCTGACTGTCTGGGGGGCCCTCCTCAGCCATCGTCCTGGTGGTGCGGTGCTCCATTGTCTGGGAGCTGTTCTGGGGGGGATAGAGGAATGCGTTATGTGGCAGCCGCCTGCCCTGTGTTCCCTGGGCTGTGTTGCCAGGCCTGGGGCACAGCCCTCCCATCCCGGTTGGGGTGTGTGTGTTCCCTCGCACTCACCTCACTATTGCTCCTCTGGCCATGCCCCTGGGATGTGCTGGGCTGGGGGTCCTCGGTCTGTGTGGGGGGGGGGTCGGTGCAGGCCCTCTGCCCTGTGCCGGGAGACGTGCGCTGTGTTACGGCCTGGTGCATTCCCCCCAGCAGGGAACCCCCCCTTGTACCTCCCATCTGCCCCCCCTCCTTGTGCCTTTTGCCTGGGGCACCCCCCTGCACCACCTTGGCGGGGCTCTCCTCCCCCTGGGTGGTCCTGGGTCCCCGTGCTCACCTGGCCCCTTCCCGTGCGTGGGGCGGTGTCAGTTCCTGTGGCCTTCTCGTTGGTCTTCCTGGTCACCATTGTGGGAGCCCATGTGTGTGTGCCATGGTTCCGCCCTCCTTTTTGGGCTCTCAGCCGGACATCTGGCGTCCACCCCTGTGGGTGTATCTGCATGGCGGCACGTGCGTGACCCATGGTGCTGGTCTGGTCCACGTGGATGTGGGTGTTTTTGATTTTACACAGACGCTTGGGTGTTGAACACCCATCTCCACCCACCTCCACCCACGAAGGGTGCCGGCTCCCTCCCGGCTGCTCCGTGGGTGTTGGTGGGTGGGTCGGGCACGCGCACCCACCCGCGAGTGGACTTTTACATGGACGCTCTCCCACCCATCTGATGGGTGTTTCTGGGTGTTCATGGGTGGGTGGCATCCATGTAAAAGTGGCCTTAGATCCCAAATAGCGTTGAGACAAAATGAAGTGTTTATGTACTGAAGGGAAATACCAATCTTTCGGGAGTGCTTGCGAGTATCCATCAGTACAACTATGATGGCTCATATAGTCACTTTGTGATCAACTAAAATAAATGATCAACTAAAACTTCTCCTCCTCTCTTGTTTCCAACTGATGAGTTCCTAGCTTGTAACCAAAAATACTTAGCATGAATCTCCAAATGCATAAAGTTGCATCTCATTTCTAGCACTCCAATTCCTAAGGTCATCAGATTCATCCTGCATAATTTTCTGGTCCACCTCTAGAATGGAAATCCAAGTTGGTGTCCCCAGCAAATTTCGTTAGCATGCACTTACTTCCATCACCAAGTTCAGTTACAAATACATTGAATAAGATGGGTCCCAAGACAGATCCTTGAGGAACTCCACTAGTGACCTCTCTCCAGCTGAAAAGTTCACCTTTTAGATTCCTTACTCATCTAACTTTGCTTTTATTCACTACCATGTTCTCCAACTTAGGTAGAAGTTTGCAAAGTGGCATAATATCAAATGTTTTACAAAAATCCAAATATTATCCAAAAAACCAGCTGTCATTTTTAAAAGAAAAAATAATGAATTTCAGATTAGTCTGGCATGAACTGACCTTTGTGAATCCATGCTGCATTTTAACATCTTTTTCCTTTCCTACCACATTTTCAATTATTCTCTCTCTCAATATATGCTCTAAAACCTTATATACTACCAAGATTGGGCTGACGGGTGTATAGTTAACTGGTTCATTTTTACTTCCTTTCTCAAATATAGGTACATTTGCTCTTTTTCTCTTAAAGAGTTATATAAAATACCAGAACATAGGTAGTGACTATTAGGGGCGGGAAACCAGTAAAATCCGGTATCCGATAATGCCTGTACCGGGCGTACCGGCATTATCGGATTCGACCCGGTAATCCGGTCCGGGGTACCGGATTCCGGGTACCAGATTTTTTACATTGCAGCCATTTAAAAATGGCTGCAATGTGAAAACTTAAAGCCCCAAATTAAAAAAAACAACAATCCTCCCCGAGTCCAGGCTGCGCGGGTGGAAGGGGGGACACCCCCCCACCCACCCTGCCCAGCCTGGATTTTTGTTTAAAAACAGACTGAGAGGCGAGCCCACCCCCCAGCACCAGCGGCCGCGGCATCCCCGCAGCCGCCGGTAAGTATGACCCGATCCCTGGGGGGGGGTGTTTAACACACACCCCACCCCCCAGGGATCATCCCTACTAAAGTGCATAGCTTGCACGCCGCTTACCTTGTGGAGCTCCGGCGGCGGCGGGCGGTCCGGAGGCCTCAGCGCCGGCTGTGGCTGCCGGCGTCAGAGACGCTCTAGGCCTTCCGGGGAA
>QEPC01010409.1:71988-96618 GCA_003113815.1 Sphenodon punctatus
TCCTTGGGGTGCTAGGGATGGTAATGGGAGATGTGACCCTGGCTGGCACATGCAAATCCTGCCCTTATTTGGGGGTGCGTAGGGAATGGGATGGCAACTGGAGAGTGGAGACCCTTACTAGCCTGGCACATGTTTGGGTGGGGGTGCTGTTCGTGCTCATGCCTGACTGCTGGAAGAGCCCCTACACTACAGTACCCCCTCTCTCTGTGGCAGACATCTAATGCTACCCGCTGATGCCCACTGTTTGTGCCTGACTGATGCCCACCAGCCACGCACCCACCCACATGCCAGTGAGCTTGCTCTAACGGACAGAGCCTTTCTTGTCCTCAAAGTTAAAAAAAGTTTACAAACCTGGCAGCACCTCCTGTGCCCACAGCTTGGTCCTCATCTGAGGAGCCAGACACCACCACCGACGGTCCAGGGGCTGGGCCAGCGAACGCTTCCTTCTCCTCCACCACCACCACCGGCTCTGGGAGCACCAAGTCAGCCCCCAGCCGGGGAATCAAGACAACAGTCTTCATTCCCCCCCCAAAACTCATTCACACCAGACAACAACACACAGTCACCCACCAACACTCATCTACCAAAACAAAACAGCCAAACCAAACACGAACAGCCAAAACACACGAAACTGAACAATCAGCCACAAACACACACACTCTCGCCACACATCTCCACATGCACTCGAATTTCCAGTTTCCAGCGCGATCATGAGCTCTCGCGATCCTTTTTCAAAATGGCCAAACTGAACCGAACATGACTGAACTGAACTGCCAAACCCAAATTCAGCGAATGAACCGAATGACCAAACTGAAAGACTGAACCGGAGTGAACCAAACACCTGAACATGAACCATGATCTGTTTTTATTTTATTTATTTATTTATTTAAAATTTATATCCCGCCCCTCCTTCCCTCAGGGCAGCCTGGGGCGGCGAACAGCACTCAATAAAAACAATACAAAAATTTTAAAACAATTTTAAAATACAATATGTGGGAAAACCCCAACCCCCGTCCCACCTCTACCCCTCGCCAAAAGCCTGACGGAACAGCCAGGTCTTACATACACGCCAAAACAGCAGGAGAGTGAGAGCCAACCGAGCCTCCTCTTGGAGTGAAATCCACAGCACAGGGACAACCACCAAAAAAGATCTAACATTGGTGGCCAACTGCCTCACCTGGGGAACCTCCAAAAAGGCTCCTACAGACAATCTCAAGGGTCGCACAGGCACATGGAGAGTGAGGCTGTCCCGCATATAAGCAGAGCCCAGGCCGTGAAGGGCTTTAAAGGTTAAAACCAGCACCTTGAACCTGCCCCCATAAGGAGATGGGCTGCATCATTCTGCACCAGCTGCAGCCTCCAGACCAGCTTCTCAGGCAGCCCCACGTAGAGCGCGTTGCAGTAATCCAGCCTCAAGGTGATGAAGGCATGGATAACAGTGGTGAGGTCAGAGTCTGAGAGATACGGCTGAAGCTGACGGACAAGATATAACTGCCAAAACTCACTCCCCACCACGGCCACAACCTGAGATTCCAGGCTGAGCCGTGAATCGAGGAGCACACCCAGACTCCACACTTGAGAGACCATGGGAGGGCAAACCCCCCTAACAAGAGGAGATTCAACCACCCCCAGGTCCCCCCAAGCACTCGCCCACCAACATCATCTCAGTTTTGTCAGGATTCAATTGCAGATGGCTCGACCACATCCAAGCCCCCACAGCTGACAGGCACTGGGAAAATAAGGAGACTGCATGGCCTGGGTCGATGGAAAAGGAGAGGTAGAGCTGAGTGTCATCAGCATACTGATGACACTGCATGCCCTGAAACCCCCTCACGATCTCCCCTAACGGCTGCATATAGATGTTAAACAAGAGGGGGGACAGAATGGCACCCTGCGGGACTCCACACGTGAGGTCCCGGGGGGAAGACGTACACTCCCCCAAGACCACCCGGTGAGTTCTCCCGGCCAGGAATGAACGAAACCAGTCCAAGACCGTTCCGCCAATTCCAGCACGGTCCCGCAGGCGAGTCACCAACACCTCATGATCGACTGTGTCGAATGCAGCCGAAAGGTCTAGCAGGACCAGTAAGGTCTGACGACCCTGGTCCAACGCCAGACGGAGATCGTCAACCAAGGCCACCAATGCCGTCTCCGTACCATACCCAGGCCGAAACCCAGACTGGGAGGGATCAAGGAAACCGATGTGGTCCAGATGCTCCTGGAGCTGTCGTGCCACAGCCCGTTCAATAATCTTCCCTAAAAAGGGAAGATTAGAGACCGGCCGATAACTGGCAGGAGCATCAGCGTCAAGAGATGGTTTCTTGAGCAGGGGTCTAACCACAGCCTCTTTTAGGCAGTCAGGCACCCTGCCCTCCCGAAGGGAGGCACCAACCACCCCAGCCAACAACGGCCGTAACGTCTCCTGGCTGGCTTTCACCAGCCAGGACGGGCATGGATCTTGCTCACAAGTAGTGGCACGAACAGATCCCAACAAGGAATCCACATCGGCAGGCGACACCATCTGAAACCGATCCCACAAAACAGGACAGGACGGGGCATCCATAGCCCCAAGATGATCCTCTGCAATAACTGTGGTGCCGAAATCGTGGCGGATGCGAGCGATCTTATCTACAAAGTACTCGATAAACCGGTCACAGCGGTCACTGGATTGCTCCAGGTCCAGGCGGAGGCAGGCAGGACTGACCAAGCCTTTCACCACCCGGAAAAGCTCCGCTGGACGTGACTTTGCAGATGCAATAAGAGCAGCAAAGAACTGCTTCTTTGCTGCCTGCACCGCCACAGCATAAGCCTTTAAACTGCTCTTATGCTGCGATCGATCATACTGGTCGCGAGTCCGGCGCCACCGTCGCTCTAACCGCCTGCTCTCCCGCTTCAAACACCGCAGACCCTCAGTAAACCAAGGAGACCTGCGGGAGACTCGAGAGGGCAGCGGACGCCTGGGAGCCACCCTGTCTATGGTCTCGGCCAACAAGGTGTTCCAGAAGGCTACGAGATCATCGACAGAGCGGGTGTCAAGGTCCAGGGGAAACTCCCCCAGAGCATTCCGGAACCGATCCGGTTCCATAAGTCTCCGGGGGCGGACCGATCTAATAGGTCCTGCACCCTGCCGGGGGCTATCGTGCGCCAGGATGCACGTCTTAAGGAGGTAATGGTCAGACCATGACAAAGGCTCTACAGCCTTAACTCCTACTAACTGACCCCCCGCCTCAAGGCCGGTGCAGAAAACCAAATCCAGTGTATGTCCCTCCTCATGTGTGGGGCCACAGATGATTTGGGACAGGCCCATGGTTGTCATGGAGGCCATGAACTCATGCCTCGCTCCTCCAAGATCGGTGTCAGTGTGGATATTAAAGTCCCCCAGGACCACCAATCTAGGGGTCCGGAGGATCACATCTGACACCAGATCAGCAAGAGCATGTAGGGATGCCGCCGGGCAGTTGGGTGCACGGTACACCAGCAGCACCCCTAATCTGACCCCGGCCAAATCCAACACAAGATGGAGGCACTCAACACCTGGTGGAGCCTGCACCGGATATCTCCTAAAAGACAATGCATCCTTGATAACAATGGCTACACCGCCCCCCCGTCCCTCCAGCCGAGGCTGATGCTGCACAGAGAACCCAGCCGGAACAAGATCAGCCAAAATAGGACCTGATTCATTGTCACTGTTCACCCATCCCTAGTGGGAGAGCCACCCCCTTCAGCTTATTTATTAACATTTTGCCCCAGTCAGCCCAAAGATTCAGGGCAGCTTACAAAAGTTATAAAACACAATTTAAAAAAATTAAAATACAAGTCAACAAAAAACCCTACCCACTTCAACCCCAGCTACCCAACAGCTTCCCACCTAATCCCTAACCCCACCCACTAAACGCTTTACTAAAAAGAAAGGTCTTACACCACCTCCATAAGATGCTCAGGCCCAGACTCAGATGAACCTCCAAGGGGAGGAAGTTCCACAACATTGGGGCAGCAACTGAGAATGCCCCCCTGCATGCCCTCATTGTATGGGCATGAGTATCAGATGGAACCCACAGGAGGGCGCCCCTGGCCGACTGTGGGGGCCGCAACAGGATATGATAGCAAAGGCAGTCTCTCAGATATGTGAGGCCCAGGTCATTTGGGGATTTAAAGTTCAAAACCAGCATCTGAATTGTGCCCTGAAATCTATAGGTAGCCTTTGCAGACTCTGGAGCACTGATGTAATATGCTCCCTGGTGATCTGTCCCTGAAAGGAGTCAGGCCGCTGCATTCTGCACCAACTTCAGCTTCTGAACAGTCATTAAGGGCAGCCCCACATAGAGTGCACTGCAGTCTAGCTTCGAGGTGATTAAAGCATGGAAGACAGTGGTCAGGTCCAAATCAGAGAGAAAAGGCACGACTGCCTCCTCACCAGATGAAGTTGGTGAAAAGCGCTCCTGGCCACCACAGCAACCTGGCAATCCAGGTGCAGAAAGGGGTTCCAGGAGCACTCCGAGGTTTCGAACCTGAGTGACCAAGGGGAGCCCCCAGTCATTGAACCAGCCCACCACAATCCAATCACTTCAGTTTTATCAGGAGTGAGCCTGAATCAGCTCATCCTCATCCAGTCCCCAAGAGCCACCAGACATTGGGTAAGCACTGAGACTGCAGGACCTTGGTCGAATGGAAAAGAGAGGTAGAGCTAGGTGTCATCTGCACATGGATGACACTTCACTCCAAACCTCTGAATGCCCAGAGGCCTCATATACAAATTGAAGAAGAGGAGAGACAAAATGGAACCCTGCAAGACCCCATAGAGGAGTTCACAATAGGGATGAAGAGCAATCGTCCATCACCACCCACTGAGACCTCCACAGCAGGAATGAATGGAACCACTCAAGAGCAGTCGTGTACCCTCACCAGATCCCGCAGACATATCAACAACACCAAGATATAACAAGATCAACAGGGTACAATTCCCCTTCTTAATCTCCAGGCACAGGTCATTGACCAAGGCCACAAGTGCAGTCTCCATGCCATACCCAGGATGAAAGCCTGACTGAATCGATCCAGGAATCTGATAGTGTCTAGATGAGCCTGGAGCTGTTGGGCAACCACCTGCTCAATAACCTTCCCTAAAAAGGGAAAGTTAGACGCAGGGCGATAACTAGCTGGGGAGTTCGCATCCAAGGATGGTTTCTTAAGCAGGGGCCAGACAACTTCATTTTTAAGAGTGTCAGGCATCCTGCTCCCCGCCCCCTCCCCCCCGAAGAGATGCATTGACAAACCCAGCCAGCAACAGCACCAGTGCCTCCCTGCTGACTTTCACCAGCCAGGATGGACAAGACTGAGCTTTCATAACTCCAAACTCTGACTCTGCCATTAAATAGCAGCACCCAAGTTGTGAATCCAAGTGATTTTGTCTGCAAAGTAATTAATACAAATATCACAGCAGGCATCAAATGAGTCTAATTCCTGGCAGAGACAGGCCAGATTAACCAGGCCTCTCACGCCCTGGAACAGCTCTGCCAGATGAGATTTTGCAGACTCTGTGATGATAGTAAAGAAGAAAACCTTTTTCAGCACCATCACAGACATGGCATAGTCCTTCAAAAATGATCTATGTCTCAAATGGTCAGCTTCAGCACAAGCTGATCACCACCTGTGCTCTAACCACCTACCCTCCTGCTTCAATAATCTCAGGTCCTCTGTATACCACATAGACTAGCACCGTCACAGTGGTGGGAGCAGATGCCTGGGTGTACCGTGTGATTGTGTCAATGGCCATGGTCAAAAGATTGTTCCACAAGGTGACCAGGTCACTGACAGAGTAACCATCAAGATCATTACATATATCCCCCCAGAGAGTTCTGAAAACCAATCAGATCCATTAGACTTCAGGGGCAGACCAACCTAACTGGTCCATCATCCCAATGAGGGTATAGGAGGGCAGAGATCTGAGCTTTCAGTAGGTGATGGTCTGACCATGACAATGGTGTTGTAACAATAACCCCAACAATTGGAAACCCTGATTCCAGGCTGGTGCAAAACATCAAATCCAACGTGTGTCCCACCTTGTGCGTGGTGCCAGGCGGCTGCCTGTGCTACCTATATGGTAGCGCTGGCCCTAATGCTACGTATGCTGCAGCTTGAGAACCCATTTTGTAAAGAATGAATTGTCAGGGCCCAAGCCTGTCCCAAAAGCCACACCTCTCATCTCAAAGATTGTCAGAGAGCCGGGGAATTGGTACGTTTCTGGAGGATAGGTCCATTAGCAGCTATTAGGCAGGTAGGCTTGGGGACTGTAACCTCTTACTGCAGGGACCTGGGAGTAAAAACCAGGAAATGGATCACCCCATAGTGACCGGTTGTGTACTGCTTCAAAGTGTCCAAGTTTTGCCACTGTGGGAGACAGGTGCTGGGCTCGATGGACCATTGTTCTGAACCAGTATGGCACTAATTCTGTTATTATGTTCTTATGAAATGAACACTATTCTTCAGCTAGCAACCCAACTACAGGATCTATATGATGACCAGTGCAGGGGGTGGGCCAAATACACCGTCCAGTTTTTTTCTGGCATATGTTTCTAACCCCAAAGTGGCCAAGATCAGTCTTTTCCTAGTCTTTCAAATTTCAGTGTACATTTATACTGGGAACATTTGCAAGGGCTCAGTCCCCATTGAATTTAATTGCTGGGACTGAGCCCTAGCAAGCTCCATGTCCACAAATTAAGCCCTGCCCTGACCTACGGCCTAAGGGTGCACAGCATACCTAGTGTACAATCATTGCAATCAGTGGAGTTCCAACTGCAGGTCCTTTAGTTGCTGAAGCCCTTGCTGCAGCCCCTGACTAACAGGGATGTGCAGGAGGCAAATCATTCATTTTAGTTTCAGTTTTAATATTCATTTCCCCAAAACTCATTCATTTGGGGGGATTTATTTATTTATTACCTGCCCTTCCCGCCAATGTGGTTCAGGGGGGCTTACAATATTAGTTATTAAAAATTACAATACAAATATGACACACATAAAACAAACCAAAAATACAAAAACATGGAACACCCCCCAATCCTTCTCCACTCCAATCCCTTTACACACACCCCTCCACCAAAACACCTGGTGGAACAACTAGGTCTTTCACTGCCGCTGGAAGGTGAGCAGATCCGGGAAGAGGCAGACCTCTGCTGGAAGAAAGTTCCACAGCAATGGAGCCGAAAATACCCTCCTCACAGTGGCCACCCAAAAAAAATGTGGGGCTTCAAGGAGGAGGCCCCCAGATGACTACAGGGAACACCCTGGGGGATGGGGGATGAGGCAATCCCTCAGGTAGGTAGGACGCAGACCATTTAGGGCTTTATAGGTCACCACCAGCACCTTGAATCAGGTGTGGAAGACTATAGGCAGCCAGTGTAGCGTACAAAGCACTGGAGTAATGTGCTCACAACAACCCGTCCCCGTAAGCAGATGGGTCCATAATGTGGTGACCCGTCTCCTTATGGGAATGGGCCACTGGGAGCATATTAAACTGGTGCTCCATTCTCTGCAGTGGCTGCCTAGTCTTCCAGGCCCGATTCAAGGTGCTGGTTCTTACCTATAAAGTCCTATACGACTTGGGCACCATATATCTGCAGGATCTCCTCACTCCCTGTGCTCTGGATCAGCCCCTGTGGTCGACCAGGAGTGCCCTTCTCAAACTCCCTCAGGTATCCTGGGGGGGGGGGACTATGGAGAGGGCATTCTTGGTGGCTACGCCAAGACTGTATAACTCCCTCCCAGCAGAGGCCCTGGTGGCCCCGGACCTCTCCTCTTTTCGACGTCAATGCAAGACCTGGCTGTTCCACCAGGCCTTTTGGCGAGGGAGATGGGTGAGAGTGGGTTTTTATTTTTATGGGGGGTGGGAAGCGTGGGGTATTTTTTTCACTCCCTCCTCTTTTCCTGTGGGGGATGTCTCCCCCCCTTTCCCCCTCTTCTCCCCCCTTTTTAGATGTTTT
Organism: Sphenodon punctatus; assembly: GCA_003113815.1. NCBI lineage: Eukaryota > Metazoa > Chordata > Lepidosauria > Sphenodontia > Sphenodontidae > Sphenodon > Sphenodon punctatus. The sequence goes on from QEPC01010409.1 coordinate 79,962, forward strand.
ATGTTTATGTTGGTTGCTTGTTTTTATATGTGTATTTTAATATTTTTATATATTGTAAGCTGCCCTGAACTGCCCTTGGCAGGAGGGGTGGGATATCAAATGTCTTAATAAAAAAAAGTAACAATTCTGCACTAGCTGCAGCCTCCAGACTATCACCATGGGCAGCCCCACGTAGAGCACATTGCAGTAACCCAGTCTCGAGGTAACAAATGTATCGATGATGGAGACAAGGTCCTGATCCAAAATATATGACTGGAGTCATCTTAACAGATGTAACTGGTGGTTGTAACTCCTAGCCAGAGCTGCCACCTGGATACAGCTGGGGATCCAAGAGCACCCCAAGACTCCGAACCTTGAGAGGCCAAAGGAGGGTGGATCCCATCAAAGATGGGCATCCCACCGTCGCCCAGATCACTGACTCTGCCAACAAGCATCACCTCCATCTTATCAGGATTCAGCTTCCCTCATCCAGTCCCCCACAGCCACCAGACATCGGGAAAGCACTAAAACTTCCAGACCTGGGTCGGATGAAAAAGAGAGGTAAAGCAGGGTGTCACCAGCATACTGATGACACTGGACCCCAAACCTGTGCATGACCTCCCCCAGCGGCTGCATATACACATTGAACAGGAGTGGGGGCATAATAGAACCCTGCGGAATCCCACAGGGAAGACCCCCTAGGGAATGATGAACAATCCCACAGTACTACCCACTGAGATCTTCCAGCTAGGTAGGAATGGACCATTGAAGAAAGGTCCTGCCCACTCCAGCTAGGTCACACAGGTGAGTCACCACTCACCAGCACCTCATGATCAACTGTGTCAAAAGCCACCAACAGATCCAGTAGAATCAGCAGGGTTGAATTGCCCCTGTCTAACCCCACCTGCAGGTCATCAGCCAAAGCCACAAGTGCAGACTCGGTGCTGTAACCTGGAAGAAAGCCAGACTGCAAAGGGTCCAAGAAACAGATGTGATCCAGATGTGCCTGGAGCTGCCAAGCCACTGCCCATTCAATAACCTTCCCTAAAAAGGGAAGGTTAGAGACAGGTCAATAACTGGAGGGAGAACGACTGTTAAATGATGGCTTCTTGAGCAGGGGGCAGACCATAGCCTTCTTTAGGCAATCCAGAACCCTGACATCCCATAGGGAGGCATTGATAACCCCAAGTCAGAAATGGCCCCAGTGTCCCCCGGTTGACCTTCACCAGCCAGCACGGGCAAGGATCTAATTCACATGTTGTGGCTCTAACAGCAAGCAACATCAATTGAAACTGATCCCAGAAAACACAACAAGATGGGGCATTCACACACTCTGACTCCACCACTGCCTCAGAAAAGGCGGAGTCAAAGTCAGGGTGAATGCGAGTGATTTTATCTGCAAAATATTTGTCTCCTTGTCTCTCCCTCTGTTCCCCTTCCTTCATCTCTCTGTTCCCCTTCCTTCATCAAATAACAAAAATGATACTGATATCAATATCGATTCTGATAACAAAAATGATATAAAAAACGATACCAAAAATGATAACAAAACCAATAACGATAACAAAAATGAAACCGACATTGTCGTTAATAACGATAATGAAAAATACATTTTTGAACAAAAACAAAAATGAAAAATGAAAAAGAAATGGGGGCCTGGTGCACATTAGTCCCTACTCTCTTTGGGTGCTGAATCCCACTATTCTTCTTTCAGGGATCAGACTCCTCAGAGAGAGACAAAAGGACTGATATTCAAGCCTCGAGCACCTCTTTCCTAGTTGTCTCAAGAAAAGCACTCAAGAGGACAATGCATGGGGTGTGCATGTCATTTTCGTTATTTGAATAATGATAATGAAAATGGTTGTTTTCATTATTGTTATTGCAACAACGAAAATGACAAAGAATAATAATGAAAATAGAAAGAAAACAACATTTTGTTTTTGAAATAAAGGGAAAAAACTGAAAGTTGTATTTCTGTCTCTAACATTTTTGTTTCTTACTCAATTCTGATGAAACTTGGGGAGATTGTACCCCCAATGGAGGGCACTACGTGTACCAATGCTTGAAATTATTAGATAAAGGAAACTGATTCTAGAAGCAATTGAACACTGTGAGTTTAAGAAAAGCTCCATACACATTCATGGCTACAACTTCTTTATCTTCCATTAAATTTGCATGAAACCTGTATTATGTCCGTCCACAAGCTTAACAATCCTGCCAAACATCAGAAAGATTGGGTAAAGGGTTCTGATGATATAAGACGTTAACTTGAAATTATATATCCAGCTGTAACATTTGTATATTCCATCCTGTTTACAAGATATTGGCAGGAATGTATCACATACCTTCCCTGTCATCTCTGCCAAACCACAGGACAATTTGATTGCACATGCAGTGCCAGTCAGAGGCAGGTATCCTGCATGGCAGGGGGAGAGAGACTGTAGGAGGGAGGATGTGGAGCAACCCAAAAGCTGACAGACACATTCACTGGCCAATTACTGCATGCTTCCAGCTTTACAGGACCAATTGGTAGTGGCTTCGGGGTGGGCATAGGGGCTGGCCCTGAGGTGGGCATAAGGGACATAACTGCGACTTTGGGGATAGCATCCCAGCAATCAGGAGACATAGTTTTTTACACATCCAGGCTGGCCAGTTATCATCACAATCGCATCCTGAAGCACTGTGACAGAGGACATAAGATAATCTCTATTGACTCTTTCCTAAACAGATGCTTCTGACTTTCCAGTAACAAGTGGGGGAGAGATGTTGGGATGGTCACAGAACAGAATGAGGATATTTGGTTGACCTTTCTGCTGGCCAATTGACATCACACACTGATCTTATACCACAGTAGCATGTAAGAGAATCCCTGGCATAGGCTCCTTCTCTGCATATGCTGTGCAGGCATATAACAGCGAGACCCATTATCGCATCTTTCTGATATTTGGCAAAGATGATCATGAAAGTGAGATATACAGCCTGTCAAATTTCATGTGCAGGGGTTGGACTACAAAGATGTTACAGTCAGACATACATTTATATGTTAATTGCTTATACCACCAGGACCCTTCATCCAATCCTTCTGAAAATGTACAGAGATAGTAAATATGGGAAGGGGTATAAACTTGTCAAGTTTCATCTACATTAAATGTGCGGCAAAGATGTTACAGCTAAGAATGTATATGAAGATTTTTGCAAAATAAAATAATTCAACTGCTTCTAAAATTGGATTCCTTTATTCAATCTTTTGGGAATTTGGTACACTTAATACCTTCCATTTCAGGTATATGCTTCCCAAGTGTCAGCCAAATACAGTGAAAAATAAAAACGTTAAAGCTTTTCCATTGACACCAATGGAAAATGAAAGCAAAAGCAAGAACAAAAATGACAATTTGATATTTATGAAAACAAAAATGACAGATTTAAATAACAAAAACAAAAATAAAAAATGACATGTGCCCCTGGTGCACACCTCTACAATACAGAAATAAAGGAATAACAAGAAACTAAGGGTATTTACACATGAGAGGGAAGGCCCCTGGAGCCCATGGTTGCTCTGTGGGACTCCCTCTTACAGCTGACACCCATAGGCTCCATGCAGGAGCATAACTAATGGGCAGGCATTCCTCCCTGCTGCAGTCCACTCACGGTCTCACCCCTGGCTTTCCCACCACAACCATAGAATTGTGGTCGTTCCTCGAACACCCTAAGCTGCAGGCCATGGCTCTATGGGGCTGAATGTGAGTGGAGGTGGCCATGCACACAAAATATGGGGGCAGCTGTAGGAGCACCCACTGTCCCCGCCCCACCCCAACATACGGGAGGCAGCCATAGAGCAGCACGTTTCTCCAACTTTCCCTGAATTTGCCCACATGACATCATCGGCATTTCTTGGGGTGTCACCATGAGTAGTGGTGATGGGGTGGCCCCGGGGTGAACATATGATAGCAACATGACAGATGAGTGGGTGAATCCAGGGTTTACTGGGGACAAATGGTTGGCACCATATCATCTGTTTACACCCTAAATGGAATGCTAAGCACGAAAGCTTCTGTCCTTCTTTATGCACTTGGAATGTGCAGTGGTGGGTGTGTCAGTGCATGGGGGGATGTGTAAGTGTGTGAGGGGGTGGAGTTTATTCACCGCAGGCCAGGGCATATTGGCCAAGGAGAAAGTCTTGTCTCTCTCTGGCTGCTGGAAATGCTGCTGGAGATATTTATTTATTTATTTATTTATTTATTTGGATTTATATCCCACCCTATCCCCTGAAGCTCAGGGCAGCTCACAACAAATACAGAAAATACAACATAAAATACATAATTAAAACCCCACCATCCCTTAGCTCCCTAATCCATTCCTGCGCATTGAATGCCTGAGCAAATAAGAAGGTTTTGCACTGTCTCCAGAAAACATTCAAACTAGGGCTTAGGTGAGTCTCCAAGGGAAGTGAGTTCCAAAGTTGTGGGGCAGCTACTGAGAATGCCTGTCTGCGGGCCTGAGTCGTATGAAACTGGACCAATAATGGAACCCACAAGAGGGCACTCTAGGCAGATCTTAAGGGTTGTGAAGGGACATAAGGAGAAAGGCGGTCTTTCAGATATGTAGGGCCGAAGTCATTTATTTATTATATATATGCATATAGTTATAGTTAGTTACACCCTGCTCCTCCTGCTTCCAGCAGCTCAGGGAGGCTTTAAAGGTCAAAAACAGCACCTTGAATTGTGCCTGGAACACTATACGCAGCCAGTGCAGACTCTTAAGTACTGAGGTAATGTGCTCCCAGTGACCCACCCCCACCAAGAGACATTCTGCATAAGCTGAAACCCCCAAACATCTTCAACGGAAACCCCACACAGAGTGCAAGAATTATTCTCAAAAAACACAAAATACTCCTCACTTTAGTCCTAGATGGAACCCTGTATGAATAAGTGACCCTGGAAGTATGGTTTTGTGTGAGACCCTCACATTTTTTAATCTGGCCTTTGGTAAGACATTCAGTCACACTAGCCTTCCCCAATCCCCATAATAACACCACACTGTGCAATACTCCCCTCATCTCCAGTCCCAGTCAGACAGTACCGTGGCCTTTAGGGCCTCTTTAAGAGCTGAAATAGAATGACCGAATTATGCCTCACATGTTTATTAGAAGCGTTTCTGGCTATTGTTGCATGGTTATATATGCTGAGCAGGGTGGCTCAAGACCTTGCATGTCAAAGAATAAATCCTAGGCTGGGTTTTCAACATTTTAATGAACATGCACAAATTTGAGATTAGTTCATTTACACCCTTTCCTCTTGGCATTAAAAGCATAATGCAACACATCAAAATTCTGAGATGAATCCAACTAGCTGCATAAACGATAGTTAGATGTAATGTGCATAATGTGTTGGCTTTTATACTGCAGCTAGATTTACCCATTTAAGGAAGATCTATTTTAATCACTCATTTGCCATTGCCTCTGTGGACTGGATTCTAGTCAGCTCATGGTAATAGCAACTCAGTCTGAAAAATCCTTTGTGCAAAACTTTGATTGAGTCCTCTAAGAGCATTTAAACTGTTTTATCCTAAATATTAGGCAACTAGCTTCCTGCTTCAGTCATTTACACTGAAAGAAAAGTTCAAGCAATAGTTCCACAGTTGATTGCTCTGTGACAAATTTGTTTTACATTATTATGTTTCCATTGCAGTTTCATATTGCTCAAGTCATGACATTCGGTGCGTTGGAGAGACAGCTATTTGGCTGGATACGATTTCCAGATTTATCTTTGTATACTGAGTCTGTTTCCTACGTGTGTGAGTTTGTCCAAGTGCATTCATTTTGGCTGCCCAGTAAAATGAGCACAGCTGTTTGAGAATGTGTAGGGTCTTATATGCAGTGGTGTGGACCATCATGCATGAGAGCATGTCTATATTTTCGTTGGTCACTGCCTGGATTAAAAATTCCATAGGTATTAAAGGTTTACAGGACTCAGAAGACCAAAATAGTGACTACATTTATTTTCAAAACAGCAGCTACTTTGGTTGGTTTCATTGTTTTCTAGCCATAAGTATTCGTATTCTGCTATGTGTTCATTATGTTGATGCCCATGAACCAAAGACAACAAAGCATGATAAGGTTGAAACCATGTACTGCCCCACATTTACACTTGTCCTGGATTTGTTTTCCATTTCTTCCCCTCCTTACCATTATGGGAGAAATGTGAGAATAGCTTCTGTAGTAAACCAGGCAGCTGCTTCATATAAATCATCCAAACAGTCTGCAGCATGGCTAGACTGAGAAGCAGCTCCAGCAGCTGTTTGTATCCTGGTTTTTTTTTTTTTTTAAGTTCCTTATAGCAGAAAGGTTCAGAGAGCATTTGTTTGCATTATTCACTAAGGCGATGAAACACTGAATATATTTTTGTTCTGAATATTTTCAAACCCTCAATAGCGTTGGAAGCTAATGTGTCAATTAACTTTGTTTATGTGTTCATTTTATTCACACTAAATATTTTACAGCTATCTGCATATTAGCTATTTTAGTATATGGCATCATTCTCATCAGACTCATGTTTAAAAGATGAGGCATACGAACACTGGCTCAAACTCAAGAATGCAACTATTCAGTCGATAGCATTAGTCTGCTGAATACAGAGAGGCCCATTTTTGTTTTGCAGTGTGGGCACTTTCCTTTTTCGCCACCTTTATTTTGCATCTTCAATAACAGTACTTCAGCTCACAGTTTTTAAAGAGCAAATAATATTAGAGACAGACCACATTAAAGAGAGCAATAAAAAGTCTTCATTAACATAAAAATGCACCGAGGTGAAATCCATACACATCTGCACAAATAATTTAGTTTTCATTTGATGACTTCTATAATGAAGTCTCTGTTATGCATGTACTGTCCCTTTAAAAACCTGGGGAGCTCGGCGGCCATCTTGTCAGGTGGGGTCTCCCTCTCTGCCCCTGCTGTGAGAACACCTGAATAAAGGAGCCATATTAAATGGCTGTTCTGAACCTAACTCTTAGTCTCTGAGTCCTTCCTATGGGATCTGTAAGAAGGAGGGGGGTGGGGGGTTGCACCAGCACAATACTGGTGACAAGGACCTCCACCCTGCGAGTGCCAGAGCTGGGATCTTTAGATGATGCTCAAGTAAGCAGCTGAATTTCTTTGGGCCCTGTCCCCCACGCCAGTACCTGCGAGAAGGGGGGTGGGGAGGAAGCTGTGCTGAAGGACTTGTTGCACAGCTAAAACTACAAGTAACAGTACATGAGGGGAAAAAATAGTAGACTGGACAGAGGATTTGTAACACGCATGCCACAGTAAACTGCACAGACACAAAGGAGAATGGCACACTTTGTGGGTAACGTTGGGGAATATGATGACAACTGTGAATCATGGGTGGTGTATCTTGAACGTTTTGAGCAGTTTGCAACTTGCAATGCCATTGCAGAAGCCAAGAAGCTAGCAACCTTGCTGACAGTGATGGGACCTAGAGCATATGGCCTGCTGCGAGATTTATTGTCCCCAACATTGCCTGGAAACACCACATATCCCCAAATCACTGCAGCAATGAAAGAACATTTCTCCCTCACTCCCTCAATGATTGCAGAATGATACCGGTTCCATCAGCGAACCCAGGGAGCTGGAGAGTTTATCATGCAGTTTGTAGCTGCCCTGAGGAAGCTGTCTGAACACTGCAAATTTGAGCAGAGTTTAAATGCTGCCCTACATGATCAGTTTGTGACGGGCCTGGGCAGTAATCAGACCAGAAAGAAGTTACTTTCTATGACTACCCTTACACTCAAACAAGCTGTTGAGGTGGCTGTAGCTATGGAAACTGCTGAGAAAGAGTCTATGGAACTTGGCGGGAAACAGCCTGTTCATCACCTGAGGCACCCAAGGAGTGACAGTGAGGAACTAAAAACAGGTCCATGCAGCCGGTGTGCTCAAATAGCACACATGGGAAGGGATTGTTGGGCACGCCAGGCCATTTGCTGGAGGTGTAAAAAAAAAGGGATATATTGCTGCCACCTGCTGCACAGCCCAAATGCAAACACCACAGGGGTACTCCTCAACCAAGAAAACACTGAGGAAATCTGACCAAAGGGGAGAACAGTAGTCAGAATTGCATCATGTTATTGAAGATGATGGGCAGGCAGGTGACTCTGACCAAGAACTGCTACTGCATACCCTGTCAGCAGCTGAAGTGAGGGAAGGTATTTGGGTTACACCTCTGATTGAAGGACTTCCTACATGAATGGAACTGGATACAGGAGCTGCTGTCTCATTGATCCTCCAGACAACTGTCTATAATCATACTCTAACTCAGATTCCTTTGCATTCAACATCTACTGTTTTAAGGACCTACACTGGAGAAAAGGTGACCCCGAAAGGGATCCTTCAGGTGAAAGTGCAACTGGAAGGGCAAATATCTCACTTACCCTTGTATGTGATTGATGGGGAGTATTCACCATTATTTGGTAGATCGTGGCTGGAAACGCTTAAATTAAACTGGTGTGCAATAAAGGCAATCACCAAGACACAACAAATTCTTCAGGAAATACTAGACAAGCACTCTGAAGTTTTTGAAAATGATCTTGGACTGATGAAAAATGTGTCTGTGAAGCTTACAATCAAGCCAGATAGCCAACCAAAATATTGCAAGCCGAGAGTGGTATCGTATGCCCTAAGACCATTGGTGAAAGCTGATTTGGACTGGTTAGTGAGCAATGGAGTCCTGTCACCAGTTTCCCACAGTGAGTGGGCAACACCCATAGTGCCAGTGATAAAGAAGGATGGCTCCGTTCGAATTTGCGGAGATTTCAAGGTGACACTAAATCCAGTTCTATGTGCAGCCCAATACCCACTCCCTCGCATCAAAGATCTGTTTGCCACTCTTAGTGGAGGTCAGTGTTTTAGTAAATTAGATCTATCAAACGCATATCTCCAAATGGATGTTGATCCTGCTTCGCGGAAGTATCTTACCGTTAATACACACAAGGGCTTATTTTGCTACAATAGATTACCGTTCGGCATCACATCGGCTCCATCTCTCTTTCAAAAGAACATGGATGAGATCCTCAAAGGACTGACAGGTGTTCAGTGTTATCTTGATGACATCCTTGTGACAGGAAGACCACCTTCAGAATTTGGATGCTGTTTTAAAACGCGTGAAAGATTATGGACTGAGAGCACGCCAAGACAAATGTGAGTTTTTCAAACCTTCAGTGGAGTACCTTAGACACATCATTGATGAAACTGGGTTAAGAAAATCACCTGCAACAGTGAAAGCAATAATTCAAGCATCACCACCACAAGATGTGTCCCAGTTACGTACATTCTTGGGACAACTGAACTACTATGGTAGATTTTTACCTAACCTAGCATCAGTGTTGGCACCCCTATATCAACTTCTGCAAGCTACAATGCATTGAACATGGACCAGGGAATGTAACCATGCTTTTCAGGAAGCTAAGAAGTTGTTGATGTCTACTGAAGTTCTGATGCATTTTGATCCAGCACTCCTGTTGCGACTTGCTTGTGATGCTTCACCGTATGGAGTGGGGGCAGTTCTGTCCCATGTTTGTCCCAATGGTGAGGAGAAGCCTATTGCCTTTGCATCATGTACTCTTGATTCTCGTGAAAAGAATTACCCGCAAATACAAAAGGTAGCCCTCAGCATCATCTTTGGGATAAAAATTTTTCATAATTATCTGTATGGAAGGTATTTCATGCTGTTAACAGATCACTAACCCTTAATTTCAATTTTTGGGCCAACCCATGGGGTTCCATCATTAGCAGCTGCTCGCATGCAACGTTGGGCACTCCAACTTTCTTCTCATTCATATACCATTATGTACCGTAAGGGTACACAGCATGCAAATGCTGATGGCCTGTCCCGCCTGCCTTGCCCAGCCCTAGACAACACACCCATCACCTCAGATTGTGTTCTACCTCAATCTGATGGAAAGCTTACCTGTTATCAGTGCTGATATATTACCTGTTACTGTAGTGAATTAATAGACTGATTAAAGCACCAAGAGAATATTGTACACATCTGTAACTATTGAAAGGATGCTATGAGTTTCCTATATGCTTTATTGCTTACTATATGCTCCATAGTAACTTTTAGTTTAGGAATATTGAAAATGCATATTAGGAGGAAAACAGGCTGGCAGAAGGAGAGAGAAATATGCTGACAGGGATATATTCTTGTAAGAACAGAACCAGAAAGAACTGTCCATGCCCAGAACATGGCTGTACATAAACAAGAGAGAAGGTTACACGATAGATAAGAACCAAGCAATGCAATAAGGGAAAATGGCCTAGTCAGCCAGAGAGACGCCTTAGAGAAAGGGGCATGGGCAACTCATGGCCAAAGATCAGGCCTCCCATATGGAGGGAGGGGTAGGCAGGATCAAACTAGTCAGGACATCCCATAATGACAATGACTAAGCAGAAAGTACCCCAGGGATGCGGGTGATCATACCAAAGTCACTCAGATACCGTATTTTGGAAGATCTCCATGAAGGCCTTTTGGGATGGTCCAGATGAAGGCCATAGCCAGGAGTCATGTTTGGTGGCCAGGGATAGATGGAGACATTGAAATGACAGCAAAGGGTTGCCAGGCATGTCAACAAATTCAGAATAACCCGAGTCTAGCTCATCTGCATCCCTGGTAGTGGCCCCAGGTTCTGTGGGAGCAAATCCATGTGGACTTTGTGGGATCCTTTCAAGGGTCTATGTTTCTTATTGTTGTGGATGTTTACTCCAAATGGCCAGATGTGTTTAAAATGATGTCCACCACTGCTATGGCAACCATTGGACACCTGCATACCTTGTTTAGCCAGTTCGGCCTGCCAAAACAATTGGTGAGTGATAATGGACCACAGATTTGCTCTGAAGAATTTCAAAGGTTCTTAAATTCAAATGGAATTCAGCATATTCGCTCCGCCCCCAATCATCCTGCTACCAATGGATTGGCTGAACGCTTTGTGCAGACCTTGAAACATGCACTATGGGTAAATCGGTCTACCATGGGTCATCAGAAAAAACTGGATAATCTTTTACTTGTCTATAGGAGCACTCCACAGGCTACTACCCAAGAATCATCAGCTACTTTGTTTTTGAAGAGACCTTTACGTACGTGTTTGGACCTGCTGCATCCTGATATTGCTTCTAGAGTGACTAAATCTCAATATGACCAAATTTGACGCCGTGGGAATAAACGTCTCCATCCTTTCAATGTGGGAGACCATGTGTGGGCTTGCAGCTATGACTCTGAAGTCAAATGGTAGGGATGGGCGAACGCAGTTCGGAATTTCAGAGTTCGGACCAAATTAAGTCTGTTCAGTCGACCAAACCGAACTTCCAAACCTAACTCGAATTTCAAACCGAACCGAATTTCCGAACTCCATTCTGTTCGCCCATCCCTAGTGGCAACACACATCAAAAAAACTGATTTTGAATGGCCGAACTTGGTTCGGAAGTTTGGAATTTGACTGAACTTGGTCTGTTCAGTCGACTGAACCGAACTTCCGAACCGAACTTCTGAACCGAACTCGAATTTCAAACCAAACTGAACCAAACTGAATTTCCGAACTCCTATAGACAAATTTCAAACCGAACTGAACCGAACCGAATTTCCGAACTCTGTTCTCTTTGCCCATCCCTATCAATTGGGTCCCTGGAAAGCTTGTGAGGAACACAGGACCAGTCTCTTTTGTGGTGCAACTTGCTGATGGTACCTACAGCAAATGACACACTGATCAGCTGCAACCACAACAAGTCTGTGAACCTAGAAATGCTTCCCCAGACCAATCTTCCGGCAATTCTTGTGGAAACGGATGATTTGTTAGATGAAAATGTGACACCAGTGACATCAGATCCCACTGCTTCTTCATTACCCAGTGTACCTGTTGAGTCAACACCAATTGACAGCACCCTGCTATCCCAGATGACTGAAGAAACCGGTGGTGTGTCTGAATTTATAGCTGTTTAGTTAGTGAGTTGCGGTAGTCTACGAGCAGCGTTCAGTTAGGCTGTTCAGTGGTTTGTTTGTTAATCTTACATATGTTTACATGTGAAGTTATCATTTTTTTTGTAGGGACTATATTGAAGTGGGGGGAAGGGATGTTATGTATGTACTGTCCCTTTAAAAACCCGGGGAGCTCAGCAGCCATCTTGTCAGGTGCGGTCTCTCTCTCTTCCCCTGCTGTGAAAAGACCTGAATAAAGGAGCTATCTTAAATGGCTGTTCTGAACCTAACTCTGAGTCTCTGAGTTTTCCCTATGGGATCTGTGAGAAGGGGTGGGTGGGCTTGCACCAACACAGTAGTCTCCTATATTAAGCATAGCACCCAAGCATGTGTTCATATGCATGGTTTCTAGTTTGGACTCTTCATGTTTAGATTTTTAGCAGTTGAAGGAATAGATAGTTGTTGATTCATGTACTGAACAGCATTGAGCATGCTATTAGTACATAATAAATAATGTATCCATGAATAATGCACTTACGGGAATCTGTTAAAAAGTGCTGATTTTAACTCTGTTTCTACTGAACAGTTCCTAAATGCCACCAGATATGGTATTTGTATCTAGCAGTGCATTTCTGCATGCAAGTCTACTTTTTAGGGCCTAGTCTTTTAGTCTTTACTTTAGCAGAAGGACTTTCCTGAAGAAACATTTACATGATCAGCTTTTTAATCATCCTGCGCAAAAAGATTCTTAGTCTATACATTTGCTCATGCAAGTAGCTCCAATTATTTCCTTGGCTACTATGAGACTACCCAAATGAATAAAATTAGCACATCTGTAAGTGTCTGAAATAAGTGGGTAAGTGTCTAAAATAGCAGCAAACAGTGGTTTGGAAATTGTGATCTGTAGACCACTAGTGGTGTAAGAGGCCATAGTAAGTGATTTACAGCTGGTCCATAGAACCAGCTGCAAATACAGTCCTTGCTTGTCAGTGTCATGGCTGTTGTTGGGGGTGAGGGGCTCTGTGGAATTAATGTAATGCACATGTGCTGCTACAGAAAAATGGCCAGTGTATGAGTGTTATGGTTAACTGTGGCCGGTCGCCTATGAACAGATGCTGGGCCACAGAAATCCCAGATGGATGTATGGTGGTCTGTGAGAAATAGTGAGAGGGGCACATTACTCCAAAAAGTTTGAGCGCACATGATGTGCAATATCCTGCTAATGTACAAGGAAAACATGACACAACCAGGTACACAGCATCTCTTCAGCAGATGGATCTATCATCTTGTTTAGAGACAGCCATCTTGCTTCCTAGATACCATGCTTTTAAAAATGGATTTACTGAGCCTGTCAGAGATTCTTTCTTATACAGTTGGATAATATTTGTTTCTGAAAAAGACAAACATGGAAATACTTTCCATCATACTAATGCCTGAAGTACTTTGTCATCTTTTGTTGTTTTTTATCAGACGAGGAAAAAAAATATCATTACCTATGCAACCCTTTTCCATTTATTTTTGTTCACATTGCAATAGATGGGATATCATTACCTGTGGCTGCAGTTGTTATGAAGTGTAAGGTCTATTCGTTACTATGGGACAAAGTTCACTAATCTTAATCTCATAAATAGTGTAATTCAAATCAATGGAGATGCTCACTCAAAAAAAAAAATTATATTGTGTTATTTCTCCATTATGTTTCAGAGAAAATTGAATTCATCATGTTTCTCTCTTAGGTTTTCTCAAGATTTCATAATTTTGGGTAAGATTTGCTGAAGCATCTGGGTTCTTAAAAGGGAACTATGACTAAGGGTTCTTAAAAGGGAACTATGACTAAGGGTTCTTAAAAGGGAACTATGATTAAGTCTCATTGAAAGTTAATGGGACAAAGGCTCCTAATTGCCTAAATGCCTGTTAAAAATGGGTCTGAGGGTCTTATGTAGAGCTGCAACAGGTACCAAAATTAGTACGCACAGGTAATGCCTGCATTTTGGGGGGAACCCCATCAGGCATTCAGTGGGCTTCCCAAGGACCAGTTGGGTGCCCGATGCCGGAAAATGTGAGCATTACCTTTGAAACTGACATGCCCCAACCGGGAGCACTGCAGAGCCCAGCCCCACAGTACTCTAGCCGGGGCTTGTCGGTTTCAAAAGCCATCAGGTGCTCAGTAGGCTACAGTGCCTCACAGCTGAGAGGTGCTGGTTGGGGGAGCAGCCTTTCACGGTGACAGGAGCTGGCCTGGGCTGCTGCAGCAGGGCTAGCTTCTGTCACTTTGAAAGGCTGAACAGCAACCACCACCCCCATCTCCAGTGCCTCACAGCAAGGGGGGGGAGATAGATGGAGGGAGAAGTGGGAGAAGTGGCCTAACAAAGTGACAGGAACTGGCCCAGTGTTCAAAGTGGTAGGACCCAGTGGGTTGCTACATTATACAGGCCAGCTTTCACAGTGACAGGAGCCAGCCTGGTTGCAGCAGCCAGAGGTGGCTCCTTCTATCCTTTTGAAAAGCCATACGGCGTAATCAAGCAGCTTACCAGGGCCCTTTTGGGCATCAATGGTTCACAAATGGGGCTGGGTTGATTTCAGCACCCCCAATGCATTGGGGGCTACCAAAGCTTTGAAAGCTCAGTTGCAGTTTGTCAGGGGTATAGGGAGAAAGGGAGTTCTAAGCAGGGCTGGCCCTAGGGTTTGTAGGGCCATGTGTGAAGTCTTGGTGCGGGCTCTAATTTGCATAATTAGGCAACACCCATTTATGCAAATTTTCTAATTTGCATATTTCACATAAATGTCCCTCGTATCGGCACACATGCCTTGGGCCCTTTTTAGTTCCAGCACTTTTTACCCCTTAGCTTCCCACACAGAGCACCCCCTTCCACTTGTCTCACAGATCCATCTACCCCCTTTCTTAAACCACCCCCAACATGCCAAAGTACCCCCTCATCTAGCCCCCTCCCCCATTTTCCCCTCCTGCCAATACAGGGAGGGAATAGGAGGAGATGGGGGGCAGGACATTATTTATTTTTTGCAAGAATTTGGCAGTAATAGTAAAAACAAATGAAAATAATCAGGCCAAAGTGTTCATATGTAGTAATAACAGAACAAATGTCTTTTTCAACAAACTTTTATTTTCTGTTTGTCTTTTGGGTTTTGTTTTATTTTTTATGGGGACTAACACCCAAGTCAACCTGAGAAACATTCAGTATTGCACATTGGAACATGTGGGACAATATACCCAAGTCACCCTGTAAAATTGTTTGAACATTGCACATAAAAATATTGCACATAAAAACAATAAAACAATGAACTTGGCTCCTTTGAGTTCCTGGTCCGTTTAGTGGTCATGGTCATTGTAAAGGTGAATTTGCTTAAATTGCAACCCTTCTAGCTTTCATCGCAGCAGTCATGAAGAAGATCATTGAAATCCAGTGTCTGAGTAATGCTGCTCCCGATGGAAAGGCATGCAAGACCAACGAGGCGCTCCTGACTCATTGTGGATCTGTGATAGGTCTTTATTAGCTTTAGTTTGGAGAAACCATAGTTTCCCTGCAGATGCCACTGTGACTGGAATAGTCAACAAGATCCTCAATGCGATAGATGTGTGAGGATACACATCCAACAGATGGTTTTTCTTAAGACCTCTAGAGCTGTGTCTTCTCTTTTAACAAAGTTTGACAGTCTCTGGAGTTCTACAAAGAGATCCTCACCATCTATATCAGAATTTTGGCCATCAGGATCACTCAGTAGGAGGTGAGGGTCTTTGCAGCATTTTAGAAGTTCATCCTTGTCCTTTTCCTTTAGTTGTCCAATGTTGTACAGGAAACCAAAATCTTTACTGTGTTGTCTGTACAGTTCAAATCGTTCTTCTAGTGAATTTATTGCCCTGTCAACAGTGGTGAGAAAATATTCAACTTTGAAAGATGTCTCTGCATCCATGACTGGTTCATCTCTTCCATTGTAGTCAAAAGCTTTCTTCTTTCTCGCTACACACTACTGCTTCTATTGGAATATGGGCTCTATATCCATCTCCTGTGCAATCTCGTTGACTTTAATGACTGCAGAAATGAAACCAGTCTCCCTTTAGTTCTTCAGAAAAGAACATAAATGTTCAATATGTTGCAGGACAATGTCAATCTGCATCTTGCATAACTTTACTCACCACATTCACCTCAACAAAAATATCATACCACACTACTAAACTGACCAGGAACTCGAAGGGGCTAAGTTCATTATTGGCTAAAGACATGGCCTCACCTTGAACCTTAGGATCATTTTCTGTATCTGCAACTTCCAACAGGACTTGTTGAATGTCAGGTGCTTGATAATGAACAGCCTTCACGTTTTCAATTCGGCACCCCCACTGCGTATCTAAAAGAGGTTTTCCAGACAGTGAAGAAACATTGTCCTTCAAAATCTTCCATCTGCCTGTAGAGACAGCAAAAATGGTGTAAATACTCTGCAGGACACCAAAGAACGTTACTGCTCTTGCAGATGAATTTGCAGCATCTCCCAACACCAGGTTCAAGCTATGGTTTCCACATGGTGGAAAAAATGCTCTTGGGTTCTTTTGCAAGATATGGGCCTGAACACTAGGGGTGGGAAACCGGTAGAATCTGGTATCCGATAATGCCGGTACCAGGCGTACCGGCATTATCGGATTCGACCCGGTAATCCGGACTGGGTACCGGATTCCGGGGTACCGGATTTTTTTTACATTGCAG
>QEPC01010409.1:96718-111194 GCA_003113815.1 Sphenodon punctatus
TTTATTTCAAAAACTAAATGTCATTTTCTGTTCCCGATTGCACTGAACTAAAGACCGAACCGATACCGACCGAACTGAATACCGAATCCGAACTCAACGTTCGACCCGAACCACCGAACGGCCGAACATTCGAACCAACGAACCAAACCAAACGGGCAAACTGAACGGACGAAACGAACGCAGCTGAACCAAACGGCCGAACTCGAACCACGATCTGTTCACCCATCCCTAGTGCAGGCTGCTGAAGGAATGTCCCCCAGGGCCAGTGGTTCAAAACCAGGGTCTGACACAGTTCTAGTCATGTAGACACTTCTGCAATTGTTTTGCTTCATCTTTCTGCAGAAATTTACACCACCATTGCTTCCTGGAGATTTGTCAGCAGCTACCACAGAATAATATAGTCAGATCCTAGGGTAACTGTTGACTTTCTGATGGTTATCATTAGAAGTACAGAGTCAAACATGCCTAAGGTTGAAAAAACAACAAACATCCATGGAAAATCATTTTAATGTTCGTTTTTAAATGGAAAGAACTAGATATAGAGAGATCTGAGGGTGGAGACATCCCACACCCCAAGGACATCTGAGTTAATTCAATTATTTACAGTAGAGACCTGAAAAATAAATATTGCTCTGCAAGTCTAGACACTTCTGAATTCCAGAGCCTCATTATGTTCTTAATCAGTTCAGCAGAGGATAAAGTGAAGGGATGCAAAATTTCAGACTTGGAGGGTCCAGATTCTCCCAATTTTGTCTGAGTAGAGTAGTTAGATACTATGTGTCAACATGATTAATGACCCTTATCAAATGATAAGGGCCTTATAAATGATAGCGGCCATTTTGAATGTCGGCTATTTTGAACTTTGTTTGACCCGTGAAAGGAATGTGAATGTCTAAAGCAGATGTTGTGGACTTTTAGGGCAAGAACTTTATTCATGTTTTAACTTTTTAAAAGCAGAATGCAAAATGTTAAAAGCAGAGTTTGTGACACACATGCTGTAAAAAGTATTCAAGAGCCCCCGTGTAACATCTTTAAGCATGTTTTAACTTTTAAAAGCAGAACTTTTCTGTTGTACTAAAAAGTTTTAGCAAAATGTTAAAAGCAGAGTTTGTGACACACATGCCGTAAAAAGTATTCAAGAGCACCCGTGTAACATCTTTAAGCAGGCACATGCAAATGGAAAGAAGTAAAAAAGTTTTTAGACATGAAAGAGTCAAGAATCACAAAGCAAAAAAAGGTATTTTAGAAAGAAAAGTATTTTAGACGTGGTGTTTATGAAAGAAGTCTCACCTAGGAGCTATTGCCTCTTCGCCTGTTCTCTCTGGACTGACACCTTTGTCCCTGACTATGGGCTGGGTTTAAACAAGGGCCAATCAGAAGCAACCATGTCATCGCTAGGGTGGGAGACCAATCAGGCTGGAAGTCCAGTTTGAAATGAGCCAATCAGTGAAATAGGGGGGTTATAAAAAGAGCCCATTCCTTCTCAAATGTTTACCAACCTCCTCATCAGAATCCCTGGTCTTCTTGCTTGGCGGCGGCCCCTCGTCTACGTCCTAAATACAAACAGGACTTTTAAAACAAAGCCCTTTAAAATTGCTCCTATACCTTGACAACCTTCTTACCAAGCCCTTTGACGTACCTTATTTTCAGGTCCTGGCTGTACTTTCTCATCCTCCGAATCCTCTGTGACGATTACGTCCTTGTTTGCGGCCCCCGATGTTCCTGGCCCATCTGTTTCCACATAATCTTCATCGTCTGCCACAACAACACGTCTCCCCTCTTTGACGGCGTCCATCTCCACATAGAGATCCTCCTCCTCATCCGTCCTCGCCACCATCGGTACCTTATTTTCAGGTCCTGCCTGTACTTTCTCATCCTCCAAATCCTCTATGACGATTACATCATTCTTTGTGACCCCTGACCCATCCATTTCCACATAATCTTCATCATCTGACACATCCACATGGCTCTCCTCTACAATGGAGTTCAGATCATTATAGACATCCTCCTCCACATCCATTCTCGCCACCATCGGTACGTACACAGGTTCCTGCCATCAGTATAAACAAATATTAAAAACCGATCCTGTAATGACACCATCCCCACACTTCCCATGTTACGCTTACTTACTGCTTCTCTTGGGTTTCCGGCTCTTGGTCTGATTTCCTCCGTCAAAACACGCCGAGCCTTGTTTGGGGTATCCTCATCAAAAGAAGGTTGAGGCATCCTGCTAGCATTATCATGACTGTACATTCTTCGATACAATGGGTGGCTCGGTGCAAAGGGTGGAAACTCAGGAATCGCTGCATCACTTGGAGTCTCGGGTGCTTCCATGGCTGTTGGTAAAACATCCTACAACGTTGGGCTCTTTTTATAGCCCCCCTATTTCACTGATTGGTTCATTTCAAACAGGGCTTCCAGCCTGATTGGTCTCCCACCCTAGCGATGACATGGTCGCTTCTGATTGGCCCTTGGTTAAACCCAGCCCATAGTCAGGGACAAAGGTGTCAGTCCAGAGAGAACAGACAAAGAGGCAACAGCTCCTAGGCAAGTGTTCTTTCATAAACACCATTTCTAAAATACTTTTCTTTCTAAAAAACCTTTTTTTACTTTGTGATTCTTGACTCTTTCATGTCTAAAAACTTTTTTAATTCTTTCCATTTGCATGTGCCTGCTTAAAGATGTTACACGGGTGATCTTGAATACTTTTTACGGCATGTGTGTCACAAACTCTGCTTTTAACATTTTGCTAAAGTGGACGCTTCACGGGGTCAAACAAAGTTCAAAATGACCGACATTCAAAATGGCCACTATCATTTATAAGGATCTTATTATTTGATAAGGGTCATTAATCATCTTGACACATAGTATCTAACTACTCTACTTGTCTGCTCACAGCAGAGTTGCTATTTAGTACTAATGACTTATTGCAGGTGTGTGTCTGCAGCCAGGATTGACCATTGTACAGCTGTAGTTGGACAGGGAGAGTCTTCCTGCAGCAGTGGCAGCTCAAGCTGTGCAAATACACCTGCAGTTCTAGATGTTTTGTGTGTCTCCTGAGACATCTGGAATTGTTGGAGTCTACTAGTTGGATATTTTTTGCTTATCCAAAGCATTAGCCCTCTTCTTCCCCCACCATAAATCTCAAGTTTTCAGAGAGTCAGATATTGTCGGGAAAGATACATCCTCCTCATCCAGATCCATCACCTTCTCACCACATAGGCTGTTCCTTTATTCAGCATCTCCTGAAATGTGCCGCTTAAGGACAGTGATCTTGCAGCAAACTTCATATGGGCACAGAGGTCCACTAAACCCATTGTAAAACCTGGGTCATATTGAGTTAGATAATATTTTATAAAATTAGGATGAAATCCATTTATTTGAGAAACAACAGTGGGCATTTTTACACACAGGTTAAAGTTCAGGATTTTTCAATCTTCTGGGTTTACAAGTCCACAAGTAAGTTTCGGATTCATTTTTCACATGCACACACTGCCCTGAGGCAGTTCCTGAATGCATTCTTCACACAAACCCTGCCCTGAGGCAGCCTAAAGTAGTCACAGCTGTAGATGTGACAGGCTGCCATGGAAACCAAGTGACCACAGCTGCCTGGAGTAAAGCAGTTTACCAGGAGAACTTTTTGCACACAAACGTTCTGGGAGAAGTTCAAACGCAGAAGTTCAAGGATCTGGATGTTTAAGATCTGGGTGAGTGATTTAGACACACAGAAAGTTCAGGATGTAACACCAAACATCCAGGAGAAATGTGTGTGTAAAAACACCCAGTGTGACTGTGGTGACCCTGAGAAGGTAACAAAAAGCTATATTTTCAAAAGTGACCGCTGAGTTTGGAAGCTTCGGTTGTAGAGTTTATTAAAGAATTAATTTTGAGCAACTGAAATCAATAACTAATTTTATATATATTGAATGTAATCTGTCTGCACTACAGTGTCCAGTTTATTATATTAAAATAAAAATAAACTTTCTGATCTTAATGGCACGCAAGACAACCCAACCCAACCCTTTCATTGTGCTCTGTCCACTGTCAAGTTCTTTACCATTTCATAAGTTACTGCTGCCATTGCTATACTATCATCCATTAGCCTCCCTTTGCTTCCGAATGCCCACAGCCCTTGTCTTGTAACCCTCTCCTAAAGCATTCAGACGATATGACCAAACTATAATGGTGCTATCTGCTGTGTCATTGATTCTGCAAATTACTGATCCATCCATTGTGATCTGTAAAGTGAATATATATAATACTATTTTCAAATCTTTGAAATGCATGGATTAAACTACCCATGTACTGGATAAAAACCCCTTTGGATAAAAACAGTATAATGTGCACAAAATTATCTCTGGGATTAAATCTCTGGTAGAATACCTATGTATTGCTTAAGTAGAAGAAAATAGGCTCAGTGCCATAGGTGCTATTTGTTAATTACTATAATTACAACCTAATAAAATATTTCTAGTGTCACAAGATTGATTTGTTTCAGAGGATGTCACTTCTGTCTGAAAAGGCCTTTACATATTCATTTTAGGTTAAATGAATCATTAACGGAAGTTGGCTCCAGGTACAAAAGTATCTTCAGGAAAGGATATCTCCCGGAGAAAGATTTTATTTAAATGCTTTGGCCATATAGTCCATCTGTTTACTGCCATTGCTCAATTCATAAGTATTGATTTCATTTTATTATGTAATTAACAAGTGGTTTCCTCTGATCATGAGCCACTTGTGCTAATAATAATATTTTCTTGATTCTTATCCAGCTATAACATCTCTTTAACTATTATTACTATTGATCTTGAAGCTTTTGTGAGGTGCGTTTGGGCTTTAATATTGCAATGCTTACACCACAAAAGAAGTTGCTGTCACAGCAGGCAGAATCTCCCTGTCCATCTGCAGTAGCACCATGGCCAACCCTGGCTGCAAAGTGACCTTTTATATGGCATGAACCGTAGTTTTGTATTTTTCTCTTCAGAATATTAGATTTGTTGGAAGCAAGTTCTAAAATCAGTCCAAGACTCAGTTTTTGGAAGGTGTCATTACACATATAAAAATGTTGCATAAAAGAGATTGGTAAAACAGTATCAGTACCTACTAAACTGTGGGTTGATATTTTCCACTTTTTTGTATTCTTGCCCCAATGGAATTTGTTGTTTGGTTTTTTTTACTTGCCTGAGATTACAGTAACTCTGAGTATTGCCACTATTGTTCATTGGTACTAACCAAGGCCTTGCACATATAAGCACTTTCCTGCAGAGTAAACACTATTCACTCTGTAGCTAAAGGTTTGGAGTTTCATGGAAACACACACTCCAGAGTATTTCAGGTCGTTATGGAATTGTTAACACCTAGTTGTCATAGGAATTATAACTTCACTCCACGTTAACTGTGCAGTTGTTGCTTGTGTATAGTCTGTCTGGAATGAAATTTCTATTCACTCTACATTCTGCTTATTGGGGCCGATCCCATGGTCTGCGGATCCCACATGGACCTGTACAGAAACCACATGCATCTCCATTGTAGGCACATTTTGCCATATGGAAAGTGCATGCATGTGTGCACACGTGGGTGGTGCATGGGATCCGTGGACCATGGGATCATCCTCACCCACTCCAATGAAAGCCATACTCCGTGATGTCCCATTGGTGGAGAGGTACAGCCCATGGAACTGTAGGGGAAATGAAATTAACTACTGTTGTTAATGTATCCACTCTCTCGAGCAGAACATATTTTGTCAGTTAGCTACTTTGAAGAAAAACCTTCATGTATAAGTGGTCTAATGTTAGTCCTTGATTTATTGTACACTAACAATTGACAAGTTTTTAATCAGTAGATTTAATAAGTGATTTATGATTTCATACTTTGGCCTAAGTGAGGCCTGCTAAGCTGAGGGCAGATACCAGAATAGACCTTAACATTTGTTTCTTGGTATTTTTCTGGCTACGGTAGCAGACAGAAAGTTAAAGGTAGAACTCTAATAAGCAGATCAAGAATATACTAAGAACTCTAAGAATATACTAAGAAGCAAAATAGGGAAATAGATAATCTAATCTGTATCAACAGACCTAGTGTCCGATGATAAATGATGGCTAAAAAGGAACTTAACCCTTTAAAGTAGTAAGGTTTGTGATTTACAACAGAATACCGATAGTCTGGGGCATAGAAATAAACTTCTGAATAAGATAATTATTAGATATTAATTGGAAAGCAACAGAAGGAAACTCTGGATTGGTTAAGAATAACTTCAACTAGGGGGGAAAATGGTGGGCACATCTCATCTCTGTGGATCCTTCTACCTGCAGCCTGGACTGAGTTTTCATTGGGATGATGTCAGCCTGAGTGTGACATTAGTGTCTATGAACATATTTGAATATGAATTTTATTTACTGTATGCTCCTTCTTTACTTTGCCTTATGGAGTTGGTTGTTTCTTCTAATAAATAATGCAATCCAAGGCTTGCTTGTTTTAGATGTTTATATAAGTTACTCAATAAAGGAGTCTCTTTTCACACATTCTATATTTATTTGAACTTGTGGAACCAACTTTGAGTGGACGTGTTACGTCTATTCAGTAGTGATTGATTTATACTGGTGATGCCAGGCCAAAAAGTTATACATTGCACTAAGACAATTGTGGCAACAAAATAGCAGATTGAAATTCAATGTTTGTTTAATTAATTAATGTTTGTGTGTTTGTTTGTTAGAATTTATACCTCGCCCTTCCCGGAAGCTCAGGGTGGCTTAGAATACATAAAAACATTTAAAACAATATTTAAAAAAAACTAATTTCACCCTCAAAATCCAACAAATAACCTCTCCACTCAACCCCCCTCTCATTCCCCAGCACCCAAACCACTTACCATCTCACCTCAACCGCCTTTCTCTGCTCGCTGAATGCCTTTTCAAATAAAAAGGTCTTATACCACCACTGGAAAATGCCCAGGCTCAGTCTCAAATGAACCTCTGGGGAAAGGGAGTTCCAAAGCACTGCAGCAGCAACCAAGAATGCCCCTTGTTGTATGAGCATTGCAAAGCTAACAGATGGTACCCACAGGGAGGCACTTCTGGCTGATCATAGAGGCTTCAATGGAGCATGTCTTTCAGATATGTGGGGCCCAGACCATTTGGGACTTTAAAGGTCAAAACCAGCATCTTGAATTGTGCCTGGAAAGTTATATGGAGTCAATGCAGACTTCAGAACACCAGTGTAATGTACTCTCAGCACCGCATCCCCAAAAGACACCACACCGCTGCATTCTGCATCAGCTGCAGCTTCCAAACAGCCATCAAGGACAGCCCCAAGTACAGCACATTGCAGTAATCTAGGCTCGAGGTGATGAAAGCATGGTTGACAGTGGCCAGATCCAAATCAGAAAGTAAAGGCCGCAGCCTCCTTATCAGATGGAGTTGGTGAAAAGCGCTCCTGCCCATTGCCTCCACGTGACAGTCCAGATACAGCAAGGGGTCAAGAAACACTCCAAGCTTGAAAATCTGATTGACCAGAGGGGGCCAGACCCCCATCAATGAGCCCAATCCCAATTTCCATGGATCCTGCATATGCACATGCGCGCAGTTTCTGCGGGGTACAATGTGCCCACAATAGGAATCCAGGCAACTTGTACATGGCTCAACTTGTACGTGACTGAAACTCGATCTGGAGTTTTTCTTGGTTATCTTTGAGAATCACAGTTCTCAACTTTTATTTATTATTATTATTATTATTATTATTATTATTAGCATTTATATATAGCGCCAGAAGTGTACCTGGTGCTTTACAGAGAATAAAATAGACACGGTCACTGCCCGAGAGCTTACAATCTAAAGACAAGGGGAGGGGAGACAGGGCAGGGGGAACAGAGGGAGAGACAAGGGATGCAACATTCACGAGGATGTGAGAACTCAGGTGCTTTTTAAAGCAAGAAACGATAATAGAGAAAAATGCTGATTCTAGACATTTCTCAGTTGATAAATTATTCTCAAAATACCATTTACCATTACCATTAAGCTAAATTTACCATGTACCACATTCATCCCGGTAATGCACATGCACAAAGTTGCATTTTGCATGAATGAAGGTGGTATATGGTAAATTGGCATACGGTATATGGTAAATTGCAGTAAAATGTAATGGTAAACTGTAAACGGTATTTTGAGAAAAAAATCTCAATCTGTTATCTCGGTCTGTTATCAAGATTGTACCGTGATCTCAGTGACAATTCTTGATTCTCGTGATATTTTCACACCAAAAAAAATGCTTCTCATTTCAGCCCAATAGCAGAACCACTCAAGTGCAGTCCCATGCACCCCTGCCAGGTCCCACAGACATGTCAACAACACCTCATGATCAACTGTATCAAAGACCACTGAAAGCTCTAACAAGTTCAACAGGGTGGAACTCCCTTTGTCAATCTCAAGGCGCAGGTCATCGACCAAGGCCACAAGNTAAGAACTCTAAGAATATACTAAGAAGCAAAATAGGGAAATAGATAATCTAATCTGTATCAACAGACCTAGTGTCCGATGATAAATGATGGCTAAAAAGGAACTTAACCCTTTAAAGTAGTAAGGTTTGTGATTTACAACAGAATACCGATAGTCTGGGGCATAGAAATAAACTTCTGAATAAGATAATTATTAGATATTAATTGGAAAGCAACAGAAGGAAACTCTGGATTGGTTAAGAATAACTTCAACTAGGGGGGAAAATGGTGGGCACATCTCATCTCTGTGGATCCTTCTACCTGCAGCCTGGACTGAGTTTTCATTGGGATGATGTCAGCCTGAGTGTGACATTAGTGTCTATGAACATATTTGAATATGAATTTTATTTACTGTATGCTCCTTCTTTACTTTGCCTTATGGAGTTGGTTGTTTCTTCTAATAAATAATGCAATCCAAGGCTTGCTTGTTTTAGATGTTTACATAAGTTACTCAATAAAGGAGTCTCTTTTCACACATTCTATATTTATTTGAACTTGTGGAACCAACTTTGAGTGGACGTGTTACGTCTATTCAGTAGTGATTGATTTATACTGGTGATGCCAGGCCAAAAAGTTATACATTGCACTAAGACAATTGTGGCAACAAAATAGCAGATTGAAATTCAATGTTTG
The DNA here is from genome assembly GCA_003113815.1 of Sphenodon punctatus. NCBI lineage: Eukaryota > Metazoa > Chordata > Lepidosauria > Sphenodontia > Sphenodontidae > Sphenodon > Sphenodon punctatus. The sequence goes on from QEPC01010409.1 coordinate 105,840, forward strand.
TTTAATTAATTAATTAATTAATTAATTAATTAATTAATTAATTAATTGATGTTTGTGACGTGTTTGTTTGTTAGAATTTATACCTCGCCCTTCCCGGAAGCTCAGGGTGGCTTAGAATACATAAAAACATTTAAAACAATATTTTAAAAAAACTAATTTCACCCTCAAAATCCAACAAATAACCTCTCCACTCAACCCCCCTCTCATTCCCCAGCACCCAAACCACTTACCATCTCACCTCAACCGCCTTTCTCTGCTCGCTGAATGCCTTTTCAAATAAAAAGGTCTTATACCACCACTGGAAAATGCCCAGGCTCAGTCTCAAATGAACCTCTGGGGAAAGGGAGTTCCAAAGCACTGCAGCAGCAACCAAGAATGCCCCTTGTTGTATGAGCATTGCAAAGCTAACAGATGGTACCCACAGGGAGGCACTTCTGGCTGATCATAGAGGCTTCAATGGAGCATGTCTTTCAGATATGTGGGGCCCAGACCATTTGGGACTTTAAAGGTCAAAACCAGCATCTTGAATTGTGCCTGGAAAGTTATATGGAGTCAATGCAGACTTCAGAACACCAGTGTAATGTACTCTCAGCACCGCATCCCCAAAAGACACCACACCGCTGCATTCTGCATCAGCTGCAGCTTCCAAACAGCCATCAAGGACAGCCCCAAGTACAGCACATTGCAGTAATCTAGGCTCAAGGTGATGAAAACATGGTTGACAGTGGCCAGATCCAAATCAGAAAGTAAAGGCCGCAGCCTCCTTATCAGATGGAGTTGGTGAAAAACGCTCCTGCCCATTGCCTCCACGTGACAGTCCAGATACAGCAAGGGGTCAAGAAACACTCCAAGCTTGAAAATCTGATTGACCAGAGGGGGCCAGACCCCCATCAATGAGCCCAATCCCAATTTCCATGGATCCTGCATATGCACATGCGCGCAGTTTCTGCGGGGTACAATGTGCCCGCAATAGGAATCCAGGCAACTTGTACATGGCTCAACTTGTACGTGACTGAAACTCGATCTGGAGTTTTTCTTGGTTATCTTTGAGAATCACAGTTCTCAACTTTTATTTATTATTATTATTATTATTATTATTATTATTAGCATTTATATATAGCGCCAGAAGTGTACCTGGTGCTTTACAGAGAATAAAATAGACACGGTCACTGCCCGAGAGCTTACAATCTAAAGACAAGGGGAGGGGAGACAGGGCAGGGGGAACAGAGGGAGAGACAAGGGATGCAACATTCACGAGGATGTGAGAACTCAGGTGCTTTTTAAAGCAAGAAACGATAATAGAGAAAAATGCTGATTCTAGACATTTCTCAGTTGATAAATTATTCTCAAAATACCATTTACCATTACCATTAAGCTAAATTTACCATGTACCACATTCATCCCGGTAATGCACATGCACAAAGTTGCATTTTGCATGAATGAAGGTGGTATATGGTAAATTGGCATACGGTATATGGTAAATTGCAGTAAAATGTAATGGTAAACTGTAAACGGTATTTTGAGAAAAAAATCTCAATCTGTTATCTCGGTCTGTTATCAAGATTGTACCGTGATCTCAGTGACAATTCTTGATTCTCGTGATATTTTCACACCAAAAAAAATGCTTCTCATTTCAGCCCAATAGCAGAACCACTCAAGTGCAGTCCCATGCACCCCTGCCAGGTCCCACAGACATGTCAACAACACCTCATGATCAACTGTATCAAAGACCACTGAAAGCTCTAACAAGTTCAACAGGGTGGAACTCCCTTTGTCAATCTCAAGGCGCAGGTCATCGACCAAGGCCACAAGCACAGCCTCTGAGCCATACCCAGGATGAAAGTCTGACTGAAACGGGTCCAGGAATCTGATAGCATCGAGATGGGCCTGGAGCTGTCGGACAGCCACCCATTAAATAGCCTTCCCTATAAAGGGAAGGTAGAAACAGTCCAATAGCTGGCCAGGGAGTCAGCATCCAAAGATTTATTTATTTATTACAGATATTTATATTCCACACCCTCCTGCACACTGGCAGCTCTGGGCAGCGATGGCTTCTTAAGCAGGGATTGGACAACTGTAATTTTAAGGGCATTCGACATCCTCCCCTCCTGAAGGGAGGTGTTGGCAACCCCAGCCAACAACCGCTCCAGCATCTCCTGGCTGGCTTTCACTAGCCAGGATGGGCAAGGATCTAATTCATAACTGGTTGCCCTCATTGCCCCAAGCACCTCCCCTGCATTGGTGGGCAATAGCAATTGAAACTGATCCTAATAAGCAGGACAGAACCGATTTTTCCATAACTCTGAACTTTGAGTCTGCAGATAAAATGACAGCACCCAAATCCTGGTGAATACCAGCGATTTTGTCTGCAAAGTAGTTAATAAAAAGATCACAATGGGCATTAGATTACTCCATTTCTGGGCGAAGGCATACTGGATTAACCAGGCCACTCATCACCCAGAACAACTCTGCTGGATGAGACTTTGTAGATGCTATGATAGTGGAGAAGAATGCTTTCTTTGCCACCATGACGTAGTCCTTTAAAAAGGATCTATTCAGCAATCAGTCGGCTTCTTCAGCACAAATCGAACACGCCCTGCACTCTAAGCGCCTACCCTCTAGCTTCAGCCACCTCAGGTACTCCATATACCAAGGGGACCTGTGTTGTTGCAGCAGTAGAAGTGAACACCTGGGTGCAACCATGTCGATAGCCACTAGGGTTGCACCAAAGGGATGTACTGAATATTCACCAAGTATTTCTGAGGTTCGAGGAGCATTCCCAAGTTTTTGGGCCACCCCTTGGACCTGCAGAGAATACTTGAAAAATTTCTGAGTGGCTTGGGAGGGGGGGAGGGGGGTGCTTAAGGGGTAGGGGGGCTAGTGGGAGGGCAGTGCTAAGTAACTTACCTTCTGGAGGGGTCCTGCGCCTATGCATGGCCTCTTTCCAGGTTGTAAGTTTGAAGAAAAAAGGAATAACTGAGAATGCTCAGAAAAGTCCTGAATGGCCCTTTCTGAGCATGTTAGGCTCTTTTCATCGATGGTGCAGGCATGCTGATTGTGCCAGTACCATCTCAACCCTTTGTCAGGGCACTTCCTCCCCCCCAAGACGATACAACCCCCCCACACCCCATCTCACAGGGGGGTTATAACAAAACACTTCCCCCTCCCAACCCAGCCCCTACCCATAAGAATTGCCATTACTGGTCCATCGCCTCCCACCTTCGGCCCACACATACCATAACAGCCGCTCTCCTGCCCTGAGGCAGTAGTGGGCGAACATCTGCAGTGTCCTAACTGACAAGGAGGTGACTCGCAGACTATCACAGGCTAACACAGACCATTGTCTCGTTTGTTTTCACCCACTGTCACAAATCAGATTGATAAGAGAAAGATGAGAGTAAGTGCTCAGATCTTGGATGTGCCATACTGTATGTTGTTAAAATATGCATACTTTTGAGCAAATAATATTTGCTGATATTTGGATAGCGCTGCTGGTTTACTTGATTAGGCAAACATATCTCAGTGTCACATATACCAGCAGTGATGTTCAAATATTAGAAGTCATCTATCTAACAGTCATAGGAGTGAATGTTTTATTAGTTTTGAACTCAATTTTTAATAACGCAAAGTTTAGTTGTGCTTACAGGTGATTAGTGCTCTGTAAATGCACACACATTGCTGACTGTTAGGGATTTACTGTACAAGCAACTCAGTACAAGTGATATAGTGTGCTCTGAGGGGCAATCAAAATTATTCTTTCAATCTTTTACTACCCCTTTCCGTCCCAATAAATAATTTATTGGGTCAGTGTCAAGTTTTAGTTGATCTGCAGCCTGCCCACAATTCCCAAGAGGCCACCATTAGATGGTTGAATAGAGACATTTTTATTTGCTTACACGGAATCCAGTCTTAATGAACATAGTTGCAAAATGTCCTTTAAAATGTTTAAAAGAAAATAAAATTGTACATTTGCAAACTGTCAGGCTGATCCTCTGGCCTACACATATAATACACTTACAAAAGCAGCAGGGACAGAGCCTAATATGGCCTAGTTAGCTTCTATGAGGCCTTCTGTCAGCAGAGGACCTTGACAGCTCAGTAGTTAGTTTTGTCACCCAATGTCCTGCTCCCAGCTTGGCACTTGGTATCATCAGAAGCTATCGGCCATGGTCAAGATGAGTCAGTGGGTGCTTTTAGATGGACCTCAGCCCCAGTTCTGCCCATGCCACCCCACTTCACCCCTGGGCTTTCTGGCCTGTTTAAAAGCGTCCTGCTAAATGCAGAAGCAGAGCCTGCTCCGGGGCACCCCGACTCTGGAACATCCCGGAGTGCTGCCAGCAGAGCGGGTCAAAACAAACACAGGGCAGCGGACTGAAGCAGAGCTGTTGGGTGTCTTTAGACATAACGTCAACGGGTGTCTGAATGTGTGTTTTGACCTTGATATGTTTGGCCCTGTGTTTACCATGTGGCAGTGTTTAGACACACAGCCCATCTTGGGGAAAATTGGTGTTTTGCTCACCACCCGATCTCAGCACGCAAGCGCTGCTGCCTCGTTCCCCATGTTGTACCTGATAACATGCCACGTGATATCATTAGGCACAATGTTGTCCATGTGTTAAGCTGGAACGCGCAAATTGTCCTTGTGATGCAGTGGTGTTCACATCATGTGTTCAACGAGTGGCCAAATTGGTGTTGGGATTGTTATGGTGCTTACACACAACAACCAAACACGTGATTAGGGGGTTTGATACCTGATCTTTGTTACATCTAAAGATGCGCGTTGTCTGTCTGCTGGGCAGACCTACACTTCAACTCCACAATTGGCTGGCCATTGCTCCTGACAGCACCATAGGGTTCTGGGCACCACTCTTGAGCATCAGAGGTTTGCCTGCAACTCTGTGGCCTGGGGGGGAAGACAGGGGCACTGCGCAGGTGGATTGCAGGCCAGGGAAACCAAGGGTATTTTCAGACGTTACGAGATCACAGTCAATCACAGTGAACCACGGTCAATTTCACTGCGGGGCCAAAGCGCCCTCAATGTCTGTTTGGTGGCCGTCAGATGTTCACCACGCTCAATACCCACATGGGGTCAACATCAACCATGCTTCCCGGGCTACCCGTGGGATGAGCTCTGAAAACGTGGTCAAAGTGATTCCCGCCAGGAAACAACAAAAAGTAACGTCTGGACGGCAATCACCAGCCCGGATCAAAGAAAATGATTCCCAGCCGAGGCCAAAGCAGGCAGCATCACTGCCAGGCAACCGGCAACAACACAGACTGGGGAGGGAGATTTAAAGGGCAATCAGCAGCAGGGAAATGTGGCGGGATGGAGCGAGGAGGGAGGAGGAGGAGGAG
>QEPC01010409.1:111294-124387 GCA_003113815.1 Sphenodon punctatus
GGGGGGGGTGATTTTTAATCCCCCACCTGTTCACTTATTTTATATACCACCAGCTTTTATTTGTTTTATGGTTGTATTTAAATGTTTTAAATGTTTTTACTGTTGTAAACCGCCCCGAGCTGCTGTGCAGGATGGGGCGGTATAGAAATCCAATAAATAAAATAAATAATAAAAAATAAATAAAAACTTTCATGCCTTAAGGTAGAAGTCAATCGCTAAATAATAAGGGGAGGAAGAAACTTCTTCCTGAGAAGTACCACCACATAACTACCTTCCCACAGCAGAACGTCTTCCACCTCCCACTGAGGTGGAATGCTGATCTGATCCAGCCCAGTCATTCCTATGTTCCTTTTATCCCCACACAGCAACCATCACTTAGATGAGGATTTTGTTCCTACTGTTTCAAATAATTTTGTTTCACATCCTTTACATTTCCTGTGATTTCTACATGCTCAAAACAAACTGATATGAAACAAAACCGCATTCTAAGAAATTTCCTTTGAAACAGTATTTCACTGAAACACTAGTCTGAAAATCTGAGGGTGTGTTTTTTCTCCCACACAGTAAAAAAAAAAGCAGTCATTAATTTGGCATGTGCAAAGACATCAGAGTGAAAAATGTGCCTTCAGAGCTTGAAACTAAGGGACAAATCCTTTGTTGGTGTTAGCTGGCTCAGGTTCATTAACTTCAATGGAGTTTTGACAACTTGTCTCTGATTTTTAAAATGTACTGAACAATATTCCAGTGTAGCGAAGTGCAAATGCAAAAGCATTAGCAGTGTTTAAATGTTTGTTTGTTTTCTAATTTTGTAATAGCATAACTTCAATAATGCAGCCTAGCTGGATCATTTACTATAGAATTTCATTAATAGGTTGCCTCTGTTGTTTTTCTTTCAAAGGATGTAAACAGACAAGATGTGAACTGCATTCGTTCCCATTAACCCCAGATTCACTCTGCTAGCTGCCAGATGTTCACCCCAGGGCCACCCGGGGACCACTACTCATGGTGTCATCTCAGGGAGGGCTGATGACGCCATGTGGGCTAATTCGGGCTACCGTGGGGTAATGTGCTGCCCTGTGGCTATCTCCCATGTGTTGAGGGAGAACTCAGGGCGCCCAGGCGGCTGCCTGCATATCCTCCTGTCTGTTGGGGCACACATATACCAGCCTTGGGTGAGCGACAGTAACTCTAATGGTGAAAGTGGTGGTGGGGGAGGGGGACGTGCAGGCTGACCATGCAGAGAGGAACACCGGCCTGTCTGTTTTGATCCCACGCAGAACCTGCGGATGGGGGCAACTGCTGGGGAGGAGGCACAGAGTGATCGTGGACTCTGGGGGGCTCCTCTCTAATTTGCTTACACTTTAATTGCAAAACACATTGGGGGCAATCCAATGGCCTGCGTACACCGCCCCCCGCCTGTGGCACATGGCCAGAAAACACTCGCTCAGGTGTGTACCTGTGCCACGTACACAGAACAGCTGCATGGGACAAAGCCTCAACCTGTGCCGATGCGACACACACACACCCAAGCCCACACATCTCATGGCCTGGGGTATGGAGCAGGCACGGTCCCTGCTCCATCCACCTGGTCATGGGGTGTGTGGGCTTCGCGAGGGGGGAGGCTGTTTGCATTGGCATGGGTTGTGGCTCGCACGGCATGCATGTACACCTGAACACTGTGCCTGCGGGGGGCATACGTGGGCCGTTAGATTGCCCCCATTGGGATTTAGTGTTCCAAGGCATGGTGGTTTGTTCTCACTTGCACCCTTCCATGATCTGAGGCTCTCACAGCAATTGTGAATATTAGGGAACTGATCTTCAGTGAAGTAGGAAGTACCTTTCTCCACATTAGGAAGGAAAATATGAGGTGCAGGGGGGCAAGTGATTTGCCCAAGGTTACACAACGAGCTGATGAGGGAAATGAAAGCAGAATCCACATCTCCTGACTCTTTTCCCTCAGACACAAGATGATTAATATCCTTCTCATCCTGATACACATTTCAACAGTAGTTTAAGAATCTGCTTGCTAATTTTTTTTAAAAAAAAAACACCTTATTTTTAAAGACATTTGTAGGTTCCTAAGTCATTTAGAAGTAGTTCTGATAATTAGGCACATTTGAAGGCTATGAAAGCACTTCTTCTTTTTATTGTAATGCATGTGATTAGGAATGGATACAAATTCTTTATTCTTTTTGTCTGGTTGACTCAGAATAAATATTGTAATAGCTTCCACTTCAGTAAAACTGCCCACGCAGCTAGCTCAGCCAAACAAATTGCCCTGTAGCCACTGAATCATTAACCACAACTGCATGATATGCAGATTAGGCAGGGAGAGCTGTACTCAGTTGTGTTCAAGCAAGTCAGAAGGTTTGATCGGGTCATGGTAAAGGAGTATGTACTGAGGCAATACCCATTCCACAGAATGGTAAGTTGAAAACTGTAGCGAGTTAGACTTTAAGTATTACGTTTTAAAACCGTTTTATTCTCTTGATTATGTGTAATTGTGGGTATATTGTGAACATTTGAGCTAAACATTCTTGAATATAAAATTTAAAAGACAATCCACCTTTTGTTGTCTTTTAATTGCTAAATATTATTTTCAAAATGGTCCCTTAGCTTCTTTACAGACTCCATTAACCAACTTAGTTTTCAGCAGATTAAAAGTATGTTTTGCATGCTAAAGTCTCCTTATCATACTGTGGGCAGTGATCTGTTGCTGTAGGTTTTTTTGTACTAAATAATTTTGTTAACAGAATTTGTTAACGTTATTTGAGAGTATATAAGGGCTTGCCTAGGAGCTGTATTTGCAGTTTCTTTGGTTACATTTTATTATATATAAATTGCAGGGCTGCAGGTGTGTCCTATGGGTCCCCTGCAACATGTATAATAAAATGTAACACACATGTTATCATTTTCAGTGTTGTGCTAGAAAATATTTACATACTGGCCCTTTTCACACTAACACTGATAACCTGGGTGTTACATTTTATTATACATGTTGCAGGACACCCATAGAACACACCGGGAGACCTGCAACATGTATAATAAAATGTAACACCCATTTTATCAGCTCCGGGTGCCGGTGTGCCAAGTACATGCTGTGATGAACTTGGGATCAGCCCCATAAACTCTGTATGAGGAGAACACAGGTGACTTTTCCTTAGCGTTATGTGATTGTTAGTTTTTTAAAAAGGACAATGGAATTCCAGGGCAAGCTATTCTCCTCCTCTCTGCCTCAAATAATCTTATAAACTGCAGAATTAATTATGCAGTATTTGAAGAAGTGGGTACAGTGCATCCATCTAAAATTGCCCAGATCCCCGAGCCTTCCATCCTGCTGTAATTTTAACATGGGGTTCCTAAGAACATGGAATTCCCAAGAATTCAAGTGCAGTGCTAAGAATATTGAACAAAGAAATATTACTGCTTTACATAGTGAGTGAATATTCAGAATTAAAAGTACTTAGAGTCTAGAGCTGAACTGGGTACTAATTTTCAGGTACTACATTGGATACTCAGCAGGTAACCCAGGTACTCATTGGGTACCCAGAACCCTGAAAAGTCAGTAACCAGGGTCTATCATCAGGGTGTATCATCACACTTATACCAGTGGCTCAATCCTGTAATTTTTATTCACTCATTGTGAACAATGAGACATGCCTTAGTAAGGAATGAGCAAGACTTGCAAGATCAGGTCTACAGATTTTTAAAAATGGACAATTTATGAAACAATGTGTAGCTGACTGATTAGTCATGAAACATTTTCCCCCTCATCCTTCCTTTTGCATCACTATCTCATCTTCAGCCCAGCAGTAGGACCTGTCTCTGTATGATTACAGTGCCAGGTACATCACTGGCGAAAGAAAGAAAGAAAGAAAGAAAGAAAGAAAGGTAGGTAGGTAGGTCAGGTGGGAGATTAACAAGAAAGAAAAGAAAAGAAATGAAAAGAAAAAGATGTAGATACTAGATCATAAGCACAAAGGCTCAAATAAAGTCTGACTCCCACTGAATTTCATGTTCATTATTTTGTAATTACTTTTTACCTCTGTTTATGCCAAGACCAGGTAACAGAAAATTCAAGTGGTTGGAAGATCTATTTTTAAAAGTGCTGCAGTTTCTGGGAGTTTATAACAACATGAGCTATCAGAATGATGATATAAAGTAGTAACATAAATTATCTTATTCTCACTATTGATGTTACTGTTTTAACTTTCCAGGATGTGAATGAGACAGCACACTGTTTGGAGACAGAGAAATCCCTGGAAAAATATTACCTTTCTACCATGTATGCTTTGGAGTTCATTTTTGGCTTCACTGGAAATATCATTGTTGTCTTTGGCTATATCTTCTGCCTGAACAATTGGAAAAGTGGCAACATCTACCTGTTTAACTTAGCACTGTCAGATTTTGCATTTCTCTGCACAATTCCAATGTTAGTAACGAGTTACTCCAAAGGAAAATGGATGTATGGCGATTTCTGGTGTAAAACCAACAGGTTCCTACTGCACTTCAACCTATACACTAGCATCATTTTTCTTACTTTCATCAGCATTGACCGATATATGCTCATAATACATCCTTTCCGAGATCACTTTCTACAGAAGAGCAAAGTGGCTGTAATTTTATCTGTTGCCATATGGATCTGGGTTATACTTGAGCTGTTACCAATAATCCTTTTCATAGGACCTAGGGACGCCACCCCCGAAGGCAACTGTACTGATTATGCAAGTTCTGGAAAACCAACAGAGAGCCTCATCTACAGCCTAATCCTGACCCTTATTGCATTTCTAATCCCTCTGTGTGTCATGAGCTTCTTTTACATGAAGACACGTATCTTCCTTAAACGACGTAGAGAGCATCTCACTAATGCTGATCCACTTGAGAAGCCTCTGATGTTGATCTTCATGGCAGTGGGCATCTTTTCATTGCTCTTTACTCCATATCATTTCATGCGAAATGTCAGAATTGCATCCAGAATGGCATCCTGGAAAGTCTCTCCGTGTGTAGAGAGCATCATCAAAATGGTTTATATCATCACAAGGCCCATTGCATTTTTAAACAGCGTAATTAACCCAGTCTTTTATTTCCTAATGGGTGATCACTTCAGGGAGATGCTCATGATTAAAGCAAGGCACCTTTTAAAAAGGATTACACTCTGCCAAAGATGAGCTTATAAAATAGCACTCCAGCTTGGGAACATAGAGGGAGATGAAGGTCCCTGGTTTATGGGACAGGTTTTAATGTGGATTTTCGGGCTTTACTTAGCTACATTCAGATCAGTAGTTTGTGAACATGCTGCTTACATTACTGTTTGCCTTTGCTAATTCAAGCAAGATGAAGTCATTACTACATCTGGGGGTGCCCTGTTAGAGGTCCCTCGGGTTTTCCGGGGGGCCACGCAGGACAGGGCGTTCTCAGTGGCCGCACCTCTGGAATTCCCTCCTGGTGGGGGCCCATCTGGTCCCAGACCTCCCGGTTTTCCATAGGAATTGTTAGATCTGACTGTACCATCAGGTGAGGGAGAAGGGTGAGGGTGGTAGGTTGGGAGGGGATTTTTTTTTTCCTCCTTATTTTTACTTTTTTTATTATTGTTGTATGATGTTTTTATATGTTTTATTGTATTTTATTGATTCTGATTTTATTAGCCGCCCTGGGCTGCCTGGCCGGAGGGGCGGGGTATAATTTAAAAAAATAAATAAATAAACAAATAACTACCGTCAGTGGTGTAGCAAGACTGCGGTGGGGCCGGACTCATGTCCCAATTATGGGGCCCCTAAGAACAAGGGGGTGGGGTCTCCACAAGCAGTGGCCCTCTCAAAGGGGGCTTCCAACCAGCTTCAGGCTCCCCACCAAGGGAGGTGGAACCACCCTGCCTTTCGAGAGTCCCCCACCCCTCCTGAGTGACAGCAACCTCACCTATAAGGAAATTGTCAGACTGGGTGAGGGCAGGGCCAACACCCCTGACCCCTGTGAAAACTTCCTTCTTGGTTGGCCCCTTGAAAGTGGTCCTGCTCCCTCTCTTACCCATGCTGAAATTTTCCTTACAGTGTTCAAGCCCCTTGGAGTCCAGGGCCTGGGCTCAACTGAGCCCCCTCACTCCATGGTACATACGCCTGACCCTTCCGGTGTTTTGTTTTTCCAAAGAAAAACTCCCATTGAACCAATGTGAGTTTATCCTGCATTATCTCCATGGAACAGACTTTTATTATTATTATTATTATTAGTAGTAGTAGTAGTAGTATTATTAGTATTAATAATAATAATAATAATAATAATTAATAATTAAAATTTACATATTTAAATAGCACCAAAAATGTACCTGGTGGTTTACAACTGTTGAAAATAGACAGGGTCCCTGCCCCTGTGGGCTTATATACAAATCTGCTTTAATTTATTATACATTTAATAGCCAAGAACAGACTGTTTTTGAGGCAGTTTGCATTGATACACGGACGGTTTCAGGTTTGTGACAAATGGAACTTATACTCAGAACCACAATTATTGCTGAGTCCTCTTCGTGTATGTTCACTAGGGATGGGAGTTTTGGTTTTGGATTAATCTGTAAATGCCTGGAATTAATGATGAATGGGTTAATCCGAACCAAAACAGAATTACACCCTCCCAGTTATGGATCCGAGTTATGTTTCTGTATTTTCCCCCACCCCCATCCCTCAGGCTCTGGAATGGTACTTACCGGCTTTGGGGGGCTTGATTAAAGCACCAGCTCTGGCAGGCTCATTAGCCACAGCGTCCTCCCTGCTCCATATCACACATGTGCAAAATGGCCATTGTTCTTAACCAAAATGGTGGCAATGTCATTTTGGACAGCCATTTTGCACACATGCAATACAGAGCAGGGAGAATGCCATGGTGAGGGAGTCTGCTGGAGCCCGCACAGCAGCAGCGGTGCTTCAATCAAGCCCTCTGAGGTTGGTAAGCACCACTACAGGGCCCCGGGGGATGGGGGTCGGGGAAAATACAGGTGATGCTGCTGATGCCATTTTGGAAAAGGGCACGTATGCACAGAATAGCCCAGTGCCCATTTTGCACATGCACAGTTATTTTTTAATTTTAACCGAAACAAAAACAAACCCGGAATTCCCTCCGGTGTCCCACCCCTAATGTTCATGTATCACAATTCTGAAGGGAGAGTTTTAGCAATAGCTAAGCACCACAAAAAGAAGATGACAAGGAGAAGTTAAGAGATTGAGTGACAGTATAATAAATGGGAATAGCAGTTGGTTTGCTATTCCATTGGTTTGTATTTGGCATAGGCATGACATAGTCTAAGACTAGTCCTGTTTTAATACAGTCCAATGGGAAGCCAAAAGAGGAAGTGACAAGTAGTTCACCTATATTTATTATGTGTCTCAGGCTTTATTCATTCAAGATGATGATAAGAGGCATCCAGAGTGGGTCTGGGGTAAATGCCTATAGGAGTGCAGCCTTAAGGGAGCAAGCTGGGATCTGACAAACAAATACCTGGCACTTTAACTGGCCAAGTTGTGAGCTAACCAATTGAAGTCAGTTGGGTGTGGCTTTAGCTGGGCGTGACTCTGCAAGCCAGATGCTTCAGCTACAAAAGCTAGAACTTGAAAGCTCACGGGGACAGGGATGGGGGACCAACAAGAAGAGAGAAAGGGAAGCTGGAGGACTTTGCCTCAGCAGCAGAGGCCTGCCTAGAAGCAGGCCCAAAGAAAGGGGCCAGAGAGCTTGGCCAAATCCCTGCTGTTGCACAGGACTACGCAGGGAGCTGGCTGGCAAGGGGGCAAGATAGGAGTTCATGTAAGGAACTGAAGCCTAAGAAAAGGAGCCTGCCTGCTACAGGAGGGGGCTTACCTCAGAAGGCATGGAGAGGAAGGAACTGGCTGGCAGGGATTACAGGGATCTTGCTTTATCACGTGCCCTACTGTTATGTATTAATTAGGCAATATTGGCCATGATCAGAGACACAAGCAGATGAGGTTTGGATAACTCAGTTTAGTTCATTCAGCCACAGGCCTCAGACTGACACTATCCAACTAGGCCCAGAAAGCCACTATCTCTGAGAATGCAGAAAGAGGCCTGAGAGAAAACAAAGAGAGTTTGTAAGAAAGGGAAGTGCCCTCCCCTACGAATAAACAGTAACACCCTAAAACTCCACCAAAACTCCAAAATAGCTTGGTGGCTGTGCTCCAAGTGATAGCATAATGAATAGTCAGCTTATTTTCTGCACCTGACAGAGGGGACCCTGCAACATGTATCCCTAATAAATAAAGCTATAGAAGAGGGACCCAAGCTCCTTGTCACTTGCCATTGACGCTAATGGCCACTAGCATTTGCAAATGAGCCGGGTGGGTCTTTCATCCTAAATTATGCTCTCAAAGATCCAGAGAGACTCCTACCCAGCTGCTTGATGGGCCCCCTCCCCTTCTCCTCTGAACCAGCCTGCATCTCGGACTGTGCCTCTGACATGTAAGATATCTTGGGTTACTGGGGTTTGTAACTGAGAACACTGCCATGTCCAGATGTTAAGTGTCTATCCAATAAAATTGAGTTGTACCTATATACTTTGGCTTGTTAACTGGTAACCTTCGATCCCATTTGGGTAAACTGAGGCAGCAATCTCATTTATTCCTTTCACTACCTGAGCATCCCGAAGATGAGTAAGACAGCGATACATGGACTGCGTAATATATATGTATTTATCTATGAAGAGCTGAAGGCCTTGGTACACCGCCAATAGCACACTTGGGGAAGGAAAGTGCTCTTGAACATTCTGGGTAGGGATTCTGCAGGAACGTACTCAGACAGGACTCTGCTGCCTTGTTACAAGGCAAGAACCCCTTCATTCACTACACCCACACTTTGGTTCACACAAGCAGAGGAGCAGTAGTAAGCAAATGGGGAGATTATTACCTTGTTTAACAAGTGTGAATATTCAGGGGATGGGACTGTAAACCTGTGCACCTGTGCCCATGTGAACAAATGTGGAGGCAGTGTTAAATAACACCCCTCAGGCTGTTCCTCCTGTTTAACAACCTCATATTACCTGCTCATGTGAAGAAGCCTTTAGATGGTAATCTTCAAACCATTTATTTTGGGCTACTCTGGAGTAAACAATTTGTGAACTGTGGCCTATTTTTCAACTGTCTAGTGTCCCTTAAGCACCTGTGATGTATCCTCTCTCTGTGGTCTTTGACATCTCCTGTATTAATAAAAAAAACAAGCCACAACATTTGCTTGGGGCATCAATGCAAAGCCATGATGTCACCGCACATCACCCTCTAGAAATCACCAGGGCTTCAGCTCTGGACTTTTTTGGGGCCACTGTTGTAATGTCTGCCATCACATGTCCTCTCCACAATGGCACCACACGGTAGACTGATGTCCCTGTAAGGCCCACCCATCAGAACGAATCCTCACAGGAAGGGATGCGGCTAGTGTTGGGGCATTATTGGCAGAAAAGGGCTGTGCAAGTAGCACATCTTACTGGGTATGCGCAAAATAGCAGCCGGGCCATTTTGCACATGCACAAGCCTTTTCCAAAATGGTGGAGATGCTGCCGGCACCATTTTGGAAAAGGGCTGCACATCCACAGAACAGCCTGGTGGCCATTTTGCGCATGTGCAGTTCTTTTTTTGTGTTTTTACCCCACTTGTCGAGGGGGTGGGCTGTGGAGAGACCCCACAGAGAGATTGAGAAACAGGAGCGGGTGGTGAAGACTGAAGAAGAGAGAAGAGACAGTCGCAGTATGCTACACACATGGCTTCAGCAAGTAAATCAGAGGGAAAACATTTAGAGAAAGTCTCAAAAACGAGGGATTTTGATTCTCGTTTTTTTCATAATTCTTGTTGGGAAGCTTGATTTTCTACAAGAACTGAGAGATAATGAGACCGTGTTTCAGCCCTAGTGATGGCACAGAGCGAGGCACACAGACACACTGGTGCCAGTTTCCATACCTTTATTTATAAGAGATTACATGCCCCATTAGTGTTTAGAGAATATTGACGGGTCATTGCCACCTGCATTGTGCACCATGTGGCATCACAGGGCATCCCTTATCTGGCTTGTCACATATGCCACTCACCCCTGGCCCCCTGCTGGTGGCACAGGGGCATCAGGCCCTTCATGACAGAAGGCAGTGGAAAGTCCAGGGCACTTCCATCAGTCTCCACAATATTGTGGAGGATACAGGACATAACCATCAGCAGACCGACAGTGTCCATCTGGAAGCTGACACGTCCAGCCAGCAGCTTACATCATTGCTTGAGGGCCACGAATGAGTGCTCCACAATGCAGTAGGAGGCACCTAACTGCTCGTTGAAGGCTGTGTATGTTCTGGGGTGTGGACCACGGCCTACAGTTTCATCAGTCATGGTGTGAGGGGGTAGGTCAGATACCCGAGGATGCCCTCAATGAGGGTGGTTGTTGTTGGGCCTAAATCCTCATTGTACATGCTGGCATAGATTGGCGACTGGAGCAGGATGTGGGCATCATGGTCCAAACCCAACCACCCAGCAAGGACATCAGCATTATGTGGGTGTCATGGAGTAAGGGATTAATGGAGGCTTCCACATCCCATTGCCATAGTGGAAGGGGTGGGCTCCTGGGTCGGGCGTGGTGCAGGCTGGAAGGGTGGGTTGGCCTGCCCAGCCACATATTCTTGACCCAAGGCTTTCCTGGAGGAGGGGATGTGTGTTTGCTGCTTGCACACATAGTTCATCTGTGTAGTGGACTGTCTATGTGAAGGCAGCCAAACCCATGGCTGCATGAAGCTCCTTGTTTAGGGCACTCACAGGGCTGCTCTGGAGCTTCAGACTGCTCCCTGTTCATCTGAAAACACCTTTTGTGAATGAATGTGATTGGTCCATCTGCGTGATGTCATACAGCAATTTGCATTCATATTAAAAAATTCGAAACTGCCACCAAATAGCACCATGGCAGAGCTAGACTCCTGGCAAGAGGCGGGCTCCTGGGCTGGGTGTGATGCAGGTTGGGATGGTGGGTTGGCCCACCCATCCATGTGTTCTTGACCCAAGGCTTTCCTGGGGGAGGGGGAATGTGTGTTTTGTTCATGGTGAACAAAAGTGAATGAAATGTCTATCATGAAAGAAATACCAAAATTAAGATTTGACATTGTAAACAAAGCTAGAAGTGAATGCTTCTTTGTTAAAATGGATTCCAATATACCGAATTCACTGAAGCTGGTATTTGGATTTGCTTTGGTTACTCATTTCAGCTCTAGTTTTCATGTTCTTTGCTAAGACGTGACTCCTCAAACTTTGCAGACACAGTAAAATAGCCTGTGTGATCCAAACCTCCTTTGGACTTTGGTTATCTTTATCAGATGAGATCCTCAATCCCCCCCTCCCCTCCGAGCATTTTACCCTGGGCTGTAGTGGAGGAAAGAGGCTGTACGTTTACAAGCTTCAAGGACTGGAAGCTGTAAGTTGTTCTGTGATGAGCCATGCCCTAGAGGGCTTATCTTGGAGGTATGAGAGCTGTGTTTGGGCCAAGCCTTCAGGCGGAGGGGTACCTTTAGCAGTGTGAAGAAATCTGTCTCTTATGGTAGAGTGAAACTGTCAAAAATGAGCATAGAAATTTAAAAGTGGACTCTAGTCCATCCTCTGCCAGTAGGGTTATTCAACCTTTCCCGGGAGGGACAAACAGTGCTGATTTACATAGGCCAAGTTATTCAAATTTATACAAATATTAAATAGCCCCATTCCTAAATTTGATGCTGGATTTGAAGTTGGCCTTGTAGTAACCATGCTAATTAGGGGTGGGACACCGGGGAGAATACCAGGTACCAGATCATGGACCTGCATTTCATGGACCTGCATTTTGCTCAGGGTGAAAATGTCTTCACATGGGTGACAGCTGTGTTTGAAATAGTTAAACTGCAAGGACATTCATTATTAAAATATTTATTTTTAACACAGCCCCCAAAAGCTGCAGACAAGATGTTGAGTCTCAAAATGCATCATCTTACAGTGTTTGTATTTGAATCCAAAGGCTGCTGGGCTTTTTTAAAATGATTGCAATTGCATCATATACATTATGCTAAAATGCACTAAACCATCATTTTCTACACCTATTTGTTCTGTAACAAACCTCTCTGCCCAAATCTAAACCACTTTGTTGGTAGGAAAATGATCCATCATATGTGCCATGGCAACACTGCCTGGTAGATCTAATAGGGATACGTTTGTTTGCATTTCCATTCCAAACTTTTCCTATTTTTTAAGGGACACAGCTCTTGAAACCTAGCAGCAATTCATTTTAATCTGAAAGCGGACAGGTAACATGCTCAACCTAGAAACCAGGGGTTACATGCAAACTCAAACAGTCAACAACCTAATAATTTACCTATTATTGAAATAGTATGTCTATTTATTATGTTTGTTTGTTTATTTAATTTAAATGTAATACTCCACCCTTCCTCTAAGGCTCAGGGCATCTTACAACATATAAAAAAATTAAAATCCCTTTTAAAAAACCCACCCTCATCCCTAAATAGCCCTCACTCAGCCCCTATCTCCAGCAGCCAAATGCTTTCCCAAAAAGAAAGGTTGTATACCACCTCTGGAATATGCTCAGACTCAGACTCTGGAAGGCCTCGAGGGAGAGGGAGTTCCACAACACTGAGGTAGCAACAGTGGGTATTTTCAGACGTTAGGAAATCACAGTCAACCACAGTGAACCACGCTCAAACCAGCAGCGGGGCCAAAGTGCCCTGAACGTCTGTTTGGCAGCCGCCAGATGTTCACCACAGTGAATACCCACATGGGGTCAATGCCAACCACACTTCCTGGGCTCCCCATGGGACGAGCTCCTAAAGCATGGCCAAAGTGATCCCCGCTGGGAAACAACAAAAGGTAATGTCTGGACGGCAATCACCGGCCGGGATCAAAGAAAATGATTCCCAGCCGGGGTCAAAGCACGCAGCGTTGTTCCCAGGCAACCAGCAACAACAACGACCAGGGAGAGAGACTTAAAGGGCAATCCGCAGCAGGGAAACGTGGTGGGATGGAGCAAGGAGGGAGGAGGAGGAGGAGAGCGGTGGGAGAGAGAGAGAGAGAGGGATGAGGAGGAGGCAGTGGCAATGGTG
>QEPC01010409.1:131932-142213 GCA_003113815.1 Sphenodon punctatus
GGGGGCAGATGTGCTGGGAAACTGGCCCAAAGGAGATAATGGTCTGTCCAGGACAAGGGCACAGATGACATCTCACCCACTAACAGACCCCCCCCACCTCAAGACCAGTGCAAAGTACCAAATCCAGAGTATGCCCCCCCCCATGAGTCGGGCCAGATACCACCTGGGACAGACCTATGGTTGTCATGGTGGCCATGAACTCTTGTCCCCCCCATGAACACTGGACAGGTAGCCATGGCTAGTGGCCATGGCAACACCCCACACTGGCATGGATTGGCATGGGAACAGATGTGCCCGCCCTCTATGGCCCATCTGGGCAGACCTTGGACCTAGACTGTGCAACTGGTTCCTTCCGGGCCAACATTTTCAGGCCAGCTGCCTATCCCACTGGGGTCTGTTCGAGGCCCACATCTAGCATCCTAGAAATAGACATGTGGCATGAGGGACTGGCCCAGGTGGACCACAGCGAGCAAACTGGGCCAGCATTGTGTCTGTTACACCTTCTGTTCCCAATACCATGAGGATGCTTAAGCATAGGGGCTGGATTTAATGGGTCAGATCCAGGAATTATAAAAGGGACAAATAAAAAACAGATTTGGCCCAGGAGCCAGTGGTTCCCCACCTCTTCCCTAATACATTCTTATTATGTTGGAAGGCAATACATTCAGGACAACATTTACAGGACTTCGTTCAACATACTTTGCTAAACTCCTTTAATCAATTCAAATCCAGCCATATGTTTGTTAATGGCTGAAAGTGGTAAGCATATGATAGGTATTTGTTTACTTCAGAACATGACCTTATACATTCACATTACTGAACACACCTCCCACATTTGGCACCTGTATGGGTTGTTTCAACAAAGAGGACAAAAATATTGTCATATAGTGATACTCAGGGCTAGTTGCTGTAGATGTTTGCCTTGCTGCTTCCAGTAGATGTTCCGGACTTAATTTTTCAGGGCAGTTAAACCACCCCTAATCTTTTGTGCACGTTAACTCATTTTGTATAAACATACTTCTGTTTCCCAGTTGGTTGATGACTATGAAATGATTAAACTCCTTTCTGGCTTTTCCTGGCTATGACTAGGGCTGAAACCCGCCCTTGAAGTTCTTTAAAATCTCGGTGAGAACCCAGTTCTTGCTCAGATTTTCAAGAACAAGAACATAAGTAGTGTCATACTGAGTCAGTCCAATGGCCCATCAAGCCCAGCATCCTGTCCTCCAACAGTACCCATTCTCAATTGCATGGGAGAAGAACCAACAGTCACAATGGGCAATCCATTCCCCGTTGTTCACTCCCAGCTCCCAACAGTAAGAAGTTCATTCCGTAAACTACTTGGTTAATAGCCATTAATGGACCTACTCTCCAAGAACTTATCCAGTCCTTTTTTAAACCCAGCTATACTACTGGCCTTGACAACGTCCTCTGGCAACAAATTCCATAAGTTAATTATGCGTTGAGTGAAAAAGTACTTCCTTTTATTTGTTTTAAATCTGCCGGCAGCTGGTTTCAGGGAATGTCCCCTAGTTGTAGTACTATTTGAGATGGTAAATAACCATTCCCTATCTACTCGTTCCATACCACTCAAGATTTTATAAACCTCTATCATGACCCTCTCAGTCTTCTCTAAGCTGAAGAGACCCAGCTTGTCAAGCCTCTCTTTGTACGGAAGCTGTTCCATACCCTTTATCATTCTCATTGCCCTTCTCTGTACCTTTTCTAGTTCAGCTATGTCTTTTTTGAGATGGGGCAACAAGAACTGCACACAATATTCCAGGTGAAGTTGAATCATCAATTTTTATAGAGGCATTATGACATCCTCAGTTTTATTCTCTATCCCTTTGCGAATAACTCCTAACATTCTGTTTCCTTTTTTGACTCCTGCTGCGCACTGGGCTGAGGATTTTAGTGTATTGTCCACAATCATCCCCAGATCCTTTTCCTGAGTGGTAACTCCTAGCTTAGTACCCAGCATTGTGTACTCATAGTTTGGGTTATTTTTCCCTATGTGCATCACTTTGCACTTGTCCACATTAAATCTCATCTGCCATTTAGATGCCCAGGCACCCAGTCTCATAAGATCTTGTTGCAGAATGGGTCAAGAATTGGTCAACCTGTTCTCAGGAGATTCTTGCCTGGCCGTACACCAGCTCTATGCATGGGCAAAATGGCTGCCGTGGCCATTCTATGCATGTGTGGTCCGTGGCAGCCATTTGGTGCATGTGCAGAGCATTCAAGAATCTCACGAAATTCTCAAGAAACGTCAAAGAAAGCTCTGTGCATGCGCAAAATTGCCGCTGGGTGGCCACACATGTACACAATATTCACAGTGGCCATTTGTGGATGTGCAGATCATTTTTTGAGGTTTCTTGAGAATCTCATGAGATTCTTGAGAATGTGTAAGGTCTCACTGGGGTTGTGAGAATATCGTGCATTCTCACGAGAATGGAAATCAATTCTCATTTCACCCTAGTTATGACCAATCATAGGTTTGCAATTAGTTTAATCAAGGAACAAAAGCTCCCTCATTCTTCTGCATGATAAATAGACAAAAGGTGGTTGTGCTACATACATTCTGATTGCTATTAGAATTATTTGCCTGTCCATCGCATGTTCTAATTCTAAATTACCAGTCTAGTATTTTTTATCATAGTAAGTTGGTTCAATAGCTACACTGAAAGCATCTCAGTTGAGTAAAACAGGCTGGGTGCTATGATGTGCTTGTTTACATTTACTGCTGAGGACCCCCAACTGTTGGGGAAATAAATAAACATTTCAGACTCTAGTCATTCGCCACAAAAATGGATCATGCAACCTTCAGGTTTTGTCTCAACTCATCCAGAAACTGTATACTCAGATGAAATGCAAATCAACGCAGACAGATCTTCCCCCATACAACCACAATTTGAAAGTGTCTCTTTCATTAGGGTTATATTCATCTCACACTGTAAAATGCAACTTCCTGTCAGGAAAATGTTTGATGCAACCTTAACTATATCTGAACTGCTACTTGACTCTAACGAAAGTAACAAAATACTCCTCTCTCAACCTGCTGAAATTTGCTAGGCATGAGGGCTGCCCTTGGAGAGTTCATTCGTCTGTAATTAATACTAATGGTCCATTTGAATCTGTTCTAATTTAATGTTTAATATGAGACCCTCCACAGGATAAGAACATCTTGACCATGATGTTATGATGATCTAAGACTACACTCTGTGCAGATCTGTGCTTATGCAAGGATATCAGTTAAACAAACAAACCACATGTTTATGTTTTCTCACTCACAACATTTGATATTGAAAATACATTAATTTAAGTCACTGGAATTAGTTCTCTGCAAAACTGATTTAAGTGAAATCAAGATCAGGATCATTATGCTTTGGACATGGCAGGAGTGTGTAATCTCAACAGATAATATAAGATGTGCTTGATAAAGGAAGAAAGAACAAGAGAAAGATGTTACTTACACAATATTCAGATTAATTGTTCAGTGTAGGAAATGGCTTCAGACATTTTGAAGGTACAGCATACCAAGGGTTATATTTAGTTCAATAGCACAGAAATTCCAATTCATTTCTGGGCAAACATTTCCAAGATTTACTTGAAAATGAAGTCTGCAGTTTGTGGACTACTCCAGAATAAGTGGTTTGAGGACTGTGACCTAAGATCATGATCCACAAACCATGATCTGAGTAGTCCTGCTGAAGCTGGGAATTCAATGGAACTACTCTGGATCACATCCTAAGAAAATAAATTCATAGCATAAAGGACAACTAGGAATAACAAGTAAAGAGGAGGTATGGGAGGAAACACAGTCATAACAGTTATGTCTCTTCAGTACAGGAAAATAATTTCAAATACTAGTGGTTGGTGCATCTAAGGCCCTTTTCAAATGGGCCACAGTGGGTGGGGGGGATGGGTGTGCGCTGTGGTGGGTGGGCAGCCATTCCCACGGGTGCACACCCATCTCCACCCACCGCCACACATGAAGGCACCTCCGTTTTCTCCACTGCCTCCATGTGTGGGCAATGGGTGGAGATGGGTGGAGTGTGGAAGTGCACACACACACACCCTGCCCTCGGTGTTGCCATGGACACCCCACCCACCGGCCACGGTGTTTGCATGGGCGACACCACCACCACCACACACCCACCCTCACACGTGTGCGAGGTGAGGTGTGCCCGTGTGAAAAGGCCCTAAGAAATGATTGTATACTTTTAGTGTTTACCGTTATTGGTTTATTATTACTATTTGCTATATGTATCACAGTAGTTCCTAGATGTCTCTGTAGGGTCATCTATCATTTATTAATTCTATAGAATCAGTAGATCTTCCTTCTTCTGTCCTTCTGTTTGTCCTATTTACTCATGTTACACTTTGGTTTGATGTCTGCCAGCAAAGGCAGCAGTTTTCACTTTATCTAGTGGAACACTTTATCTGAGAACAGTATCTTGGGAAGTATTAGGAAAGTATCTAGAAGGATACCAAGAACTGCATGCAGAAAACAAAACAGATTCTAAGGGAAAACTCCCATTGGGGCCGATCTGAAGCCCTGTGGACTGGGATGTGGAGCACAAAAAGTCGCATGCGCAGGCTGTGCACACCCCCAGTACAGGGCCTACAGCACACGAGCAAACCATGTGGCGGTGAGCATGTGGCTTGGGATCGGCCCTACTGACTCTAATAATGGAGGATTTCACCCTAAGCTGGAGAAGAATATAGACACTTTGGATGCAAAAAATCATGAATGCAAAAAATCATGGTCCAGGAAAGCCCTGAACAGACATGATGGGAGCAGGACCACGGCAGGGAAATGGACGGCCAGACCACGGCCTGGGGCAGTGCAACAGACATTATGCTGATTCCGGACCGTGGTCAGGACACCCAGAAGACACTGGGGCGGGGCACGAGGCAGACCTGACCAACAGAGGGCAAACGAAGCCAAAAGCACCAAAAGACAATGCCCACACAAGGCAAACAGGAAGGGAGGGGGAGGAGGGAGGAGAGCTGCTGAGGCAGGACACACAATAGGCACAGGGAAGCCACGGACACAGCAGAACACAAACCACACACACACGTCTGGGCGCAAACACACCCAAATGGGAAAGGAAGGAAGGGGGGAGCACACCAGGAAGGCCAACACACACAGCACCACAGACATGGAGGGGGGGAGCCCTGGGCCAAGGAAACGGAGGGGACCGGGCCGGGAACAGTCCAGGACCTGGTTAAGAACACCCAGGACCCCATGGACAGCACAGACAGCACAGGCCAAACAATAGCAACACAGTCAGTACATGTCACAGGGGTCCCCAATGGAACAGAGCAGGGTCACAGGGGGAGGGCAACCAAGCCGGGAAAGGCACTGGAGCAATCCGAGGCAGGTCCATATGGTAGGGATCCCCTGCGCTGATGCAAAGGCATGGCCGGAGACAGAGGCAAGCCAGAACCGGTGTGCAGCACATGCAGTCCCCCTCAGGAGGAAGCCAGGAGGTGCAGTCCAGGGGCCCCACACCCGCACAGTCATGGAGGAACTCAGGGGGGCAGGTCACAGACACAGGTGAGCAGGCGGCCGGCCGACCAAGGATGACAACACCATAGGAGAGCCAGTAGTGGTGTCAGGCAGCAGGAACCAGCCAAAGGGGGGGGCAGGCATGGAGGGGAGCACCACAGGTAGCGAAGGCCAGGGGGTGGCCTTGGAGAGAGCACAGCGACACAGGCGAGCGGCATGGAGGCAACCAGCTGAGTCACAACAGCAGCGAGGCCGGAACGGCAAGGAGCGGGCAGCCAGTGCTCCGAGCCAGCAGGGAGGTACAGGGAGCACATGGTGGGGCTGTCAGCCATAGCACCCAAGACACAGGGGACCTCACAGCCAGCTGCGTGGGGTCACGAAGGGGCCCGAGACAGGTTGACCCACCAGATGCACGTAGTGGGGCCACTGAAGCATGCCCCGGTGGTAGCCCTGCCCCGCCATGTGGTGGGCAATGAAGTAGTAGGCCTCAAATGGATCTGGGCCAGTCAGCCCAACCTGAACATCAGCTCGGTACCACACAGCAGCCAGCACCGCCAGCTCCAGTCTGGTGGGCTCTGACAATGTGTAGTCAGCAGCAGGGGGCCAAGGTAGGTGCCCCAGCTCCAACAGGTGGTAATACTCCGCCCCATGTGACAGCTGGTAGCCACGAGCCCTGTGGATGCAGCCAAAGAAGGAAACAGCCAAGGCAGGGCCCCCCTCCTCCAGACAGGTATTGAACCCAGCCAGGCTACACACTGAGAGGGCTGACACGACCTCTGCTGTGGACCATGCCACATGTGAGCACCTAATCTCCGGAATGCACCCATCGGGAAAGGGACGGAGGCCCAGCGCCTCCTCATGGAACCGGCAGTCCCGAGGGCTGTCCTCTTAGCCAAAGTAGCAAAGGCCAGAGCTGAGACTTGCATAGGCACCAGAGAGGGTATCCAGGCAGCACAGGAGCAGCTGCATGGCTGGGGAATGCCACAGGTCGGTTAGGGCCATGGTCTCCCGGTAGGTCCAGCTATGGGGGGGCCCAGGACTTCCAGGGCATGGGAGCTCTGGGGTAGCACAGCCGGCCAAGGCCCAGGAGGCAGAGGGTCTTCCCAGCAAGTAAAGATGGTCTCCTCGTTCCCATGTNCCGTTTTCTCCACTGCCTCCATGTGTGGGCAATGGGTGGAGATGGGTGGAGCGTGGAAGTGCACACACACACACCCTGCCCTCGGTGTTGCCATGGACACCCCACCCACCGGCCACGGTGTTTGCATGGGCGACACCACCACCACCACACACCCACCCTCACACGTGTGCGAGGTGAGGTGTGCCCGTGTGAAAAGGCCCTAAGAAATGATTGTATACTTTTAGTGTTTACCGTTATTGGTTTATTATTACTATTTGCTATATGTATCACAGTAGTTCCTAGACGTCTCTGTAGGGTCATCTATCATTTATTAATTCTATAGAATCAGTAGAACTTCCTTCTTCTGTCCTTCTGTTTGTCCTATTTACTCATGTTACACTTTGGTTTGATGTCTGCCAGAAAAGGCAGCAGTTTTCACTTTATCTAGTGGAACACTTTATCTGAGAACAGTATGTTGGGAAGTATTAGGAAAGTATCTAGAAGGATACCAAGAACTGCATGCAGAAAACAAAACAGATTCTAAGGGAAAACTCCCATTGGGGCCGATCTGAAGCCCTGTGGACTGGGATGTGGAGCACAAAAAGTCGCATGCGCAGGCTGTGCACACCCCCAGTACAGGGCCTACAGCACACGAGCAAACCATGTGGCGGTGAGCATGTGGCTTGGGATCGGCCCTACAGACTCTAATAATAGAGGATTTCACCCTAAGCTGGAGAAGAATATAGACACTTTGGATGCAAAAAATCATGAATGCAAAAAATCATGGTCCAGGAAAGCCCTGAACAGACATGATGGGAGCAGGACCACGGCAGGGAAATGGAAGGCCAGACCACGGCCTGGGGCAGTGCAACAGACATTATGCTGATTCCGGACCGTGGTCAGGACACCCAGAAGACACTGGGGCGGGGCACGAGGCAGACCTGACCAACAGAGGGCAAACGAAGCCAAAAGCACCAAAAGACAATGCCCACACAAGGCAAACAGGAAGGGAGGGGGAGGAGGGAGGAGAGCTGCTGAGGCAGGACACACAATAGGCACAGGGAAGCCACGGACACAGCAGAACACAAACCACACACACACGTCTGGGCGCAAACACACCCAAATGGGAAAGGAAGGAAGGGGGGAGCACACCAGGAAGGCCAACACACACAGCACCACAGACATGGAGGGGGGGAGCCCTGGGCCAAGGAAACGGAGGGGACCGGGCCGGGAACAGTCCAGGACCTGGTTAAGAACACCCAGGACCCCATGGACAGCACAGACAGCACAGGCCAAACAATAGCAACACAGTCAGTACATGTCACAGGGGTCCCCAATGGAACAGAGCAGGGTCACAGGGGGAGGGCAACCAAGCCGGGAAAGGCACTGGAGCAATCCGAGGCAGGTCCATATGGTAGGGATCCCCTGCGCTGATGCAAAGGCATGGCCGGAGACAGAGGCAAGCCAGAACCGGTGTGCAGCACATGCAGTCCCCCTCAGGAGGAAGCCAGGAGGTGCAGTCCAGGGGCCCCACACCCGCACAGTCATGGAGGAACTCAGGGGGGCAGGTCACAGACACAGGTGAGCAGGCGGCCGGCCGACCAAGGATGACAACACCATAGGAGAGCCAGTAGTGGTGTCAGGCAGCAGGAACCAGCCAAAGGGGGGGGCAGGCATGGAGGGGAGCACCACAGGTAGCGAAGGCCAGGGGGTGGCCTTGGAGAGAGCACAGCGACACAGGCGAGCGGCATGGAGGCAACCAGCTGAGTCACAACAGCAGCGAGGCCGGAACGGCAAGGAGCGGGCAGCCAGTGCTCCGAGCCAGCAGGGAGGTACAGGGAGCACATGGTGGGGCTGTCAGCCATAGCACCCAAGACACAGGGGACCTCACAGCCAGCTGCGTGGGGTCACGAAGGGGCCCGAGACAGGTTGACCCACCAGATGCACGTAGTGGGGCCACTGAAGCATGCCCCGGTGGTAGCCCTGCCCCGCCATGTGGTGGGCAATGAAGTAGTAGGCCTCAAATGGATCTGGGCCAGTCAGCCCAACCTGAACATCAGCTCGGTACCACACAGCAGCCAGCACCGCCAGCTCCAGTCTGGTGGGCTCTGACAATGTGTAGTCAGCAGCAGGGGGCCAAGGTAGGTGCCCCAGCTCCAACAGGTGGTAATACTCCGCCCCATGTGACAGCTGGTAGCCACGAGCCCTGTGGATGCAGCCAAAGAAGGAAACAGCCAAGGCAGGGCCCCCCTCCTCCAGACAGGTATTGAACCCAGCCAGGCTACACACTGAGAGGGCTGACACGACCTCTGCTGTGGACCATGCCACATGTGAGCACCTAATCTCCGGAATGCACCCATCGGGAAAGGGACGGAGGCCCAGCGCCTCCTCATGGAACCGGCAGTCCCGAGGGCTGTCCTCTTAGCCAAAGTAGCAAAGGCCAGAGCTGAGACTTGCATAGGCACCAGAGAGGGTATCCAGGCAGCACAGGAGCAGCTGCATGGCTGGGGAATGCCACAGGTCGGTTAGGGCCATGGTCTCCCGGTAGGTCCAGCTATGGGGGGGCCCAGGACTTCCAGGGCATGGGAGCTCTGGGGTAGCACAGCCGGCCAAGGCCCAGGAGGCAGAGGGTCTTCCCAGCAAGTAAAGATGGTCTCCTCGTTCCCATGTGGTCTGGGGAGGTAAGCAGGGGAGCTCCAAGGACACGCAATAAGCCCACAGGCCACAACATGGGACGGCTAGAGAGTGATGTGTGGGGAGAGGATCCAGAACAGCTGCAGGAACTGAGTGCAGACACAACCCAGCAAACATTGATAGCAGGGAGGTGATGACAACAGGCAACCAGCTGTGGACCGTACTGACAGGTGCATGCAGGCCCGGGGAATGAGCCTCCAGACTGGGACCGCAAGTGCACCCGGGGGGGGGTCGCTCTCAGCAGCCACACACCAGACGCCGGCCAGCTGACAAAGGAGTGGGAAGCCTAGGGAGGCCAATATGAGTGCACCGGGCCCTGCCCCACAGATGCCTTGGCGGGGCTCAGAGCAAGGGTGGGCCTGGGACATGGGCAAGTGAGCTGTGT
Source organism: Sphenodon punctatus (assembly GCA_003113815.1). Taxonomy (NCBI): domain Eukaryota; kingdom Metazoa; phylum Chordata; class Lepidosauria; order Sphenodontia; family Sphenodontidae; genus Sphenodon; species Sphenodon punctatus. The sequence continues at coordinate 141,641 of QEPC01010409.1, forward strand.
GCCAGCCCGCACCATGCACACATTCTGCAATGGATGCAGGCCAGAAGGGCGCATGTTGTCTGCACCTGGGGCTGTGTGCAGAGTGGTACTGGGAGCACACTGACCTCCTGCAACTCTCCACGAACCTGTTCCATCTGGGCGCCTGCATCCGGGGGTGCCTGGCCAGAAGTGCTGTGGCCTCCAGGCATGCCCACCATGGGTACTGGCGCTCCCAGGCCAGGCTCAGGGCCCTGTGGGCATCCGGGGTGTACCAACGGGCCCTGTGCCTCACCCGAGGGTGGGCAGCTGCTCTTCGGGAGGCAGCCGGGCACCACCACTGATGCAGGGCTGCCATGGGACATGCTGACCTGCTCTCCGTGCCCACTCATAGGTGGCTCTGGGTCAGAGACCAGGCACAGGAATGGTGGGCTGGGGCCCTGGCAAGGTGGGAGGATGCAGCATGAAGGGCACACTTCTGCATGGACAGGCCGTGCCTCCTGCACCTCGCAGAGCTGTTGGCACCCTGACTGGAGCGGCTACAAACCCCCATGTGCACCCCCATACCCATGGTCCAGCACGTGGCCATAGCTGTCT
>QEPC01010409.1:161154-184287 GCA_003113815.1 Sphenodon punctatus
GGGGTGGGGTGGGGGTTTTCTCCACATATTGTATTTTTAAATTGTTTTAAATTTTTTATATTGTTTTATTGAGTACTGTTCATCACCCCGGACTGCCCTGTGAGCAGGAGGGGCGGGATATAAATTTTAAATAAATAAATAAATAAATGTTGCGTGGCAACTGGTGGCCATGCACCCCATGCCCGTATGAACTGGGGCAGCCAGTCACACCAGAAGACTGGCCCACTGGTCTAAACACTGTGGGTGGGGGGCATGGCCTTTGCAAGTCACAGGCCCTGGCTACAAGTGCTGGGGAGCCCAGGTTCCCCAGCACTGATGTGGGAACCTGTCAATTTCAAAGACCAGTGCACTTCCCCCTTCCCCATGGTCCATGGCAAGGGAAGCATGAAGCAGCTGCCATGGGAGCCACACTGGGAGTCGCCCATTAAAATCCTCCCCGCATGCTCCACCTGAGTGGCTTCTCCACAGCTGGGTGACTCAGCAACCATGGCCCCTTCCCAGCCTTGCTCATTTAAAAACACCCTTGCTCCCCCACCCCCCCAGCCACTGGTCTCTTTCTCTCTCCTGCTCCCATTCTTCTGCTGCACGGGAGGACCTCTCTTACCTTGGGTACTGGAGCTACTTCAAGGCACCCTCATCCTTTCTGCTTTGCCAGAACCAGAAGTCAGGGGAACCAAAACTGCGATGCACCAGGGCAGATAGGGATTTACAAGAAGCCTCTTCCTGCCTCTGAGTCACCTTCCCCACCTGTATGACTGAGTCCATGGGTGGTGATGTGGCTCTGGGCTTTGATTTCCAGGTACTTGGAATCTCAGTTTGGATACCAAACCAAAAAACCCCAATTCCCAGACTCTCCGGGTGAAACTGGATGTATGCCAACTTTACTGTATTTCTGTTTGTCTAGAAGGGTTCACACAATTCTTAAACCGCTTTCTCCAGAGTAGCCATGGGGTCTTCACTGGAAGTACTCTGGAGTGTGTGATTTGAAGACTACAGCTTTTGAAGTGCCTATCACAGTTAAAGGAAATGTAAAAATAATACAGTAGCATGCCCTCTCCCTCCAATCACCTATGGGGACATGTTTAGAGAGGTGTCTGGATATGAAAGATCACTGTAAAGGAGGAGCCAGAGATAGGAGGTTATACTGCAATTATGATTAAGAAAGAAGCAAGGAAAATATTATTTTCCATTTAAAAATGCACAAAAATAACCAGCAGAATAATCTACAGCTATGAGCTTGCATTGTAAGACTGTTACTTCCAGAGCTGAAGTGGATAAGAATTACAAAACCCAAGGGAGAATAGGAAAAAACCCTGCTTCTTATCGACCTTATATATTTTTAAACAAATCCAAACTAGCAAACCATGTTCTCTCAGTCCTATCAAAACACTGCAGTTCAGAAGTTCAGAAGGCTGCATTTAGCACTACTTCATCAGCACATTCAGTCATTCTCAGGATGACAGCAATGACTTCTGCATGAATATTCATTGTAGGTTATATTTAGTTATAAGTTATAACCTTCCTCTCCTTTGGCATAAGAAAAACAAGAGCCGGCTCCAGCCAGGAAATTTTATGCATTGCGTTTTGGAGGATCATTAATTTAACCACCCCACTTGCATAGCCCAAGCTTGCATAGCCCATCCTTGATCACTTTCCCCTTCTTTAGTTACCCAAAGGAGATAGTGTTTCTGCTGATGTAAAAATGTTTCTATATTCAAAGCAGGAAATGCTGTTGTTTTAAAGGGACAGGTTTTTATCACGGGCTAGCCAGCCCTACAATTCCTTCTCCCTTAAAAAAATAAATAATACCTTTCTTGACTGTGTCATTTATGATAAAGGAAACTCGGTCCTTTGAAATAATCCATAACTCCTAAAATGATTATTGTCTTTACTGTTATGTACACTAGGGGGAGGAGGCAGGATTTTCATCGGTATAAATGGAAGATGGACAACCAACTCCTCTTAATTTCCTGTACCTAATATGCCTTTGAAAATCTTCCTATTATCAATTGAGCCATCACTATACAGAGATCCATGTTCACTGTGTTTTCCCCATTTCCGTCAATGACTATATAAGACAAAAAGATCTTATAGTCATAATGTACACGCTGATGCCAGCCTTGGCAGTGCAGAGCATAAGTTCATGGCCCCATGGCAGCAATGGGCCTGTCCCAAGTTGTCAACAGCCCAGCGCATGATGGGGGGCATAGCTTGGACCTGATTTTTTGCACCAGCCTTGAGGCAGGGGATCTGTTATTGGGGGAGGTGACAGCAGACCCTTGTCATGGATGGATCATTACCTCCTGCAAGCACGTCTCCCAGTGCATGTCTGCCCCCGGAGTGGTGAAGAACCCATTCAGATGGTTAGACCATGGAGACTAATGGAACCTCAAAGCTTTGGGGGAGTTACCCTCTGATCTTGACAGCTGCCTGCTTGCAGATCTCGTGGCTTTATGGAACACCTTGCTGATGGAGGCCATCGACTGGACAGCTCCACAATGTCCACTCCCTCAGCGACAGCTCTTCAGGCCACCATGGTTTACCGAGGGCCTGAGGATGTTGAAGCGTGAGGGGCAGAGGTTGGAACAACAGTGGCATCACTGAAGCCAACAGATTGCAACATAGAGCCAGTTTACGTGCCTATGCCATAGCGGTAAAAGCAGCAAAAAAGGAGCTTTTTGCTGTCCATATAGCCTCCGCTAAATCTTGTCTAGTGGAGCTTTTCCGGGTGGTGAGGGGGTTGGTCGGTCCACTGTCTCTCCGCCTGGAACTGGAGTCATCTAGTACCGCTGTGACATGTTTGTTGATTACTTTGCAGATAAAATCACTCAGATTCACCACAACTTTGATGCTGTTCTTAATACAATGGGTGAACCAGAGGTTGTGGAAGCCCCGCCATATCCAGGTTCATGGGATCAGTTTCAGTGGCTGTTGCCTACTGAAGTGGGGGAGGTTCTTGGGGCAGTTTGGTCCACCTTTTGTGAACTTGACCCATGCCCATCCTGGCTGGTTAAGGCCAGTTGGGAGACGTTGGTGCTGTTGGTGGAGGAGGTCAAGGCCTCCCTTCAGGGGGCAGAGTGACAGATTGCCTCAAGGAGGCGGTGGTGTGTCCTCTGCACAAAAAAAATAATCACTCAACATTGACACCCTCGCCAGTTATCGGCCACTCTCTAACCTTCCCTTTTTAAGGAAGGTTATTGAGCGGGATGTGGCCCAGCAGCTGTGGGAGTATCTCGACCGCACTGACTATCTGGATCCTTTGCAGTCCAGCTTTCATCCGGGCTATGGCACTGAGACTGCACTCATGGCTTTGGTTTATTTATTTATTTATTTACTCTCTTCTATCCCGCACCCTCCTGCTCACAGAGCAGCTTGGGGAGGCTTACAACAGAAGCTGCCCCCAGTGATTTATCTGTTTATATACATTTTGCAGTGGAGGTCATGGTTGATGACCTCCACTGCAAATTGGACCAAAGTCATTGGACCCTGCTAATTCTGTTAGATCTGTTGTCTGCTTTTGATACCATTGACCATGAAAGGTTGGTGACTTGCCTGTGAGATCGAGCTGGGATGGGCGAGATCGTTCTTGAGTGATTCCACTCTTTCCTGGCTGGAAGAATTCAGCATGTGGTGCTCGGGGATTGTTCTTCATTGCCCCGAAACCTCACATGTGGTATCCCACAAGGTTCCATCTTGTCCCCTCTCCTGTTCAATGTGTATATGCAGCTGCTCGGGGAGGTCATGAGACAGTATGGGATGCAGTGTCATCAATACGGTGATGACACCCAACTCTACCTCTCTTTTTCATCTGACCCAGACCTAGAAGTCTCAGTGCTTACTTGGTTTCTGGTGGCTGTGGGGGACTGGATGAGGGTGTGCGACTGAAATTGAACCCTGACAAGACGGAGGTGATGTTGGTGGGTAAGGGGATGGATGTGACAGCCCCCCGTCATTGATGGGGTTTGCCCGCTGCTGGTTCCCCAGGTTCACAGTCTGGGTGTGCTCCTTGACCCATAGCTGTGCATGGATCTCCAGGTGGGGTCAGTGGTGAGGAGTGCATTTCGCCAATTACATCTGGTGTGTTGGCTTTGGACGTATGTTTCAGATAGTGACCTGGCCACCATCATCCATGCTTTCATTATCTCAAGATTGGAATATTGTAACATGCTCTACGTAGGACTGCCCATGGTGATGGTCTAGAGACTTCAGCTAGTGCAGAATGCAGTTGGCGGCCCATCTCCTTACGGGGTTGGGCTGCTGTGAGCACATTATACTGGTGCTCCAGGCTCTGCACTGGCTGCCTATAGTCTTCAGGGCCTGATTCAAGGAATTGGGCCCGATTTAAGATTAACCTATCAAGCCCCATATGGCCTTGGCCTGACTTACCTAGATGATCGCTTCTCTCCGTACTCTGGAGCAACCCCTGCAGTTGATCGGGAGTGCCCTCCTTGAGGCCCACTATGGAGAGGCCATTCTCAGTGGCTGCATCTCAGCTGTGGAATTTCCTCCCAGCAGAGACACAGAAGGCCCTGGACTTCCCTTCCTTCCAGTGAATAACTAAGACCTTGGTGGGGGAAATGGGGTTTAGGGTGGGGGGTTGTGGGTTAGGAATGGGGAAAGAAGATCTATTTTTTTGCTTTATCTTTTATTGTGATGTTTTAGCTGTTGTTTTATTTGTGTAAGCCGCCCCAAGCTGCCTGTAGGAGGAGGGCCAAGGTAATAAAATTTGTTAAATAAATAAACAAATAAAGATCAATACAGTTGGACACCTTGTGAAAACGCACCTGCGATGGCCCCATCTGGCAGCCCTGAGACTCCACGCCACCCACAACCATCCATCTCTTGAGCAACACAGCCACCATGGAGAAACTCTTGACCTATTCACACAGACACTAACACTGATAAAATGGGTGTTACATTTTATTATACAGGTTGCAGGGCTGCAGGTGTGCTCTATGGCCTGTCTCTTATACACATCTAGATGTGTATAAGAGACAGGTTAAAGGGTAGTTAGTGTCATGTCTGTTTTCACCCATTGACTGACTTAAGGGGAGGGAATAGGGTTGCCCACCACGGGGCTGAACTGATAGTGTCCCATATCCCTACTGCAGGCATTGAGTGCCCTCCCAGAATAAAAAACATCCAGGTTGAATCACCCGAGCCAGTCCCGTGAGTTATCACACACACCATGAAAGACTGCCACTTACATCAGGGCTGTCCAAAGCAAGCCTGTGGTAGGATTCCATCCAACCTGTAGCCTCAAAATCATTTTTAAAAAAAATCAGTATTTTCTAAATTAAATATAAATTTCCAGAATGAAATCACACAATGACTGCTCCAAACTCTGCATGTCTAGCTCACACAGTTTGTGTTGATTAATTTGAACACAGTTTGATTACCCTTGCATGATAGAAGTAGCATGCATTGACTACATGATGAGAGTTTTTTGTGCAGTCTGACTCACCAAGAAATTGCTAGGAATTATCTGGTCCGTGTTGTCCAAGAAGTTGGACAGGCTTGACATAGATGGTCATTTTTTCTCATTTCTAGAAATACTTACTGTTGAAACTGTAAAATATTATTATTTAATATTCAACATTTTTATAACACTTGCAGTGTTCAACGTGCTTTGTTCAACAATCCTTTTCTAGTTCACTTTCAAGACTACCTTGCAAGGTAGGTCATTATTGGTCCCATTTTACCGATGGTGAACTGAGTCTGAGAGAGTGACTTACCCTAGGCCACCCAGTAAATACATGGCTAAGATGGGAACTGAACCCTGGTCTCCCATGTCCAAATCCAAAAACGGACCTTAAAAACTCATAAGTATTTTCAGGATTGCATCCTCAGTATTAGTTTTTGATTCAGTTTTTTCTCATCTTTCCTTCATCCTCAACCTCTTTTTGAGAGGTGGGGACAGAGAATAGATCTGACTGATGTGATATGTCTTCAGACCTTGCAGAAGATAGATGCCTTCAGGAGGGATTTGAATGAAGAGAGGGAGAGTGTCTGGGCATTTGGGTATGTGTGATAGTTCCATGCATGGACAAAGGTATGACAATGGGTGGGAAACTAAAAAGGTTGGAGACAAAGTACTTCAGATTATATCTTTTGTTGGACCAACTTCTGTTGGTGAGACTATGGTGAAACGCAGCAAGGGGCAAAATACAGCTGAGCCACCCACCTCACTGTGTTCGTCCAAATCTCTAACCTGTGGTCCCCCTCAACTGGCAAACCACAGAAAAACCTAGTTTTCGCTGCCACCACCTGGGTTCCAAAAATTAGAGGGGATCCACACAACCCAGAATATGTGAACTCCAGAAGTGTATAAGCCCACAGCTTCCAAAAGACACTCTAGTCCCCTTTATCTGGTGTTCTCCCCCTTCCAGGAGGCAGAACCCTGGGAGCAACCCAGAGGTGCTTATCTTGGTCAAAAGCTGTCTTGGCTAAAAGAGCCAAAGGGGAATTCTTCTCTCCCTCTTTGGTAGCTATGTCTTCCAAGTGAAGGGAGGCATTCTTCACAAGCAAACATACACACACCCAGTGGAGTTAAGAATAGAAAAAGCATAGACTTTACTTATAGGGTTAAAAAGGTACAAAAAGGCACAAAAGGGTAAGAAAGTAAGATACGTCATTGAGCAAGCCCCAGAGTCCCAGTTTGAGGGGTACAAGGACATTTTTGAATCCGCAACTACCTAAACTGTACTGGTTCAGGCAGGCAATCTGGTTTCATATAACTCCATGTACAGATAACTTACATGGGGCGCAGTCCTAAGTTCTGATCTGGCAGAAGCCCAGATCTTGAGGATGTCAGTGTTAAAGCCCCTGGTCGGCAGGGCACACATCGGTGTATGGGGTGTTCTAAAGTGAGGAGCCACCACCAGGTGGGCCATGGGGGCAGAGCTCAGTGGTGCAAGAGGACATACTGCACATATCGTACACACTGCAGGTTGCTGGGCAACCCGCCCAGCTATGACACAGCGCGCGGCTGCATCAGAGCAGCCTTGCAGGGCCTGGGAGCAGCCCTGCCATGATAACATCAGGGGTGGCTCCACGAAAATCAGGGAATGGGCAGCAGCTGGGAGGGACTGGGGAAAAGGATAAAACAGCCAATGGAGATCCCACTCCCCGCTGGTAATTGTAGCGAGAGGCTGGCCCTGGGAGTGTTGTGTCTGAGGACTCTGTACAGGAGACTTCAGAGTGTGGTTGGATAGTGCGTGTAGGTTGGGTGCTGGGTGTGAGTGAAAGGACGTGTGAGCGGGCATTGTGAGTGTAAGTTCGGGTGTGTGGCCTCCCTCTCCCCCCCAAGTGGTATGAGTAGGTGTGTGCATGCCTCCCCTTTCCCTATCCCCTTTTCCCTTCACAGCAGCCATTTGTCACCCCAACCTGGATTGGGTGCCACCACATATGTCCTGGAATATCCTTGGTGAAAGGAGTGAGAGTGCGTGATTACAGCGTGTGGCTTGAACCCCTTTTCCCCCTCCCTTCCCAAAGGGATACCCACTCTCCACCCTATGATGATCTGGGTTGCTTTTCATTCAGGAGAGAATGCCTGAACACAATCCTGAGGGTCTGTAAGTTCCAGGGGGGACCCTTTGGGTTCGGAGGGAGAAGGTGTTGGGATCTTGGGGTTAGAAAGTGGTGTTCCCCCTATATTTCCCCCACCCACCTGACAGTCAGAGCAGGCAGGAAGAGGCAAGAGAGCCGAGAAGGGGCAGTCTGTCCCTTTTAAGATCCTATCTGCCTCTGCTGAGATTGGTCTGTGGGAGGTCACCTAGTCTGTGACCTAGTCCAAGGCAGGGAGGTCTCTGCCCAGTCATGTGGTGACAAACCAGTCACTTGGTTCAGGAATGTTGTTAGGAATGTGGTTAGGTTGCCATGTGCTCACAAAACCAAGGAGGGCAGGTCACACCCTAATCAAGAATGCAATGCTGTCCTGCTACTGCTAGGGTCCCTCTAGAGGCAAAGGCAGAGGCAAAAGGCTTTTTGTCATAGAGAGCACACAAACATTTGGGCCACACAGGGCCCTTCCTCAAGCATGAAGCCTTTAATAAATGCTGGTGTTGGGACAATGGGAAAAAAATGAAATCCAAAATGGTGGTTAAGTGGGATTCTGAAGTTCTGTGGAGTTTGAACTTGTTATGCAAACATGTCTCAAAGATGGGAGTACACTGTGGTTTAAGCTTCAAGATTAAATTAGTATCTCACTAACAGTCAGGGTGTAGCTATAATAGCTGCAGTAGGTACAGCTGCACTGGGGCCCACATGCCTGGGGGCCCCTCACACATTTAGAATGCGTAAGCACACTGGAGTGGATTTCCCCAGCAAGGGGGCCCAATCCATCTTCTGCACCAGGACCCATTCTCACTTACGTACAGTACCTACACCACTGCTAACAGTATGCTGGAGAGTTCTTCTTAGGAATCCTGTTCCACTGCTGCAGTGCTATGAAGACAATCCTCCCTTCTGTCTCTTCTAGCAAGCACACCTACATTGTACCTACCATGGAACTAGACCTGAAACAAGAGATCTCGGCCAGTGCTGCTTCCGTTGCAAGCAGGGCACTCACTGAGATTCATGCGGCATGGAAACTTACCAGATTTCCTGCTGCTTTTGTCATTTTCAGTCATTTTTCACAAGTTGAACAGGGCTGCTATGGCCCAGTCCCAAGCCCTGTGTGTGCCCCTAATGCACCCCCGTGAGCTGTGGAGACAAAAAAAGTGCTGGCTAAGCACTGGGAAACCGCTGGAAATTACCATAGAAGTGTTGTAAAACTGCCATAAAACTGCCGTAAAACTTCTGGAAAGTGACAAAAAGTCCCAGAAAGTGAAAAAAATAATGAAAAAAATGGCAGAAGTGTGGAATCACTGTAAAATGTTGTAGTACTGCTGGACACTTGCAAGCACTCCTAAGGGTGAGCATTTCTTTTCAGAATGGGAACACTTCCTCTCATCTCAGTCCTACATGGTAGGGATGTGCGAACAGGATGGAGTTCAGATGTTCAGACATTAGGACTAAAAACTTAGTTCGGGTTCGTGGGTACGGTCCGGCGGAGTTTGGACCCCCCAAACATGCTGAAAGTTCAGTCCTGCCTGGAGGCTTGGGGCACTCCAGGGACCCTCAGGGGTGCCCATGGTGGCATGGCAGGCTGGCTGAGACACAGCAGCAGCAGCAGAGACTGGGAAGGCTTGGTGCTTGGCACCCCGGGTTTCCTGGGCAGGCAGACTTGGCGCTTGGCCCCTGGGGGTGCCCATGACACCAGGGCTGGCTGTCTGAGACCCAGAGGCAGCAGCAACAGCAGATGTTGGGAAGTCTTGGGGCTTGGTGGCTGTCACCCATCCTTGGCCGGGCTTTGCAGACTGGCTGACATTGGTGGAGCAGCGGGAGAGGCCCAGCCAGGGCTTGGTGACTGGCACCCCTACTTGGCCAGGCACTGCAGGCTGGCATTCTACTCGCCGTATCTCAACAAACTCTTCTGCAAATTGGTCAAGCCTGGCCCAGTGGTGAATATTGTGTACACTCAGCCCCCGCCCACCGATGCACTCATCTGAGCTATGCCCATTTACAAGACTGAAGAGCAAATGGCTGACGTGCAGTACCTCCAGCAGCAGCAGACATTGGATTTCCAGGACACAGTAACTGCAGCTGACACCCCTACTTGGCCGGGCATTACAGGCTGGCTGGCATCAGTGGAGCAGTGGCAGAAACCTGGTCAGGGCTCGGTGACTGGCACCCCTACTTGGCTGGACGTTGCAGCCTGGTTGGCATTGGTGGAGCAGTGGCAGAGGCCCAGCTAGGACTTGGTGACTGGCACCCCTACTTGGCTGGGTGTTGCAGGCTGCCAGGCATCAGTGGCAGTCTAACTCAGGGTGGTGTGTGAGGGCAGCTTAAACTGAGGGGTCAGGAAAGAAATCAGGCGCCTAAACCCCATGTTCCCAACCACTGAGAAGAGCTGCCCATCAAGCGCAATCATTCCCCCCAACATGCGTGTGGCTTTAAGATGAATGCCACACCACCCTCCATGTCCTGCAACTGCCGATGGACTTGGCAGCTGCTCCCACCCCAGCTCTTGATGACATGGATGGACAGCCCTCCCTGCCTGTAGTGTAGGCCCCAGAACCCTGATGGTTGGTCCTGGGGCTGGAGTGGCTGTTACTTGATGCAGTGGAACGATGGCTCTCTGTGAGCGAAATGACGACCCCAGAACCCTGAGGGTGTGTCCTGGGACTAGAGTGGAAGCTTCTGGATGATGTGAATGGACAGCCACCCATACCTGTAACATAGGCCCCAGAACCCTGATAGTGGGTCCTGGGACTGGAGTGGCTGCTTCTTGATACGGTAGGATGACAGCTCCCTGTGAGTGGAATGACGGTCTCAGAACCCTCGCGGTGGGTCCTGGGACTAGAATGGAAGCTTCTAGATGATGTGGATGGACAGCCCCCCATGCCTATAATGTAAACCCCAGAACCCTGAAGGTGGGTCCTGGGACTGGAGTGACTGCTTCTTGATACGGTAGGATGACAGCTCCTGTGAGCAGAGCAATGACCCCAGAACCCTGATGGTGGGTCCTGGGACAGGTGTGGCAGCTTCTGGATGACGTAGATGGACAGCCCACCCTGCATGTATCGTAGGCCTCAGAACCCTGAGGGTGGGTCCTGGGGCTGGAGTGGCTAGCTGTTTCTTGATGCTGTGGAATGACAGCTCCCTGTGAGTGGAATGATAGCCCTAGAACCCTGATGGTGGGTCCTGGAATTAGAGTGGCAGGTTCTAGATGACATGGATGGACAGCCCCCCGTGCCTGTAACATAGGACCCAGAACCCTGATGGTGGGTCCTGGGTCTGGAGTGACTGCTTCTTGATATGGTAGGATGACAGCTCCCTGTGAGCAGAATGACTGCCCCAGAACCCTGATGGTGGGTCCTGGTGCTGGAGTGTTAGCTTCTGGATGACGTAGATGGACAGCCCTCCCTGGCTGTAACGTAGGCCCCAGAACCCTGAGGGTGGGACCTGGGGCTGTAGTTGCTGCCTGTTTCTTGATGCCGTGGAATAACGGCTCCCCGTGAGCAGAATGACGGCTCCAAAACCTTGATGGTGGGTTCTGAGGCTGGAGTGGCAGCTTCTGGATGACATGGATGGACAGCCCTCCCTGTCTGTAACGTAGGCCCCAGAACCCTGTGGGTGGGACCTGGGGCTGGAGTGGCTGCTTCTTGATGCCGGGTATAACACCTAAATATATCTAATCTAATCTAAACTAAATAAATGAAACTATGGTGGTAAATGCGTGGAAATGAGTGAAATAGGAGGAGGATGGCAATGGATTGGGAGGAACACGAACTGCTGGGAGAGGGAGAGTCCTGAAAACACCTGCTAACAGGATCAGTGGCTAACTCAGAACAATATGGAAGTGGGGGAGGGCAATGACTTTTGTTACTTGCTGCACCCACCTTACCACAAGCCCCATTGGCTCCGTGCAGCCTAGCCCATGGCCAATCACAGACTGACAAGCCAGTGGTCTAAGGAAAAGAGGGATGGTGATTGGGCAGGCTGGCTGCTAGTCCAAGCCTTCCCACCCCTCCTCAGCTGACAGCCCCTCGTACCTGTAACCCCCCTCCCTGGGTCTGCCAGTCAGGTTTTTTCCCCACCCGAACTCATCTGAACGCGGCCAAACTGTTCGGGGGGGGTTGCCGTTTGGTTCTGCCATTCTGTTCAGTCATCCGAACTGGCTAAGTTTGGACCGAACACCAAACTTCCGAAGTGCGTTCGCACATCCCTATTACATGGAACTGAGGTCTCATGAACTCTTAGTATCCTCTAAATTACCATAAGCACAGTCAGTGATGTGGGTTTTCCAGAAAAATTTGAATTGAAAAATTCTCCCATGCAGATTTTCTTAATTGCATTAACATTAATTTGCATAAAATTAGCACAAAAGAGGTAGTTTTTTTAGGAGGGATTTGAAGGTTGGGAAGGAGGGAGAGGAGCAAATGTATTTGGGGAGGGAGTTCCAGGCATGGGGGACAGTAAGGGAGAATCCAAATCAAATTTTTATTGTTTAGCCATAGGCTTTTACAATCATAACAGAACATAACTCAATCAGTACACCAATTTAAAAATAGAAATATGCAATCGGTCATAAGCTATATACAGTAATTTTATAAACATTTGATTACTTAAAAATGGGTGTATACATCCCCGCCATCCCCTCTAGTTCCCCATACTAACTACCATCCTTTGCTATCTGGCAGCCTGTCTCAGGATACTGGTGAGTCATCTCCTCCTATAGAGGCAGCTCCTATTAGTTCCATTCCCTATTCCCACCTCCTCCTTGTAGTATAACACTGCCACAGCCTATCTCCTGCCATAAATAGGACTGGAGCATTGGCCCTCTCGGCAAGAAAGAAGCGATACACACCCTTCACTATCTTACCTTAATCTGGGGGATTGTGTGATTTATTCCTCGTTTACTAAAACTAGCACATCCCCTACCTGCCACGGTTGTCATGATATATCTCTAACCACCTACGTTCAGGGGTTATGTGCCTGCCGAATGAGTAGGATGACTTGGGCAAAGCTCGCTACTGCCCTAGACTGTCCTGAATCTACTGGGCTTAGGAGTCTACGAATTGCCTCTTTGGATAGATCCGGCCCCTTGATGTACCCCGTAAGGTACCTCAGCCGAGGCCCCAGAAAATGGGGGCATCTAAGAAGGATATGGTCTAATGTATCCACCTCACCCATTTGGCATAGCTGACATAACCTCTGGGCCCGGGGGGTTCCCTCCACCAACGCCCCTCCACCAACGCCAAGGGGAAAGAATTTGCCCTCATTTTTAAAAAAGACCACCTTTTCTCTGCATCTAACCATGAAAAAAGATAGTATTCCCCTGGGCTCTGAGATTTGAATGGTTCGTATAAGGGTGCCACCCTCTGTGCTGTTAGCAAGGCCCCTTCCTCTTGCACCGCCTGGTCCCTAATCCTCCTTTTTACCAAGTTCTTAACTGTGGCCAGGCCCAGCGGTTTGAGGCACTTCGCTGAAAAGCCAGACGGTGTACCTCCTCTTCCACCGCTAGCTTCCAGTCAGCCCCTAACCCCCACTCAATTGCCATAGCAAGAAAAGAGCACTTGGCCAGGGGGAATAAAACTGTTCTGGCCCAAAAAATTATCAAAGCCTGGAGGGCACAGGCACGAAGCGGCAATCACAGTGCCTCAGCTCTCAAGATAGCCTGTAGTAGCCCTTGAGGGGCACCTAAAATGGTCCGCAGAAAGCTATTTTGTATACTTTCAAGATGGGATGTAAAGCACAACCCCCAGATAGGGAAGGCGTAGAGTACCTGTGTGATGACTTTTGCTCTAAAGAGGCGCAGCGCTGGAAGAACCAATTTACCACCCTGACCAAAAAAGAATTTTACAATGGCCAGCATTGTTTTCCTGGCTTGCTTTATGGCCACCTCGTACTGGGCTTTCCATCCTAGTGGGAGGAGAAAGTTACTCCCAGATACTTATAGCTCCTGACCTGCTCTATGGGGTTCTTACCAATTGACCATACATGTACTTTTGACACCCCTCTGGATCCCGCCACCATAACCTTGGTTTTAAGATAATTTATACGCAAGAGCTCCCGTTGGCAATAAGCTCCAAATGCTTGCATGAGGCGACAAAGTCCTATACATGTTTGAGACATCAGTACCGTGTCATCTGCGTAGAGGAGGAGTGGGACTCGCCGATTGTCAATTTTAGGGGGGTGCGTGTTGGTCTCACTCAGCACCTGAACCACACTATTCAAGAACAAATTAAACATGGCAGGGGTCAAAAGGCTACCCTGTCTGACCTCCGCCTGGACTCGCACTGGTTCAGATAGAGCTCCCTGGATGTTACAATGGACTCATAGAGTATTTCCTGTATGAAGGCTTATCATTAGATACAATAATCTGGGGTCAATACCCATACTACTCAATTTCCCCCATAATCGTTCTCTGCAAATAGAATCAAACGCCTTTTCCAAGTCGACAAAACACAAATACAAATGCCCACGCGGGGCCGTGTATTTGGCAATCAGGGATGACAGTACAAATATATGATCCGTCATGGCAAGGCCTTTTTGGAAGCCTGCCTGCTCTGGCTCCAATATCCGCGCTTCTTCCTCCCAGGCCTGTAATTTATCCAACAGCAATCTAGTATATAGTTTTGCTATAATACTAAGGAGACTTATGGGCCTATAATTCTCTGGTAGCTTGGGGTCCCCTTTTTTGTAAATAGGGATAGTAATACATGTTTTCCACACTGAAGGGAAAGTTCCGGTCTCATTGAGGTGGGTGAATAGTGGCACCAGAATCCTGGCCCACCATTCTAGATTGTTTTTCAATACATCCAGGGAGATGTAATCTGGGCCCGGGGCTTTCCCCGCTTTTAAGTTGGTTATTAGCGGGACTAACTCTTCTGGGTCTACCGGAGGCCACTGTTGGAAACCATCCAGTGGCAGGATAACCGGTCCTATCAAGATCTCCATGGGTGCTGTAAACAAGGTCTCATAATACTCCTGCCACTTGGCCGGTTGAACACCGACTTCTGTGTAAGACCCTCTATTCCTTTGTGATTCCCGTATAATTAGCCAAAATTGATGGGCATCTTTAGCCTTAGCTACAAAAAGAAGCTTGGCCCATTGTGCCTCTGCAAAAAGTTTCCTCTTAGAGGTCAGAAGCTTCCGATATTCTGTACGCAGTCTCGTCATCCTAATTCTATGGGCTTGTTTCGGGTTGGCCTTAAGCTCTCTGGCAGGAGACTAGTGTAGAGAGATGGGGTGGGGGCAAGGCCATAGATAGCCTTGTGGGTAAAGACGTGAAGCTTGTGCTGAATGCATTCAGGTAGAGGGAGCCAGTGGGGAGAGGAGAGGAGTGGAGTGGAGGGACTGCTGTGACCAAAGCAGCAGCTGAGGTGGATGTTCTTGGCAGCCGAGTTTTGAATAGATGAGAGGGGGTCAAGGTGAGAGTGGGGAAGGCCAGTGAGAAGGAGGTTGTAATAGCAATACCCATAGCTTTTGTCGAGGGTAGGGGGGTAGTGCAGAGTTCCTCCTCTCGCAATCCTGCCCATGGTTGGTCAAATCAAGGATTTTGAATCAGGAACTTTAACAGTGGGGGAAAAGACAACAGTTAGCAGTTGGAGAGAGAGAAATCAGATCATAATAGCAGTAGGTCTCTAGAAGGCTGGTTGCAGCAAGTAAAGTAAGTGTGGCTGGAGAATAGCTTTGGGGTTAGGCGAGGAACTCCGATGTGCTGTGTGTGTATAGCAAAAGGCAGCTGGCTCTTTGTTTTGCAAGACTAATTCAGTTTTCAGTTTCTCCCTGGCTGACTCCAGTTGGCAGTTACTGAACTGGGAGCTTCCCTTTTTCAGTGCTTACTGTGTTGTACGATTCCCCTTAGCCTTGCCCATGGGGTAAGAGGGGTGGGTAACGAAGCGATCTTATTATATGCAAAGCAATACAACACATCTCCCATAATAGGAAGAGAAATCCCAGCTAATGACGCAATGCAGTTTTAGAACCACTCTTTCCACAAATACAGGTGACAATGAATGATAAATATTAGGGGCTGACTACTGCATTGTGTAAAAACTAAAAGGCTTAATGGAGAGTATTTATAATGCAAATGATATTTCATCTTCTTACCCAAGGAAAGAACATTTGGCAAAAGAGAGCAAAGGGATTCATTTGATGCAAGGATACAAAAGCACGGCAACTAACACTGTCAGAAATATCTCCATGCTCAGCAGAGAGCTGTGCTTTGCACAGATTTTCAAAAGGTCATTATCTAGGAGACAGGCTGCAGTCTGCACTCCATTCTAGAGACTGCAGTTAATCTTGAAAAACACGCAGCCCAGAAATGTGATCTTTATGCTCTCATGTGGCTAAAAGGCAGCACTGCAGCATATTTATCTCAGATACAATTACAGAGCCAAGGCAAATGAGACTGGAGGAGTTAGTGATATATCAACAAATTACCTGCTGAAATCTTAGTAAGCAATTATACTGAGAAGGTACAGTTAGAGACAAGTAATCAATATTTATTGTATATACAAAGCATTGCACCTTCCCGTTGCTGGATTGTCTTACCCTCTGAAAACTTTGCCAAGTAAGAAAGAATTAGGTATCTCCTTTAGCAAGCTTCATGCTTTCATCATCAGTCTCAGTTTAAAGCCATGGTGGCATTTTGAACTATTACTGTAGTCCCTGTTTAATGGCATGGAGTCACTGTGATCCAAAACCAGGTTGCCAGAATGTGTCAAGGATTCTTCAACAGTATGTCTGTAGCAGGGCAAAGCCTAACTGAGACACTGGCCATTTAAGGGAGTTAGCACCAGCAGGACTGCAGGTACTAGCAGAGGCTCTGGTGCTGTGTGAATTGAAGGACAGCAACTAATGCCTCACAACTGGGCTTGGGCATGGCTGAACCAGCCCCAAAATAAAAGCCTGAGCAAGGCTCAGTACAGACAGTTGGGGGGGGCGGGGGGTTGTCTTCAGGGGGGAAAAAATGGACTACTTGAGAGTAGCTAGGGAGACAGCTGTGTGATTGGGGCCCTGTTGCTACACAAACTTTGCTCAGAGGATGTTGCCTCGGATGTGGGGTTTGTCAGGATACAGGTGAGATTAGTTTCTGGCCTGTGAAGTTTGTGAGTACAAGTGATGCTAAGGACTGTGAGAGGCTAATCTTTGGCCTGGGGGGGGATTATGCCTAATTGGAGAGAGTGGCTGAGATTGCAATGTCTTGCATTTTGGGGTGGAGAAAGTGATAATCCCCCAAGAACTTGTTTAGTGGGAAGTATCCTGCAAGGATGCATGCTAGGCACCCTGACCTTGTTATGATGTCATTAGATGTTTACTGGGTTCTGACAGACCATCAAGGTTTACAAATTGACCCTATACCTCAGTAGATTCAGAACCACTCTTTTTAGACTATTTTAAAATAATAAATAGTGACTTTTAGATAACTCAAGTGGAGAGCCCCCAAACTGAGGTATCTTAAGAATACAGAGGCTTGTATCTACAGAAAATGAAACCCCTTTCAGGTGACTGAAACTGGACACTCAGAGGTTCTAGTCATTTTTGAAAATCTTGGTGTTAAACTGTAGGCACAATTTAATAAACTAGTTGCTCCATATAGAGAGGATTCTGCCTTAATGAATGCCATTTGATACTACCTGGCATTACTCCTTGCATAAAGAGGTGCCCAGGAAATGTGCAGTGCAGAGTCAACTTGAAATGACTTTGTTTTAGAATCCTGGGTTCTCAACACTCTGCAAGACTGAGGCTATTTGGGACTGATCCTGCACATCTTAAATCAATTGAAAGTTTGTTCACTCCAAGAGGAAGAGTACTGGATCTTTTTTTAGGAAATTTGTATGCATTTTCTTTTTTGTGCCATCTGCTGGTGCAGCTCTGTCTGTGCTGAAGTGAGGATTTGGATACAAGTGATATGCAACCATCAATGAGACAATGAATGGAATTCTCCAGCCTGAAAGAGCCAAACAGAATTAACAAAGAAAAAACAGAGTAGCCTCTCTATACTACTCTTTACTGGGGACTCCTTATTGTCCTCTGTAACTCCTTATTGTCCTCTGTAACTCCTTAATGACTCTTTAATGTTCCTTAATTACTCTTCTCTTTGCAGTCTGTAGAATTAGAAAAAAGTCTTTTGAATGAAAACATTGATGTTTGGGAGTGCCAATATGAAGTTATCTCTAATAATTTCTCTTGTGGGGGAAAAATAGCAGGTCAGAGCTTCAAATGTGGTGCTTGTAAGTGCTGATATTGTGATTTATTTAAGTTCTGTTAAGCAGCATGGGCTATTACTTAACACTTGCCTGTGAGAAAATCCACACAGCAACTCGTCTGTCAGGGATGAATCCATACAGGAGAAATAGCTGGAGTGGAGAAAAGTTTTTTTCCAAGGGAGGCCAGTGTAAACTGTAAAGGTCGCATCATGGTGTAGGAGTATGGGGGCCAAGCAGTTGAGGAACATGCTGTGGTAGAGCTTGTACATAAAGCCTGGCAGGAGACTGGTTTAAGTCTGGTTATGACCAAGGCTATTGCATGGATATGTGGTTTAGCTTTTTAGGTTGGTTTCTCAAGTGTTTTTCACCAGTCCCTCCTCCTAGTTGAGCAATGCATTACTTTGATTTTTTCCATATGATGTATGCAAATTATGTGAATATATGTTTGTGTGATTTACATATGTAAATATACATTTGCATATGTAAACTTTCCACATTTTGAGAGTTGCTGTCCCTCATTTCAGAGTCCAGTGGTTGAGAGTTTGGTCCCAGATTGCCTCCATTTTGCAACTTATATGTACCACATCTCCTCTCCCCCCGCCCCAAAGTTGTTTATACCATAGATGCATTTCATTCTATAAAAATGAGATTTCTGGTGTGAAACAGCTTTATTGGAAAATCTGAAAGAAGATTTACAATATGCTTGGTTTACAGGACAGCACTTTGCCCAACAATGTGTCCAGTCTGCAACTTGAAGGTTCCAGCCACAGCTGTAACCAATAATCAGCAGCACCTTCTGTGTATGGTCAGAGCTCTCCAGTCTTTTAGAAGCTTACTGACCAGTATTGCACTACAGGACCTGTGGGACCCCCTGCTAGCTATAAAGATGGAATGTTGCAGTGGGTAGGACTGGGTGAGAACAATTTCAGGCATGGGAATATTGAGGATCAGACTTGGTCTCTGCCAGCAGTGCAAACTGCAGCTTGGGCCTGGAACTTTGTCCTGCAGACAGAAGGGGGCACTCATCCTCAAGAAACTGCATAAAATCACAATTTATGATTTTGCACACTGGGAATTGGTTCAGTTAGAAAAACTCCTGCAGAGGAGCCACTCCCTTTCTCCAGGAATGGCTGCTTTTTCCTCCCCTGCCCTCCTTCCCTCACCTCCACCAAAGTTCGTCTAAACTTCAGAGATAAGATGGTGAGCTCTTCTTTCAGCTCTGATTGGCTACCAGCAAGGAACTGCAGAGTGAGTGAAGTAGCCAGACTAGTCAGGACGGAGGTCCCCCAATTGTCTGAGATGAGCGTACAAGCTATGAATAGCAAGCAAGATAGGGCTGGAGTCCACTGGCTTAAGTGTGTCTCTGAACTAGACCCTAAAAGGAGAACAAAGATTTACTTGTGAATGCTGCTGCTACTTGGATTCCTTCAAATTACACAAATATTAGACTATCTCGTTGAGTATTTGGATTCTTCTTCTTTCAGGTGACTGAGATCAGGGCATGCTGTTAGTTACGTATTTTTGTTTTTAAGTTAAAATATAAAAATTGAGTCAGGAAGAATTCAGTCCACGTTTTCTACATTTGTTCTGATCATGCATTCATAATAGGAATGAAGATTTACTGCATGCTAATATTAATGAGGCAATTAACCAACAGATAATTCAAACTTGCAGTCGTTCTCTTTTATCTTCTGTTTCTACTTGTTTCTTTTCTTTTACTCCCTTTGCTTGTAACTTTTGCTTATTTTGTACACATTGGATAACTAGTTTGTGGAAGTGAAATTTCTCTGACAGTTACTTCCATTTTGCACCCTGCCTCTACTCAGTGTCTGACTTACCCAGCTATCATTATTCATTTTGGACCAGGAAGTCATGTTCTCAAATTACTTCATACAATCTGAGTCTTTTTAAAAAAATCAGTTTTCCCTTTTTGGTTTCAGAGTTACTGAGTAAAGTCCCAGGCACTAAGGCATTGTTGTACAGTTTGTGGTAAACACTGGTTTGCTTTGTATATATTGGGCATCTTTAAACGTAACAAAGATCGGGTGTCAAAACCCCTAAGCAAATGTCTGTCCATTGTGTGTAAGCACCATAACAATTCCAGCACCGCTTTGGCCACCCACTGAACGCACAAGGTGAACACCATTGTATCAAAAGGACAATTTGTGTGTTCTGGCTGAACACGTGGCCAGCGGTGTGTCTGATATTGCGTGGTGTGTTAGCAGCCACAACACGGGGAACAAGGCAGCAGCACTTGTGCGCTGAGATCAGGTGACAAGCAAAACATGGATTTGCCCCAAAATGGGCTGTGTGTCTAAGCAGTGTCACATGGTGAACATGGCCAACCCTATGTTCATATCAAGGTCAAAACACACATGCAGATACCTGTTGACGTTATGTCTAAAGACACTCAGTGTCTAATAAGTGTGCATCTTGCCTGTCAGTGCTCATAAGTCTAAGCAAATCCTATTATACTTTGCTTATAAGCAGTGACATTTACACCCATCATTGTGTTTGCTAGTATTTATGCCTTGAAGCTAGAACTGCAACTGGGCATCTGGCAAGTCCGACACCTCATTGAATGTGGGGTGCCTAACTCACTCCAGTTGCATTCGGGCATGTATTGGGACCCAAACACAACCAGACAGGCTACCTGATTCACCAGACTGACTTGCTTTTCTGCTGGGCTGCTGTTCCTCCGATTCAGTCGCTGCTGCCTGCTCCTTCTCTGCCCATGTACTACTCAGCTGAGCTGGGGACTTCCCTATTCAGCTTTTTCTGAGGGGGGGTGAGGAGGCCTCTTCCCATTAGGAGGGTGCATGCAGGTGGGTTCTCTGTTCCCAGGGGAACCCCAGATGGGGGTTCATGCAGGATCCATGCACTCCCCTGGGAACAGAAGACCCGTTAGGGGGGTACATGCAGGTGAGAAGAGGCCTCCTCTTCTCCCCCCTGAAAAAGTCAAGCAGGGAAGTTCCTAGCTGAGCAATGTGAAGGTTAGGGAGGAGCAGGGAACAAAGACTAGAACCAAAGGAGCAGCAGCCTGGTGGTGAGGTGAGCTGGGAGTGCTAGGATTGGCAATTGGGTGTGTCTGGGGACAGCCCAGTAATATCCGTATTTTGGGGCACTCCGTATCCAGTGGAGGCCTGGGTACCCTATTGGGGGTGCCCGAAAACAATGGTATTTCCCATGGATAGCAAATGTGTTCCCTGCTGCAGCTCTGCTTGAAGCCTAATTGGCAACGACTATGGCTTTTTATAGCATTCAGTCTAGAAGACTAGCACTAAGTAATATATTAAAACAGTGGGAAAGTAAAAAGAATTTTGAACATCTGAAGGGAGGGAGTTTTATACCCAGGGACCTGCCACAGCAAAGGCTGAATCACCTGGCAACTTAAGGCATGATGGCAGGATCCCTAAACCGTGAGTGGCATCTGAGCACAGGGTGCCGGTAGGGTGAGGTTCCAGGAGCAGGTCTTGAATATAGCTAGGGCCTATGCTGTTCAGGGGCTTAAAAAGCAGCAATGCAATCTTAAATGCAATTCCAATCTCCGCTCTACAGGCAGCCAATGCAAAGAATGCAGGGTGGGCGTAATATGATCACAGATGCCCAAACCAGTAAACAGCCACGCTGCTGCATCCTAAACAAACGGCAAGCATTGGTGAAGCACTCCTGCAAGTCCATAGAAGAGGGAATTATATAAATGAAGCTTCATGATCACCAGGGCTTGCGTCACTGTGGCAAGATCAGTCTGGGATAAGTACAAGCGTAGCTTATGTAAGCTGCACAGCTGGAAAAAGTATCTTCCAACCACGTCCAATACCCGAGTTAGAGCAAGGTTGAAAATGATGCCTAGGTTCTTTACCTGTCCCACTACTGCCACCCAAACCCCTGCAACATGCAGAGCCCTGAAGGGGGCATCCTCCTATCTGATGTCCTGACTGTCCCCTGTAGCTTAGTTATAGTCCACAGAAGTGTAAAGAAGCTGAATCCGTATGGTTCTACCAGTAGTAATAGAGGGGTTTTGGCTTTGCTTGTCAAACACACTGTGTGTAATCCTGCTTCCAGCTTATGCCAGCGGCAGGAACAGTAGTGTACTGGGTGGTAGGTGCCCTGTGCATGCAGCAAGCTGTGCGGGGCAATGGTACGACCCGCACTGCTGCAACCCCCTGAACCTACGTACCCCATGGTCCGGGGGATGGAGCAAGCACAACTCCTGCTCTGTCCCCCGGGCTGTGGGGTATGTGGGCTCACAGGGTGGGTGGGGGGTCGCATATGAAGGGGTGTGCCATTGCCCTACGTGGCTTGTTGCACTGGTGGTGTGCGGGCATGCCTGAGCACCAGCGGTCTTTCACTCCGCCTTGTGTAGGTGCAGTTTGCAAGAGCTACAGGATTGCACCCACTGTGTACTTCTGTTAGAAACTATTACCACACCCTGTCCTTTTTATTGCTTTTAATAGTAAATCTAAGTCCTCATAACTCTCACAGTACAGTCTTCAAGTTGTGTAGCAGCAAGCCTAGCTTTTAGCAGTGATGTGAGTCCTATTAAGATTAATGGTACTCCTATTGGTACCAAAGACTGGTATTGGCACAAAGTTGCTTGAGGACCATGCTGTAACTCTACTTCAAAAATAGTTAGTATTAAAATAGAAGTACTTTAGTACACAACATGCTGTCTCGTGGTATGACACTGCCAAACATAGTCTCTTGTATGCATAGGCCTCTATCTTAATCTTAGGAAAGCCTGATGTGATTTTAGTTGCAAAGTAGGATCACGTAGTGTACTAACTTGTCATTTCTTGACTCTGTCTCGCATACCTTACCCCATTCTTTTTTTAAAAAAAAGTTGTACCGTCTTTGATGTTGATCCAACATTTTTTGGCTTCAATTTCCTAAATTAGAAGAGGATGTAAAGTAAGGGGAGGCACTGGCCACCTTAGAGGGAACAAAGAGTAAAAACAAACATGCATGCACTGGGGTGCAACCTGGCCCAGTTTGCGTAGGAAACTGCTGTGGACACGGTCCTGACTCTGTTGGGTTGCGGAACCAACGTTCATGTGACTGGGATTCAGGGAGTGAGGAGACACATGGAAGTGTGGCTGCCCAGCCCCACCCCTGCGCCGCACCCCCACACTCCACCCCCCAACATGATGAGCAGCCATAGGGATCTATGACAGCTGGCCATGGTGGACCTAATCCGAGCTGGCAGGAATGGATATAACACGCTGGCCCGCTATGTCCCGCTCAGGTTGGCACTAGCCCAGGATGTGACTTCAGCCATTTGCTGAGGTGAAAGCCCAGGCTAGCCACCAACATGCCTGGGGTCAGTCCGCGTGAACATCTTGTGCTCCAATAACAAACATGACAGTGACCT
>QEPC01010409.1:210745-222305 GCA_003113815.1 Sphenodon punctatus
GGAGTCGGACCGCCGCCGCCACCCGGAGCGCAAAGTAGGCGATCGCTGGGTGGGGAGGTAGGTGATCCCTGGGGGGGTGTTAAGCCACCCCTCACCCCAGGGATCACCCTAGTACAAGCGAACCTACGTACCTACCTGCTGGTGCAGGCTCTGGGTTGCCGGCGGCGGCCCGGAGCCCGCACTAGCAGGGACTTCAGGGAATTTTTTTTTTTTTTTTAAAGCCAGGCTGGGCAGGGTGGGTGGGGGATGTCCCCCCTTCCACCCACGCAGCCTGGACTGGGGAGGGAAAGTGTGTGTGGGGGGGGTTACATTGTGGTCATTCACTTGAATGCCCGCAATGTAAAAAATCCGGTACGGGGGGAATCCGGTAAATTACCCAGATTACTGGGTTTAATCCAATACTGCCGGTACACCAAATACCAGGCAGTATTGGATACCGGAAGATCTGGAAGTCCCACCCCTAGTAAGCAGTAGGAAAAGCATAAGAGAATGTATTGGAGAGTGGGGCAAGTTTCATATCTACTTGTCTTCCTAACTGAAAAATGATAATATGAGCAAAAGGTTACTCTAAAGCAATTTTAGTATATATTTTGCTGAATACCTATTTCATATTAATCAATCAAGATAGAACTCTTTAACTGCTCTAATGGCATCCTCTCAGCTTGATAAACACAACTTTAATGACACTTCCTAGTTGTGATAATAGAAACGGGAACAGTTTATAGGTTCATTTTCTGAACTGAGACTATAATCCTTGGATACTGAGGCACATGAATCAGCTGAGAATAACTCTACACAGCTACCCATATTATAAAAAGAGACTGATTATGTGTTAGTCCCACTGGATCACTCATTCATTATGTGATTTCCTTAGGGCCATGGAGATGTTTGAATAGTAATGCAACTGCACTATGTTGTACCATTCCAGATGTAATAAAAGTATAGGAGATACAATATTGCGCTGCATCAGCAGGGCCAGAGCCCAGGATGTGCAAACTGTGTTCTGGAGGCCACAAGGGAACCTCCAAATACATAACATGGAGTCTATGAACAAACTTGAAATGACAGCATGAGTGTGAGAAGCACCGACATAAAATATGGGCTCACAGAGCCTTGGACATAGGGACTCCTGGCTCATTGGGGCCTGTGGCAATTCAGAAAATGACCCTGCCCACCATTTTGCACAAGGCTTCAGATTTGCTGGATCTGGCACATTGCTTCCTTGCAGCGATAAAGCTTTTCATCAGTGGCGTAGCCAGGCTCATGTTCAAACAATGGTTCCCTAAGCTTGGACAAGGGGGTGGGCAGGGCCGGCCATACAACAAGGTAACCTGGGGCGACTACTTCAGGCCCTGTTCTTTTCTTCTACATCTAGGGCCCATGCAGTGACCCCAATTTTCACCAGGACAGAGTGGGAGCCCCACTCTCTCCCTGTGGGGCTCCAAACAGTGCCCCACAGAGGCCCCAGGACATTTTAATTTCACCCTGTCCCTTGCAAATTCTAAGGCCCGCCCTGGGGTTAGACTAACCCATGAAGGCAGTGCTGCTCCAACCCACTGCAACAGTAACCCGGCCAGGAAGCTTTGAGTGTGTTCAGGGGAGGAGCCTCCACCCTGGAAAGTTCTATTTTGTCAGGGCCCTTTGTAAGTGGCCTGAACACCACTAGGACATTTTCACAGTGGGTGGGGGTGGAGTGTGCCTTCCCCTGCCCATTATGCAGATTTCCTAGCAATGCTTAGACCATGTGCAAATGGCCCTCCTCAGAGTCTGGGGCCCAGGCTGAACTGAGTCTCCTCACTCCATAAGAGCTACAGTCCTGTTTTCATTATTCTATGCCATGGGTACTGGCCTACAGGCCATTTTTTGGCCCTGTGGCGCTACCACTGAAGTTGCTACAAGAACTCCTGCTGCCAGCATTTGAATTTTCCAGCGGATGGAGAATGGGCAAAGCAGCTGCCATGTCTTCCCCATTGCTGGGGAGGGATGTAGGGGAACAAGCTGGTGCTCTCTAGTATGTGCATGACTATTTATTTATTTTATTTTTGTTATTTATACTCCACCTCTCCTGTCTAGGCAATTCAAGGAGGCTTACAAAAGTTAAAATATTTAAAAATATACATAAAAGGGAAGCATAAATGAATAAGAAAATAAAAACCACATCCCCTTCACCCACCTCGCTCACCAAATGTCTGGCGGAACAGCCAGGTCTTGCACTGTCATTGAAATGAGGCAAGGTCCGGGGTCACCCGGGACCCACTGGAAGGGAGTTCCACAGCTTAGGTGCTGCCACCAAGAACACCCTCTCCATTGTAGCCCCCCGCACCACTCTGCAGACATCAAGAAGGGGGCTTCCGGAAGACTGCAGGAGTCGATCCAGAGCACGGAGAGTGAGGCAGTCTTGCAGGTAAGAGAAGCCCAAGCCGTATATGGCTTTATAGGTAATCACCAACACTTTGAATCGGGCCTGGAAGACTATCAGCAGCCAGTGCAGAGCTCGGAGCACAGGTGTAATGTGCTTACAGAGACATGTCCCAGTAAGGAGATGGGCTGCCGCATTCTGTACAAGCTGCAGTCTCCAGATCTTCACCCAAAGGTAGCCCTATGTAGAGCACGTTACAATAGTCTAATCTTGAGGTGATGAAGACATGGATGACAGTGGCCAGGTCAGAATCCGAGAGATGTATGGCCAAAGCTGTCGCACCAGATGTAATTGGTGGAAAGCACTCCTTGTCACAGCCTCAACCTGGAGATCCAGGTGAAGCTGTGGATTGAGGAGTACCCCCAGACTCTGGACCTGAGAGACCAGAAGGGGATGAACCCCATTGATGAGTAGCCTTACCCCTCTCTTGGCAACCAGACCATGCAATGCAGTGGGTTGTGTGTCTGGAACCCGCCAGATGTCACACAGCAGCTAGCTGTTTGCTCCACCCCAGGGCAGGGGGACATGTCCTCGGAAAAATGTCACAGAGCAGCCTTACCCCACATGGAGTAAGGCTGCCCAGGGCAGGGCAACTTGTATGCCCAGCTGCGTTTGCCCCACCATGCCCGCAGGGACTTGAGTGCAGGGCCGGTCCCAGGGTTTGTGAGGTCATGTGTGAAGTCTTGGTGTGAGGCCTAATTTGCATGATTAGGCCCCACCTAATTATGTAAATGTATAAATTTACATAAAACTTACTCCCGCTGGACAGGAAGGATTCCCATTCTCCACCCCTCCAAGCAACCATGGAGAAGCACGGTCTCCCAATGCTCCCGACCTCCCCCCCAGCCAAGTGTCTATCACCACTCCCCAGGAGTGGTTCCACTGCAGGGGCAGCCAAGCGGGCAGTGAGGCAGACACAGAGAGACTGACTGCGTCCACTGCCTTACTGGGGGTGGGGTGGTGTGGGGTGGTGAGCTTATCCAGTCTGGTCTCCAGGGCCTTTTGCTGCTTGCTGCCAGTGCCACCTGTGCCTTGTGCACACATGCAGTGCAACTGGTCCAGAGGTGCTGCTAGCAAACGCACAAGACACCCAAAATGCAGCTAGTTTATTAAGCGCATTATGCCATGAAAAGAGACATATAACCAGTTCAGTTGTGCCCCCATAATCAGTTCATGCTGCCCTCATGCCATAACCAGTTCATTTGCGCCCCTGCCCCTATATAATCAATTTACACTGTCCCCACCCATAACCATTTAATTTGTGCCCACAGGGCAGCATGAATTGATTATATGGAGGTGCAAATGAACTGGTTATGGGGATACGGGTTTAAAGACAGTATTCCTGTTGGCAATAACTTCATTAAGAAGAGTGAATGAAATAGCAGCCATAATAATCTCAGAACCATATTTGCAGATTTATTTTCCAAGACAGAATAGATATTGCTTTACATCCTAAATTCCTACCTAAGATAGTATAAGTAAGACAGTTGTGAGAATGTGGCCCTTTTTACACGGGTCTCTCCTCCCAGCCATAAACACGCAGATTTCTGTGTGTTCATGGGTGGGGGAACCCCATGTGAATGACGTGGTGCACGCGCCCATGGTGAGTGGGGGTGCGTGCGCGCTCGCCTAACACGCATCCCCACTCACCCCCCCACTCATCCCCACGCACGGAGCAACCGGGGGAAATGGTGGTTACTATGTGGGTGTGGATGAGTGGTGGGTGAGTGGGGATGTGTGTGCAGCTGTGTGCATGCCCCATCCATGCACTGGCGCGCCCACGGACTCCCCACCCGGCGGAGCCATGTAAAAATATCATGTGAGGAGCCACTTGAAGAAGAACAGAAGGTTGCTACCTTGTAAACAAGGTTCTTTGAGATGGTTTCGAATATTCTCACAACACCCACCCTTCCAGCTTGCATGGAATTCTTTTCTTATATTTCTAGAAAGGGTTGGAAGGAACTGTCATTCAGAGGGGGAGGGTCCTTTTTATACTAGAGTAGCTCGAGACCATCATGTGGTCTATTATTTGAATAGGATGACCATGTACAACCCAGTTGTGAGAATGTTGGGAGCCATCTCAAAGAACCTTCTTTACAAGGTAACAACCTTCTGATCAGCACGTGGGGAGGAGCTGTTTGTAAACAAGCAGCCTTATTTCCCAGTCGAGTGTCCACTGCTGCTGCTGCGCTACTAGGAGGCAGAGGCAGGTGAGGGATGGGGTCTGGAGCCAGGGAAGGGAGGAAGAATCACTTATTGGGGGAGAAGCTGGCTGCAGACTGCTGCCCGGCCAGGCAAGTGTGGAGCCCCATGTGGCACATGCCTGGGGCCGGCCCTGCTTGAGTGGCAGGCATTGTCACCTGTCGCGCTCAGCTATGTCATGGTCATAGGTGGGATTTTGGTCAGACTGTGGGAAGAGGGAGCTGGGTGTCTGCTCATGTGGTCGGTGCCGCAGACTGCCTCAGCGCTGGCCCTGCAGTGTGGCAGCCCATGCTGTGCAGGGATTGGGCCCTCGCAGCTCATTTGTCTGCAGCCTAGGTCATAATATTGGAGGTGAAAAACAAATGTGACAGCCGGCCGCCACCTGACCTGACCAAGGTCAGGCAACTACGCCAGACATGGTCCAGCCCAGGTGCAAAACAAATGTGCGTCCCACCGGGCCGCCGGTTGCACAGACCAGCGGTGGGGAGAATGGAGAATGTGCAGCAAGTCTTGCCCCTGTTCTGCACTCAGAACTTCACTCCCTATCATGACAGGCAGCCATGGCAGCCGGTGAGAGCCATCTAAATGTGCAGTCCTGATGTGGCCTGCTTTGGCCCAATTGGCCAGAAACCAGTCCGAACTGTGATCCTGAAGGTCTTTGTGGACCAAAGTGTGAAAATGTGAGCCATAGTGGGCCACCGTCTCATCTGTTTTTACCCACAGTGATTCACTTCCTGCCATTCACTCTCTGTCCCTAACAGTCGGAGATTACATCCCCTGGCCAGCTTGACTAATAGCCACTTCTGGACCTATCCCCTAGGAATTAATTAAATCCTTTTTTGAAACCATTTATTCTATTGGCTTTCACTGTGTCCTACTCTTCCTTTCACTCTACCTACAATTAACCTACGGAACCCACTGCCAGAGGATGTTGTGAAGGCCAATTTTAAATCACTTTACTTTTTTCCAGATGTGCCAAACCTCCTGCTCTATGCTCTTCCTGCAAGCACATCTCTGCTGCCCAATTGATTTGCGCAAAATACCACTGAATCTATTTCTGTACACCTGGGTGTTTTTGAGTTTTCGGTGCTTCCTGATGGAGGAAGATAATGATTACAATAGTAGCTTTGGTGTTTGGAATGCAGCCAAAGAAAAGTGAGTGTACAAGCTGCTTGAAAATGGACCACATTTTTAACACTCACTCTGCGTAAAGCCCTCCAGAGTTTTGTCACTGGGCCAGTTGTGATTAAGCATGTGTGAATCATAGGCACAGCCCTTCAGTATCCTTTAAGCTCTCAAATTACTGGTTAAATCAGTGAAGTCCATAATTTTGCTCAAAACGTAATGCATTCCAGTTGGGTCAAAATCATTAAATGAGCCAGACTTCTCCTTGTCTACAAGTAGCAATACACACTGCATCTTTGTCTTTCCAGCACTTCAAAAGCTTAATCCATCAATGGAATTTGGAAAATCGAGCCACTGAAATACATGGTGTGACTGACTGACTGCAGCAAGGACAGTAATCTCTGTTGCCATGGCTGCACTGGAAATAAATCATACATGTCCTTGCTTGAAAAATAGCCGGCCTTCTTGTTTTCATTAATTCCAATATATTAATGTCAGGACATTCCAGAAATAATATTGGATTGCCAGATTAACAAAGTATTTTGCTTTTTAATATATTTCCTGTGAGTCTAAATGCTTCTTGAAAAGGAGGAATTATGAATTTCTAGTTATTCCGTTATCAAAATAGCGGTCTTGTGTCAATGGTAGTATTCGCATCATTTGCTTTTTCGTGGGTTTGGAGTAATGTTCTTTTGGAAGCATTAAGGGCAGAGGACAGAGTTGCCAACCCTTGTGACTTTATTGTGAGCAGTGTAGTTCTGGCCCCTACTAGAACCTCTCTTTCAGTCATGCCAAAAACATAAGCCTGTAGGCAGCAGTTCCAAGTCTAGCCGAGGGGAAAGTCTTGTTCTGATTGGGTATTCTTCTTCTGCTCTCTGAGAAAAATGGCCAATCACATCTCCTTCACTGGTCAGACAGGGCTCTCCTTTAGAGTTGAAGTGAATGTCTTATTTACCAAATTTGTCTACGTCAAACCATATCCATCAAAATGAATAACAAATGCTGTTTGGTTCCCTTTGTTGGATATCCATTTTGAATATTTTGGGTCAGTTGTCTGCTACTATTAGCACTACTGTGGATGGATATGCAGTAGCTGAAAGGAAGTAAACTGAATTTGTATACCCAATGAAAACAGGGTATACAAATATAAATCTTAGCTGCAGGTATTAGTTGGCTATGCAGACAGGTGTCTGGAAATGTAAATTATATCCATGTGTACAAAATCCACTATTCATACCCATGGTGACGACTCGGAAATTGCAGCTGGTGCAGAATGCGGCAGCCCGTCTCCTAGTGCGACTGGGCCACCGGGAGCATATTACACCAGTGCTCNTGGGAGCCATCTCAAAGAACCTTCTTTACAAGGTAACAACCTTCTGATCAGCACGTGGGGAGGAGCTGTTTGTAAACAAGCAGCCTTATTTCCCAGTCGAGTGTCCACTGCTGCTGCTGCGCTACTAGGAGGCAGAGGCAGGTGAGGGATGGGGTCTGGAGCCAGGGAAGGGAGGAAGAATCACTTATTGGGGGAGAAGCTGGCTGCAGACTGCTGCCCGGCCAGGCAAGTGTGGAGCCCCATGTGGCACATGCCTGGGGCCGGCCCTGCTTGAGTGGCAGGCATTGTCACCTGTCGCGCTCAGCTATGTCATGGTCATAGGTGGGATTTTGGTCAGACTGTGGGAAGAGGGAGCTGGGTGTCTGCTCATGTGGTCGGTGCCGCAGACTGCCTCAGCGCTGGCCCTGCAGTGTGGCAGCCCATGCTGTGCAGGGATTGGGCCCTCGCAGCTCATTTGTCTGCAGCCTAGGTCATAATATTGGAGGTGAAAAACAAATGTGACAGCCGGCCGCCACCTGACCTGACCAAGGTCAGGCAACTACGCCAGACATGGTCCAGCCCAGGTGCAAAACAAATGTGCGTCCCACCGGGCCGCCGGTTGCACAGACCAGCGGTGGGGAGAATGGAGAATGTGCAGCAAGTCTTGCCCCTGTTCTGCACTCAGAACTTCACTCCCTATCATGACAGGCAGCCATGGCAGCCGGTGAGAGCCATCTAAATGTGCAGTCCTGATGTGGCCTGCTTTGGCCCAATTGGCCAGAAACCAGTCCGAACTGTGATCCTGAAGGTCTTTGTGGACCAAAGTGTGAAAATGTGAGCCATAGTGGGCCACCGTCTCATCTGTTTTTACCCACAGTGATTCACTTCCTGCCATTCACTCTCTGTCCCTAACAGTCGGAGATTACATCCCCTGGCCAGCTTGACTAATAGCCACTTCTGGACCTATCCCCTAGGAATTAATTAAATCCTTTTTTGAAACCATTTATACTATTGGCTTTCACTGTGTCCTACTCTTCCTTTCACTCTACCTACAATTAACCTACGGAACCCACTGCCAGAGGATGTTGTGAAGGCCAATTTTAAATCACTTTACTTTTTTCCAGATGTGCCAAACCTCCTGCTCTATGCTCTTCCTGCAAGCACATCTCTGCTGCCCAATTGATTTGCGCAAAATACCACTGAATCTATTTCTGTACACCTGGGTGTTTTTGAGTTTTCGGTGCTTCCTGATGGAGGAAGATAATGATTACAATAGTAGCTTTGGTGTTTGGAATGCAGCCAAAGAAAAGTGAGTGTACAAGCTGCTTGAAAATGGACCACAGTTTTAACACTCACTCTGCGTAAAGCCCTCCAGAGTTTTGTCACTGGGCCAGTTGTGATTAAGCATGTGTGAATCATAGGCACAGCCCTTCAGTATCCTTTAAGCTCTCAAATTACTGGTTAAATCAGTGAAGTCCATAATTTTGCTCAAAACGTAATGCATTCCAGTTGGGTCAAAATCATTAAATGAGCCAGACTTCTCCTTGTCTACAAGTAGCAATACACACTGCATCTTTGTCTTTCCAGCACTGCAAAAGCTTAATCCATCAATGGAATTTGGAAAATCGAGCCACTGAAATACATGGTGTGACTGACTGACTGCAGCAAGGACAGTAATCTCTGTTGCCATGGCTGCACTGGAAATAAATCATACATGTCCTTGCTTGAAAAATAGCCGGCCTTCTTGTTTTCATTAATTCCAATATATTAATGTCAGGGCATTCCAGAAATAATATTGGATTGCCAGATTAACAAAGTATTTTGCTTTTTAATATATTTCCTGTGAGTCTAAATGCTTCTTGAAAAGGAGGAATTATGAATTTCTAGTTATGCCGTTATCAAAATAGCGGTCTTGTGTCAATGGTAGTATTCGCATCATTTGCTTTTTCGTGGGTTTGGAGTAATGTTCTTTTGGAAGCATTAAGGGCAGAGGACAGAGTTGCCAACCCTTGTGACTTTATTGTGAGCAGTGTAGTTCTGGCCCCTACTAGAACCTCTCTTTCAGTCATGCCAAAAACATAAGCCTGTAGGCAGCAGTTCCAAGTCTAGCCGAGGGGAAAGTCTTGTTCTGATTGGGTATTCTTCTTCTGCTCTCTGAGAAAAATGGCCAATCACATCTCCTTCACTGGTCAGACAGGGCTCTCCTTTAGAGTTGAAGTGAATGTCTTATTTACCAAATTTGTCTACGTCAAACCATATCCATCAAAATGAATAACAAATGCTGTTTGGTTCCCTTTGTTGGATATCCATTTTGAATATTTTGGGTCAGTTGTCTGCTACTATTAGCACTACTGTGGATGGATATGCAGTAGCTGAAAGGAAGTAAACTGAATTTGTATACCCAATGAAAACAGGGTATACAAATATAAATCTTAGCTGCAGGTATTAGTTGGCTATGCAGACAGGTGTCTGGAAATGTAAATTATATCCATGTGTACAAAATCCACTATTCATACCCATGGTGACGACTCGGAAATTGCAGCTGGTGCAGAATGTGGCAGCCCGTCTCCTAGTGCGACTGGGCCACCGGGAGCATATTACACCAGTGCTCTGCTCTCTGTACTGGCTGCCGATGGTTTTTCGGGCCCAATTCAAGGTGTTGGTTTTAACCTATAAAGCCCTAAACAGTCTGAGCCCTGCCTATCTGTGAAACCACCTCACTCCCCGTGTCCTGCATCGGCCCCTGCGGTCGTCCGGGGGTGCCCTGCTCGAGGTTCTCAAAGTTTCTCGGGTGGCCACGCAGGAGAGGGCGTTCTCAGTGGCCACACCATGTCTATGGAACTCCCTTCCAGTGGGGACCTGGCTGGCCCTCCCCTCTTTTCAGAAAAGTTGTAAGACCTGGCTGTTCTCCAGGCATTTGGCGGGGGAGAGGGGTGATTGGGGGGTAGGTTTCTTTTTTTTCTATTTCCTCCTTTTTAAATGTTTTTTAATTGTTGTTTAAGCCACCCCGAGTTGCCTGTGGCAGGAGGGGCAGGATATACATTTAAAAAATAAATAAATAAATGTTCAGGGCTGCTATCCTTGTCTCTGTTCCAAAGCTACGTAGGGTAGGAGAGTGGAAAGGTGAGGCAGGGGTCACTTTGGGACACAATGAAGTGGGGCAAGGGCCTACTTGAGTGATGTGGCTGGGCACACCAGAATGGGAAGGAGCCTGTCAAACTATGACCCATCATGCACTGCCCCTATTCAGGTAGGTCCTGCCTTCTTGGGTCCTGTAGTACACCATCCACATGCCCTAGTGAGTCGTATCTCACTGTACCATTATCCTGGAATGCCCAGTGGGCCAAGGATTCCTCACCCTGGTCCACCAGCATAGCGTAGCAATCCTAAGAGGCCTTCCCAGTGTACAAAACATATGAAGTGTCTTACGGAAATGTCATCTCTGGTTGTTGTTTGGAGCTTGTTACTGCTAGCTTAATTTTATAGCTCTTATGAGACAACACTCCTGCTCCTTGGAGGTGTTTTATCAGATGGAGTATTTAATGCTGTGGAAGTGCTGCAGCACTTGTTACAGTAAACTGACTTCCTTACTGAGTGGGTATTGCTCAGTGGCTTTGAGCAAAGCTGAAGTTAGTTTGCTTTAGGAGGGGCTGCAACTCTCCTGTAAAATGAAATTTTGAAATTGCCCTTGTAAGCAGAAATGACTTGACAAGCAAGAAACTGTTCAGCTGTCCTCGACAAACAGGCTCTTTCACTGGGAAGCACTTGTAAGTGTCTGTCTGGAGGGATGGATCTGAATAAAGGTGGCTCCAGACAGATAATTACTCACGTCTGTCTACCAGACCGGTTTGTACCGTACAAGCACAGAGTTGATTAGCAGGTGCCTCCCAGAGAGTAGCTTACTCAGGTCTGCCTGAAATGGTGGTTCTCATTCCGATAAATTTGCAGACACGTAGTTCGTTCACATCTCCATGGAAGATAATATAGCTGTCCAGGTGTACAGCTGTAAAAAAAAGAAGAAAAAAAGAAAGACAAAACTTTTTTCTGCTTAAGGAGTTTTGGGTCTTCATTTTAGAATGAATGAAAGAGAGAGAGCCTTTAAAGCCATGCAAGTAGACTGGAGTGGATGAACAAATTAAGTTTTATTCTGAGGATAAATTGTTTACCGATCAGCAGGGGTGATATTTTGGAAGAGGGGTGGTGGCATGCCTCCTCCCTTTGTTTCATAACAAGTTATCTGTTTGTCTTGTTGGAAATTTTATTGTAGCAAACATCACAACAAATGCTCCTAAATATAAGACTACTTTTCATATTTTAACCTTAAAAGAATCCAAGAGTTGAATCCCTGGTACCCTGCTGAACGTTGCCCCCTCCCACTGTCCTGACTAAAATCTAAAATGGTGTCTCTGTAGATGAGAGATTTTTTTTAAAAAACAATTTATTCATAGGTATTCTAGTAGTTCCTGAAAACATTTCCCCTCCTTTTACTGGTAGCTCACAAG
>QEPC01010415.1:12654-23236 GCA_003113815.1 Sphenodon punctatus
TTTGCACCTCCATAATATTATTAAAGGTGTTAGTTAGGTGTGGAGTTAAGATGGCACTGAATGCTTGATAGAACTCTGCAGGGAGTCCATCGGGGCCGCATGCTTTATTTCTGACTAGCTCTTTTATTGTCAATTTCATTTCTGCATTCGTAATAGGGGCATTTAGAAATTTAATCTGGTCTCTGTTAAATTTGGGAATATTATATTTATTGATGAATTCTTTTATCTCTACAGGGTCCGGCTTGGATGAGGTGTACAATTTCTGATAAAAATTAGCAAACGCGTTCTGGATTTCGATTTGGTTGGATGTTCTTTTCCCTCCCGGGAGATTTATTATTGGGATTGAAGACTTTTTTCGCCTGCTTTTTGTCATCTGGGCTAAGACCTTGCCTGGCTTGTTACAGTTTTGAAAATAAAAGCTTTTGATCTTTCTTAATTGTTGTGTGATATTTTTTTTGTGTGTCTCGATTGTTTCAATTTCACTTTTTAACTTTTGGATTTCGAGTTGGGGTTTTTTGGATGGAAATGTGCTATTTTCACTTTCCAAGAGATGTAATTGCTTATGGAGTTCTTGTTTATCCCCGTCTTTATTGCTATGAATTTGCCTCTGACTACTGGCTTTGATGCTTCCCAAAGTGTTTGTGGGGATAACACAGATCCCATATTTAAATCAAAATATTCTTTCAGGCCTGAAGCTATCTGCTCTTTTATCCCCTTCCGTTTTAGGAGACCTCTGAGTTGCCATGTGCACTCAGCCATCCATTCAGGGGTCCCCCAGGCGCAGACAGACAACAGTGCATTATGGTCTGTGAATGTTGCTGGAATTACCTCGCTTTTTAAGCATCTGTGCAGGGAGTCGTTTTCTAGTAGGACGTGGTCACTTTTTGAATATGTATTGTGCACCGTGGAGTGGTAGGTGTAACTCCTGGTAGTGGGGTTTAAACACCGCCAGGCATCTATCAAGTCATGTGAGATCACGGCGGCTACATTTTTGTGAGCCTCCTTAAGTGGTGCATGGGTGGAGTGGTCTAACTCTGTCAGTGGGGAGTTAAAATCCCCTTGCACGAGGAGTAGGCCCTCTGCATTTTGGCTAATGATAGGGATGTATTTTTGAAAGAATTGGTGGGTCTTTTCATTTGGGGCATAGATGTTGACTAGGGTTACCTGTTGGGCATTCAATGTTCCTTTTATCAGCAGGAATCTGCCCTCCCTATCCTTCTTTGAAAAAGACATTTTGAAGCTGACTGAGCTCGAGAAGCCTATTATGACTCCTGCCTTCTTCTGCCCACATGAGGCATATATATTTCCCAGTCTACGATTAGCGAATAGATGGAGGTCTTTGTGGACCAAGTGGGTCTCTTGTAGGAAAAAGATTTCAGCTGCCTGATCTATTATTAGGTCTGTTATCTTTCTCCTTGTAATAGGGGTGGTTTAAACCCTTAACATTGAGTCAGGGATTTCAGGTTAGGCTTGGTACCTTGTGTCACTGCCATGGGGTTGGGTGAGGTTTCCCTGTAGCTGGGCTTCTTATTTTTCCTTCTATATTAGGCTGAGGGTCTGACCTTTCTCTGGGAGGGTGACCAGGACTTGGTGCTAGGGTGGTGGTTGACATGTGTTTTGGTGTAACAAACTTAATAAACCTTAACATTAACATACAACAAGCTAACACACTTAACAATTTAACATGCGAGTTGGCAACCTGTGCCCATTGGAACGATACATTCTCTTTTTCTCAGTAACACTGAAAGAATCCTTGGGGGGGCCTCTCATTTTTCTCTTTGATTTTTTTTTTTTTTTAGGTAGATATCCACCTACGCATGCACATATACACATGTGTATTTCCCTTTTACTTTAGCAATCTTTGTTCCCCTCTTCCCCCCGGCATTTCCTGTCTTTATTTTTGCCTTTGCGTCTCTTTCTGTACCTTGTTTTCTATCGGGCTAGGTGGAGACTGGGGTTCCACCACGCTATGTTACTTTCGGCAATTAACATTTAATTGCGCACTAGAGTATAATGATATAAGCATCTGATAACTAAACATTATATTTATAACCAAGAAGCTTTAAAGGTTGATGAACCTATGTATAAGAGAGACCCATCTGCTTTAAGCGTAGCACTCATCTGTTATTCCAGCTATCGCTAGCCTGTGTTCTGTTCCAGGTCTGATGGGTCCTCGAAGATCTTTCTACGGCCGTTGATCAGGATAGTCGGTTTGGCCGGGTGCCAGAGTTGAGGCTTGAGCCCCCTATCTGTCAACTCGGTTAAATATTTGGACCAGGCTCTGCGTTTCCTCATTGTGTCAGCAGAATAGTCTGTCTGCAGTTTGAGCTTGCTGTCCTGGTACTCCAAGCCTTTATTTTATTTTTTTCCTCGCGGTGCCTAGAAGAGCCTCTCTATCTTTGAATTTCAATAATTTTGCTATGATGGCTCTGGGGGGGGTCACTTTCTTTTGGTTTGGGGCACAGCGTTCTGTGTGCCCTCTCTCCACATCGTGGAGTTGTTTCAGGTCAGGGAAGTTTTCTGCGAACATTTGGTGTAAAAGTTCCTGCACTCCTGCCTCAGCCCCTTCCTTCACCCCCATAATGCGCAGGTTGCAGCTCCTGGACCTGTTTTCAAGGTCCTCACATTTGTCCCTCAGGTGAGACAGAGATTCTTTTATTTTGGCCAAATCGCTTTCAGAGTGGAGGAACTGATCTTCTAGGCTGGAAATACGTTCCTCAGCCCCCTCCAGCCGCCTGCTCAAGTTTTCCAGTTTTTTATTTCACTCCTCCACCAAGCCTTTTACTTTGCTTTTTTCCCCCCTAGAATTTCCTGTTTATCTTGTAGGGCTACTGCCCTAGAGGCCTTTATCTCAGCCAGTATGATATCCATGGTGGCCTGTTCCCTTTCAGGGTCCCCCCCCGGGTGTTTGGATGGGCCACGGCCACCTTTTTATTGCTCACCACGTGTCCTTGCTGTCCTGACTCTGCCGACTGCCTTTGCTGATATTGGCACCTTCTCTGCCGGTTTTTTCGCTGGGCCCATGCCCCGAAGTCTCCCCTGCCTGGAGCTTGGTTTTACTTTTTTATTATTATTTCTGCCGCTTTGCACGCTTTTGTTTTGCCACCGGGAGGAGCGGGATCTCGGCGCTCCTAGCAGCTGCGCATGCGCATTGCGCCTGCCCCCCGTTGTCTATTTTAAAAGTTGTTTTAATGTTATGTTTTATATTGTGCGCTGCCCAGAGCTGCCTCTGGCAGGGTGGCCGGGTTACAAATGAAATGAATAAATGAGGTGGCGTGCCTCAATTTACCCAAACGGGATCAAAGGTTGCCAATTAACAAGCCAAAGTATATAGGTACAACTCAGTTTTATTGGCTAGACACTTAACATCTGGACATGGCAGTGTTCTCAGTTACAAACACCAGTAACCCATGATATCTTACGTGTCAGAGGCACAGTTCGAGACGCAGGCTGGTTCAGAGGAGAAGGGGAGAGGGCCCAGCAGATGGCTGGCCCAGGGGTCTCTGGATCTTTTGAGAGCGACGATAAGGGTCAAAAGCCTTCACGGCTCACTGCAATGCTAGTGGCCACTAGCGCTAATGACAAATGGTAAGGGGCTGGGCTTTCCCTTTTATAGCTTTATTTATTAGGGATACATGTTGCAGGGTCCCCTTTCCCAGGTGCAGAGAATATGCTGACTATTCATTATGCTATCGCTTGGAGCACGGCCACCAAGCTAGTTTGGAGTTCTCAGGGAGTTACTGTTTATTCGTAGGGGAGGGCACCTCCCTTTCTTACAAACTCCCTTTGTTTCTCTTAGTGGCTGTCTAGGATTTGTTACTGTGGCCCTGGAAATACATTTTCTGCTTAGAAAATGATTTTGACAATTTTATTCTCATGGGCCTAGTTGGATAGTGTCGGCCTGTGACTGAATAAACTGAACTGAGTTGTCCAAATCTGATCCTGCTTGTGTCTCTGATCATGGCCAATATTGCCTAATTCATACATAACAGAAATGGCTAAAATAAATAAACATAAGAAGTGCCATACTGGGTCAGACCAATGGTCCATCTAGCCCAGCATCCTGTCTCTGACAGTGGCCAATCACGGTGACTTGGGAGAAGCACTCAACAGGTCACAATGGGGGAGCCATTCCATGTTTTCCCCCAGCTCCCGTCATGTTCCCTGATCCTGTCTGGCTAATAGCTGCTAATGGATCTACCTTGCAGACTTCTCCAAACCTCTTTTAAACTGGCCCTTACCACAGCCTCTGGCAGTAGATTCTCCAACCCAATCATACAGGTTCAAATACCTCCTAAAAAACCTACTTCTATTAGGCTTTCCCTAGCTCCCAACCCCCAGAGGTTGCTCATTTATGCTCGTCTTTGTACCATCATATCCTTCAAGATCCCTCTCCTCCCTTGTAACCAAGCTGAGCATCTGCACCTTCAGCTTCTCAAATGTCTTTGTCCCTCCTTACATTCCTCTCCCCCGCCGTGTCCATCCTTGACTGTAGCCTCAAGGCAAGGACCTCCCTCTGACCATGAGTGTTCAGCAGCAGGCACATTGCTGGTGCTATCTAAAGATTATTCAGCCCTGCTCAGGACTCAATAGTTAAAGGTAAGCTACATTGCCATTCTAGACACTGAATTTTTGAAATGTTCCTACAATTAAATGGTTTGAGCTACCACGCTCAGAACTGTAGTGTGTGTTCTTTTAGGGAGTAGGGTGGTGCATGCAAAATATGAAGCTGATCTCCTAAGCCAATCTAAAACGATAAATATCTAAAGTTAATTGGCTCATGTCATTTTTACCAAGTCTGACCATTTTTCACAGACCAATCTCTTTCCCATTTTACCAAGTTTTGACAGACTGCTCTGGCTCCATCCGGAGGAATTTGGTCAATCAGTCAATTACGATGGAGTGACAGGGTTTAGTGAAGTAAAAAAGTGTTATTAATCCCTGAAAAATACATTCATTATTGTTGCGCCTGTGCAGTTAATAAGCAGGTGGCAGGGACATCAGCGGTGCTGCAGGGAGATAAATGGGTTGGCAGGAGGAAGAGATGGAGCAGGGGAATTTGATCCTTCCCCAAGGGGCTGAGTGCGCGCTGCTGCATGACCCAGAGAGTCACCGAGTGAAACGCAGGGAGAAGAGATGGGGAAGGAGAATGGGCCGTCCTTCAATAGGGGTTTGTCTCCTCTCTACATCTCTCCCTGCTGGGGAGGGGGAGGGGGGCTGCCTTCCGCAACTCTGGAGCCCGATCGCTCCTGGTTTGCTGGTAGCAGGTAGGGCAAGGCACTGGGCGGGTGCCACCTCCAGGGCTGGGAGCTGCTGCCGCAGCGAGTACAATAGGTGGAGAAGGCTGCTTTTGTCCTGCTCCTCCTGTCACTCATCCCTGATGGGCAGCCAGGCGTTGTGGTGGCTCAGACAACGGAGAAGGGGCCCAGGGGAGCTTGCAGGTGGCAGCCCAGGCTCTAGCCCAGTTCCCAGACCCCAACCCTTCATGGGGGGGTGTATCCCCAGCTGCTGCAGAGAACAGGACAGGGTCCCCTTAAACCCTGCTGCCCTTCCTGTTCTGCTCCCTCCTCAGCTAGTGGGGGCTGGTGTAGTCACCAGGCACTACACAAAGAAGAAAACCCCCATGAATGAAGAACCCATCAGTGGACACACTTGCCAGCTACTGACCTCTGTCTAACTTTTCCTTTTTAGGGAAGGTTATTGAGCGGGCGGTGGTGATCCAGCTCCAGGCACATCTAGATGGCATTGATTTCCTGGACCCTTTTCAATCTGATTTCCGTCCCAGCTTTGGCACGGAGACAGCATTGGTGGCCTTGATCGACGTTCGCCGCCGGGAGATGGATGCAGGATGTTTGACATTTCTCATCCTGCTAGATCTCTCAGCCGCTTTTGATACCATGGACCATGGGCTGTTGTTGAGACGGCTGCGTGACGGGGGGGGGGCGGGGGTCTGGACAGGACTGTTCTTGAATGGTTCCATTCATTCCTCTCGGGGAGAAGCCAGCGGGTAGTGTTGGGAGCAGAAACATCTTGCCCCTGCGCTTTATCCTGCGGCGTCCCGCAGGGTTCTGTTATGTCTCCACTGCTATTTAATGTGTATATGCAGCCCTTGGGGGAGGTCGTGAGAGGGTTCAGGGTGTGATGTTACCAATATGCTGATGATACTCAGCTGTACCTCTCTTATTCAACTGACCCAGACCCTGCTGTCTCGGTGCTATCCCAGTGTCTGGAGACCGTGGTGGAGTGGATGTGGCAGAGCAGCCTGAAGCTCAACCCTTATAAGACGGAGGTGATGGTGTTGGGGAGAGCGAGGGAGGGGTCGGCCCCCCTTATTGGGGGGTTCACCCTCCTATAGCTCAGCAGGTTCGGAGTCTGGGGGTGATATTGGATGCAGATCTCCGCCTGGAGTGGCAGGTGGAGGTAGTGGCGAAGGCCACTTTCCGCCAGCTATATCTGGTGCAGACACTGTGTCCGTATGTCTCCGGCCCAGACCTGGCTTCCCTCATCCATGCCTTCATCACCTCGAGACTAGACTACTGCAATGCGCTCTACGTGGGGCTGCCCTTGTTCCTGGTGGGGAGGCTGCAGCTAGTGCAAAATGCAGCGGCCCGGCTTGGGCCGTCGGGAGCACAT
This sequence comes from Sphenodon punctatus, assembly GCA_003113815.1. Taxonomy (NCBI): domain Eukaryota; kingdom Metazoa; phylum Chordata; class Lepidosauria; order Sphenodontia; family Sphenodontidae; genus Sphenodon; species Sphenodon punctatus. Next base: position 19,288 of record QEPC01010415.1, read on the forward strand.
AACAGCTGTGCTCTAGACTCTGCACTGGTTGCCAAGAGCGTGCCAAGCCTGGGTCAAGGTATTGGTATTGCTCTATCAGGCCCTTCACGGCCTGGGCCCCTCATACCTCAGGGACCGCCTCGCCGGCCGTGCCCCAGAGCAGCTCCTTTGGTCTGCCAGGGATGCCTTCTTGGAGGTCCCCCATGTTAAGCGGGGGGTCACAATGGAGAGGGCATTCTCAGTGGCCGTGCCGTGCCTTTGGAACTACCGCCCGGAGGAAGCTCGCCTGGCCCCAAGCCTTTTAACATTCCGGCGCAACCTGTTCACCCAGGCCTTTGGGGAGGGTGGGTTAGGTTTTTTTTATCTCCCTCCACCCTTATTTATTGTATTGTACTCCCCCATCCTGAACATATCCTGTTTAAACTCCTGGTATTCACGTTCAAAACACTCCACAACCAAGCTCCCCCTTAACGCACGGACCTAATCTCCCTACACACCCTTGCATGCGCTCTCTGCTCTTCCTCTGTCCCCTCCCTCACTCTCCCTTGTTTCTCCTGCTCACCTAACCACCTTTGACCCTTCTCCCTCGCTGCCCCCATGCCTGGAACTCAGTCCCTACTCACATCCGCCTTGCCCCCTCCCTCTGGGGGACTTCCAATCTACTCGTATACCCTGCAGCTGTAATTTCCCCCCCCATAGGTAAGACTAGATAAAACTTTTTGTCCCTCCTTCAAATCCCTCCTCAAGTCTCATTTTTTCCTCGCCGTCTTTCCCAATGCTTGCTAGTCGTTCCCCATATACTTACTGTCTGCCCTCCTCTGCAGACTGCTGCAACCAACCTGATTGTAACCAAGCCAAGCACATGCACCTGAGACTTCGCATCTGCCTGAATGTTTGTTTGTCTTCTCCCCTGTCTTTCCCACTGTCCCCTCTCCCTGTCTCCCCCTCCTTGTCTTTTAAATTGTAAGCCACAGGCAGGGACCGCATCTATTTCTATGTTCTGTACAGCGCCAGGTCCATGACCGGCGCTATATAGAGGTTTATAATTATAATAATAATAATTAATAAAAAAATTTTTTTTTTTTCATGTCCTGCCTATGTCTCCCCTAGGAATAAATATCTGGCCACCTATATGGAGGCTACTACTATCCCCCTTCTATGTTACTCCTTAAACTGCTCAATCCTGTTGACTCAGTAAGGTTTAGGAATGTGGCATGATGTGGTTCTTTTTTCGCAAACGAGGCGAGGACTTCAACAGATTTTAACAAAGCTGTATGATTACTGCCAACAGAATGCACTTTCCATTAATATGGGAAAGTCAAATGTGATGTCATATGGTCGATCAAGATCTAAATTTACCTGGCGGGTGGGGAAGAAAGAGATAAAACCAACGCAACAATATTCTTACCTGGGAGTTGTGTTTTCAGCTCAGAATTTATGGAATAAGAATAGGGATAGGCAGATTACTAAGGCGAAACAGACAGTTGCTGGGCTCCTCAGTCTGTATTATGCTGCTCCGGTTTCTTCTATAATACAAATGCTTGAAATCTTCCGGACAAAAGTTTTATCTAGTCTTACCTATGGGGGGGGGGATTACAGCTGCAGGGTATACGAGTAGATTGGCAGTCCCCCATAATTTGTTTTTGCATACAATTTTAGGAGCTCCAAAAGTGACTCCACAGACTATGCTGAGAATGGAGATAGGGATGATATCGGTTGAGGCACATCTGAACTTGAGACTAATTTCATTTTGGAAAAGTATTCTGAGGGGAGCCTCGGAATTATTGTGCAGCTGTTATTTAGAGCAGAAAGAGCATCAAGGAGTTCCAAAATATCCCTGGATGACCCACCTAAAGAAAGTGACCCCGACTATGAATCTTCCTACAGTGGAAGAGGGGCTTCCAGGCAGCAGATTGTCTAAACATGAATTTAGAAATATAATTAAAGAGTGGGCTTTTAAGTTGGATCAGTACTCACTTAGTTCTAACAAAATCTCTCACGTTTATCCAAAAAGTAAAGTCCGCGAAGGACTAGAGCCATATTTACAAAAAAATACACGATCCAAGGCTTAGAAGAATGTTGACTTTGGCCCGGTTTAATTTATTTGAAACGGCGGAAGTGATTGGGACTCGGAGAAGGAAGCACATACTAAAGGATGAGAGACGGTGCATAAGGTGCCCCGATATGGTAGAAACGCTGGTGCATGTGCTATTTGAATGCCCCCACTATGACGCAGTAAGAGAGGTATGGATAACATCAGAGATAAAGTTAGAAACGAGAAACCCCTTGGAAAATTATGCTGCCTTTTTTGACATAACTGATTTGCAGCAGTTAAAGGGAGTGGCAATGTTTCTTTTGCTGGTAGATCGGGAGAGGATAACAGAATAGGTTTCTCAATCCCCTTTTAAAAGAATATAGAGACCCCATTTTACGTTTGTTACAGTTTTGTTATTTTAAATAGTATTTAAAAGCGATGTTTGATATTGTACATAGTAAATTTGCTGGACAATAAACTGTTTATATATATATATATATATATATATATATGGATATGGATATGGATGCTGGGATGGGAGAAGATGTATTGGTTCAGATATAAGATCAATCCTGGGCTGTATTATGGGGGTCAAAGTAGGAGCTAGAAATGCTTGGCTCAAATTGTAAATATGAAAGACTAACTGAGTCTTTACTGGAGTGCATTTAATTTTTCGTGTCCTGGGGTGGGGGGTAAAAATGTATCTTTCCTTGACTCATCAGCATAAAGAGAAATCAACTCATGTTATTGGAAATTACATCTTTGTTGGAATTTGCACATAGCTCCTATGGAGGATAGATGATTGCCAACACAAATTGTATTCATTGATTTAGTTAAATGTTAACCTTTTGGGCATTTTTATAATTTTAAAATAATTTTATAATTTTATAAATTTTTATTGCTTTAATATGCCTTATAATGTTTTATGTTGTTTACCTTGTTATAACCTAATGGTTGAAAGAATAAAGTTTATTAATGAATTCACATAGAGGCTACTATTTCCCCCCTTCTATGTTACTCCTTAAACTGCTCAATCCTGCTGGCTCAGTAAGGTCTAGGAATGTGGCGGCTTTCTGTGAGACAGCGATACGTATTCGGAAGAAATTTTCTGGTAGAGGTAGTAGCTATTAAGCCTGAGAGGTTTGGCCCAGATATAATAGATAGATCAAATGAATGTTATTTTGCTTTTAATTTCTTTTTTGTATTGAAATTACTAAAAATGTTGTATTAAATGTTTATTTCTATGCGAATGGATGGAAATGTTTGTAAAATGTATTATTGATCAAAATTGTAATAGCCTTTAGGCTGCACAATAAAACTTACTTTTCTTTCTACCCTTCCTCTCTCTTCCCTGCCTTCCCCCACCCATATCTGCCCCTCCACTTTTGCCAACCCACCCCCTATTTCTACCCCTCTGCCCTCCCCCAGAGTCCTCCAGCTGCCACTCGGGGGAGCCTCAAAGAGACTGATCTTGCCCCTGCCCAGGAGCAGGAGCGGGCAACTGGCTCAGCCCGAGTCAGGCCCCCCCCCCACCGGCCGGGCCGGGCGCACTTGGGCTCCAGGGCTTTCTCTCCCGGGCTGGAGGCCGCAGCTCTGCCCCAGGGGGCACAACCCGCTGCTCCGTGGGGGGGAGACAAATAGCTCCGCGCCCCTGGCAACCGGCAGCCATGGAGCTTCTGCCCCTCGGACCCGGGGCCGGCAGCCACCCCAGCAGCTCGGCCGCTCCTAGGCGCTGTGGGGGCCGGGGGGACACGGCCTCGGTCCGGGCCAAGCACTGGCTGGGAATGCGGGGGAGCCTGGGTTCATGCCCCAGCGCTCATGCCCAGGACACGGCACTGGCCAAGGCCGGCAGCCCAGGGCGCTCCCCTCTCTCCCCCCCATGGGCTGGGGCAGCAGGGGGAGCGCATGGCAGCTGCTTCCGCGCTCAGGGGAGCC
>QEPC01010415.1:24328-36509 GCA_003113815.1 Sphenodon punctatus
CGGCTCCTGTTTTCAGCTACAGACAACTTGATGCTGCGTTTTCCAGAGTCCGGCGCGTTGGTCGGATGGGAATAAAAGGTTCAGGTTGTAGAGACGGGCTGTCGGGGGCGGATTGAACCAGACAACCTTGACTACTTTATGTCTATGATACTATAAATACAACGTCTTGGAATAATATAGAGTCCAAGTGTATATAAAGAAGTTTTTAATTAAATATGGTGCGATTGAAGCGATGAAGGATCCCTCTTTTCATTCAGTAAGTGGGGAAACAGCTTGTTTCAATGTTGCTCTACGTGGATGATACTATCTTAATTTCGCGCACACACAGACTGGCCTCCACCGGTTGAGGTGCACGTTTGCGGATTATTGTGCTGAGGAAGCTCTGGAGATCAATTTTCTTAAAACTAAAGTGATGGTCCTGGCCGAGAAGCCTGCAAAGCATAATTGGTTTATGCATTCAAATCCCATAGAGCAGGTTAAAACTTCTAAGTCTCTTGTGGTTACATTTGTCCAATCAACCTTGTGGGTGGCTGCTTATGAAGCTCTTAAGACCATAGTTGGTGATACCTGCAAAGGGATTCTAGGCTTTTACTACTAATGGGACGGGAGATTGGCTAACCCAGCTCTGAAGCTATATCGCGCCAAGGCATTAGCTAAGATGCTGTAGGACTCTCGGGTATGGCGGGGTTTGTCCTTACTAAATCAACTTGAGGATTCTTCAGAATAGGTTTCTGCGTTCTATTTTGCACGTCATCATCATAGGTTTTATTTACTTAGCCACAGGCCATTATAAATATAATACATAATAATAAAAAAAGGAAAAATACAATTACAAACCACCTTGTACATCTTTAGATACTCAGAGCCCGGAGCTTTTAAGGTATAACCCAGAGTGGTGGGCTACGTTAGTTGCCCCGCTCTTTTCGATAATCAACACTTCGGGTAGGATCCCCAAGCATTGGTTACAAAGTGTAGTGGTCCCCATTTTTAAGAAAGGGGACCCTTTGGACCCTGCCAATTATAGGCCTATTAGCCTTCTATCCATAATTGGTAAACTATATGCAGAGTTCCTACAGGGCAAACTGTTGGCATGGCTTGATGAGAATAAGGTCATTTATCCAGAGCAGGCTGGATTTAGAGCAGGGCAGTCAACAACAGATCAAGCGTTTGTTCTGAAACTGCTGTTTATGAAATATGCCTTGGGTCAATTAAAATCTTCTCTGTATTGCTGCTTTGTGGATTTACAGGCTGCCTTTGATTCCATTGACAGGGAGCGCCTCTGGACAAAACTCAGAGGCACAGCTATAGATGGACGCCTGCTCTTCTTAATGATAAAACTGCATGATAGCAATACTATGCCGGTCCGACCTGCCCGTGGTCGCTCTCTCTCAAAGGCTATAGCAGTGGAAGAGGTGTTTGCCAGGGTTGCCTCCTGGCTCTGGCTCGCTTTAACTTCTACCTTAATGGTTCAATACCGTTTATGAGTAGGGAGAATTTTCACCCGCCAAAACTGGGCCCAAGGAAGTTATTTTTGCTGTTGTATGCTGATGACACTGTGTTATTATCTGTGTCACAGGGGGGCCTGAGGCGGAGTATGCAGAGGTTTGCCCAGTATTGTAGACAGGAAAACCTGAGCATAAATTATGAGAAGACTAAGGTCTTAGTGGCCGGCAGGTCTAACATCCAGCACCGATGGTCTGTTGATGATGTGGGAATTGAACAGGTGCGCCGGTTCAAATATTTGGGGATCATTTTTGCCTCTTCAGGCAGCTGGTTGCCCCATCTCAAAGCTGTCTTGCTGCAAGCCCGGAAATCATCTAAGGCGCTGGTGAAATTTTATTTTTCCCAGGGTGGGAAATTGGTTGGTCCGGCACTTTGTCTACTTAAGGCCGAAGTAATAGCGCAGCTGGTCTATGCAGTAGCTGTTTGGGGATTTGAGGTGTTAGCTAAATTAGAAACCCCTCAGAATGTGTTTTTTTTGCGAACGATACTTGGACTACCAAAATGTGCGCCTCAGGTGATCCCAAGGGCCGAACTGTCAATAAGATTTATAAGGGTGCAGGCTACGCTAGCACTGTTTAAATTTTGGCTTAGGATGGCTGTGTACTCTCCAGTACCCCAATCCCTGTTATCACTTATCGCTGGCGAAAAGACCATAGAGCAGTGGTCCCAATCTATTGAAAAGGTGTTCTGTAAATTGGGCCTTGCAAAAGATCATTTGAGGTCCTTAGATTGTAACCGGGCTGTTGCTGAAATTAAACAGAGACTTCTGGATCGGGAGATCCAACTGGAATCGGCAGCTTTATCCTCTCAGGGGATCGCCCCGGATTACTAACGGTTCCGTTCGAGTGGGGCTCCTCCGGAATACCTCAATTGGACCAATGATCAGCAGGGGAGAGCGTTAGCGCTTTTCCGATGCAACCTTTTCCCCTCTGCGATGTTGAAGGGAAGATATCTGAGAATCCCCAAAGACCTTTGGGTGTGCCGGAGCTGTGATTGAGCAGTGCCAGAGTCAGTTGTGCACATATTATTATATTGTCCTAGCCATAACAGCTTGAGGGAGAAATATTTGAGGGGTTTCATTGCTTCAGTGCCACATTACTTGCTGGATGGTGTGAAGGTACAACTATTTCTGAGATGGGACGACTCTAGTTCTAGAGCAGTAGTGGCTTTTGGGGTCTATGTAGGTGTCAAAACAGCTCCATATTGCCCCGGTTAAGGGCGCTCTTCAGGGGTCAAGCTCTGCCACAGTATGCCCCGTAAAAGAGCAAGGCACCCCACAACTGTGATCGACCAGTCTGTTTATTTTATATTATGTTCGGACCAAGAGGTGGTGGTTGTTCTCTAATTATGTATGATTTTGCATAGATGTATAGCTATTTTATTTTATGATTTGTATTTTATAATGGTTGCTGGATGGGATGCAGCTATGACAACAGCCGACTGCAAATAAATAAATAAATAAATAAATAAAGATACTCAGAGAATCAATCAAAATAAGAATAAAATACTAATAAAATAGTCTGAATACCAAATTAATAATCCTCAGACCTAATCACGAAATCAGCACATTGCTAAGATTTCTTGTATTTTAACACCTTAAATAAAAATGTAGCCACAGTAATTTATATACTTGGATCTTTATCCCTTAAAATGTATATCCCCTTCTGCAGAATAGGCTGATCTATTCCTCTAAGAAGAGGAGCAATATACAACCGCCTCCAGCCATCATATAGACGGCAATCAAATAGTATATGTGCCAAATTTTCAAAATGTCTGTACCATTTACATCTTCACAACCATTTTTACATATCCTCTCATTATGCGGAGTTCTGTTTCATCTTCCTTCGGTAAAAGCCGAAGGGAAAGCATTGAATCTAGCCAGGGTTAAGGCCACCCTGGTCCTAGTCATTCTTGTGTTACCTAAATAAGAAGCTCCTTTAAGGGGACTTACAAGTTCTGTGTATGACATCGAAACCCTTTGGGCAGCTATCAGTTCACGTGAATGTTGAATTTCCAGGTCTCTGGATCGAGTCCTCATTTCAGTCCAAGCTCTACGAAAGGGCAGAGCCAATATATATGCTGAGGACCGCTCCGCTTGTTTTTATTTGGATGGTCTGAATGGGAGTTATTGTAAGATGGAGTTTATCTATGTATGCATATTTTTTTTGTTATGGCTGGGTCCCCTGCATGGGAAAGGATCCCCAGTATATGTAACTATGACTTGTTGTTAGCCGCCTCGAGTCGTTTGAGAGAGGCGGGGTATAAATAAACTGTGAACTGAATTGAATTGAAAAGAGAACCCCATTGACTGCAGGGATTCTTCTACCTTGATTGGCCATTTGCCTATTGCTACATGGACAATCTGTCTAGCTAGAGAATCAGACTCCAACAAGTACAACCTAAGCCTTGTGAAGCCTATCTCTACTCTAAGCAAAGAGGCCGGGGTACCTTTTGATACATGGAGTATAGAACTGAGTATTTTGCATATACCACAGAACACTCTGCCTCTGCCTGGTGGCATCCTTAATCTTAAATGTTGGCTGCATATCAGTTTGGTCCCTCAGGATAGCTTTGTGGCTTTAGTGTTGACTATGGTAAATAGTGGGCCGTGGCAGGAAGGGGTTGTTTTTTTGCTCTCGCAGTTGGGGTTTTCCAAGGATTATTTGCTACCTTCAGGCTTTGAGAGTCAAAAATAAAGGATAGGATAACGGCCCAAGAAAGGCACGCTATGTTGGCTGCTATAGCGGCCCAAACGATTTCCCCTTTCTATACTGATCTTGATTTAGTGTCTTGGGGGACTGGTCTTCTCTTAATTTTCTATCCTTTTGGAACCTCTGTCGTGTGGTTTCTCTCACGAGATTTGGCCAATTTCCTTTGGCTGTAATAGAAGGTAGGCTGTCTGGTATCCCCTTTGAGTAGAGATTATGTCAACACTCTTGTTAGCAAGCAATTCAATCAATTGACCATATTGAATCAAGCCAAACGCATGTACCTGGGATCTCGTATCTTTGTGAATGTTACCCTCCTTGTCTCTCCCTCTGTTCCCCTTCCTTCGTCTTCTCTCCTTCTCCACACACACACACCCCCCAGCAAGTACTAGCAAGGTAGGAAAAGGTTACAAGAAGCTGTTTCTTATACTACACCGGCTTAGATATTGGGATGGGGGTGGAGTGAGCAGGTTTGGGGATTGGGTGAGCAAGATCTGGGATCTGGCTCCCTGTTGGGGGTGGCAGGCAAGGGGGCTGAGGTGGTGAGAAGGATGAGGGTGCAGTCTGGGATCAGGGAAGGTGGATGGGGCAGGATCCTCTGGGGCAGTGAGGATGCGGGCAGGCTCTGGGATTGGGCAGACAGTGATGGGTGGGTGGAATCTGCAAGCTCTGGTATTGGGGGAGGGGCTCCCATAACATCCTGGGAGGGAAGGAGCAGGAGGCTGGGGGGAGATATGAGGGGGGAGGCTCTGGGGCACCGTGAGGGAGAAGGTCCTAGAGTAGGAAAGGGGAGGCAAGGGGCAGGCAGTGTGTAACAGGGAGGTCAGGGTAGGGGAATTGGACAAGGGAGAGGAAGGCTGGGGTTGGCAGCTTGGAGAGGGGGAGGCTGGGCTAGTGGGAGCTTGGAGGCCTTGGGGCAGGGAACTGGGAGGGTTGGGGCCTGGGGCAGAGGAGAATGGGGAGGCTGGGACAGGGAGCGGTTGTGGGCTCTTGGGCTTCTTTGTATTGTAAGTCTTAAAATAAATTTGGGGGATCCTATTGGTGCTTTGGTATTGATGATAAATATTACCTTTTCACCAGGTGGAATCCTATGTTTACCTTGGAAGTACTTTTTACGTATTCCAAATGGGACCCCTTCAGCTGCTATTAGAGTCGAGCTAGGACAGCTTGCTTGGGACAAGGCTGTCTGGATTCAGGCAGTCCATCTGTGGCTCCACCTTTACCATGGGGAGCATTCAGGACTATTGGGCTTTATACCTCTAGATCCCTTTGTGTCTCTATGGCTAAAGAGGATGGCTACCCAAGTGGCTGGTTGGGGCCTCTGTAGTGACCACCTGCAGGGAACCCAGCCAACCAGGGCTAGGAGGGAGGCCCGTTCCAGGATCGAGGATATTGGTTTTCAGGAGGACTGGGCTGTGGTGGATACCCTTGCCTCCCTAGCCCACTTTAAGCACGTGGCCCTAATCCGGGTGTCATGGCTTCTTACCTGGTCTCCCAATACTCCGGTAGGAGATTGTTCCTGTTCCTCTGTATTCACATAAATATGCTCCCGATTTGCTTACTTGACGGACGTTATTTGGGTGTCCCTTTTGGATTTAGACTTTGTCCTTTTGATCACACCGAACTCGAATAAGTGGTGCATATTTTGTTTACTTTGCATAGACTTTATGCAAAAACCTTTGGTCACGCCTTTAAATAAACTAACTAACAAAGTAAGGGAGGTTGGGGAAGGTACAAAAAGCAAATAATATTAAAGGCTAACACGGTTTCTAAAGGAATACTTAGGCTAGCTGCATGTTCCAAAGGAGTAAAACATTCAGATCTTTTGAGTGTTTATAGAGCCAAGGTTCAGCAGTTACTGACCTATGGCGCAGAGGTGATTCTAGTTCATAACTATGATGCCCTCGAGGTGGTCCAGAATAAATTTCTGAGAGGGGTATTGAGAACTTCCCAAGGTATTCCGGCAGTGGTTGTTAGAGCAGAGACGGGCATACTTTGTATTGCTTGTGCTGAAAGGCAGGCTTCCTTAGGGTTCTGGAGAAGGGTAATTAATCGTAGTAGCACTGACGTGCCTGCTATCTGCCTAGGAGAGGAATTGGAGCGTGGTAGCGCACCCTACTATACTTGGTTAACGCAAATTACGTACCATCTGAATTTGCTGGGTTTTTCATTTTCTTATGGGGAAAAATGTATTGCCACAGAAGAGCCTGGTATCCCTTAGAGCAATAGATATTGCTAAGCAGGAGGACTTGGCTGCTCTGGCTTCCTGGAAAGTGGCCCCATATTCCCGTCATTTTAAGCAGTTGTACACATTCGAGGTCTATCTGGACAACTTGAGTGATCTTATACTGCGTCGAACATTTACACAATTGCACTTTCAGATTTTAAATTCTGCAGTTCTTACAGGTTGGTATAGTGGTATCAGGAGTGAATTTGCCCCTGTAAGATCACAGAAATAGCGAATCTCCATTATTTCTTACTCAATTGTCCATTGTATGAAACGATAAGATATATTTGGTTAAATCCCTTATGGGAAGGGAGGAATTTCATCCCTGTCCCTCAGAGGCTTGAGTTTTTGCTGGCTACGCGTGATGTGAGTATCATTAGGTCCGTGGCATCTTTTGCGCTGTTGGCTACGAGGATACGAGACGAAGTATTGTCATCGTTTTTAACCCATTTTTATGACTGTAATTTCTAGTGTACTTCTTATTTCCTTTGTGTAACTCCTAGTTGTATGAGTACATACAGTATTATGCGAATGATGAGCTTTTTGACCTTTTGGGATATTTGATAAATGTATTATATGTTTATTTGTTTGTCTGTTTGGTAGGCCATGGTGAAAGCTAGAGCCTTAATAAATAAACTGAACAGATAAATATTAGTTGACTCATTTTATCTTTAATATTTGTCAAGAGACAAAATTCTTGTAGTTTTTGAAGCCCCACCCCGGTTCTTAGGGGACAAATACAACTGTCTCCCCATTCCTCTTTGCTGTTGCCAAGCCGACTTGCACTGTATCTATTACATTTTATCCAGACTTGGGTGATTCAAATGGGAAAGATAAAATAACTCCCCATAGTTTCACACAAGGCTCAGACTTTCCTGGATCTCTACCAACAGCAGAGCCTGAGGCAGCAGCGGTGGCAGCAGAAGGGCCTGGGAGCCCAGTGGCAGCAGGTGGATAAAGCAGCAGGAACAGGGCAGAGCGGGGTGGCCCTGCAGGGAAGTGGCCGTGGGGAGCTGTTTGTGGAGGCTAAAGCTATGACAGGCTGCTCTTTCTCCGTTCCTCCAGAACTTCTCCAGAAACGCTGTCTCCGTTCCTCTGAGGGCAGCTCCTGGCTCTGGCTGGGAAGAGCTGCTTTTTCTCAGCGGCTGATCTGTGTGGGATAGAATTTAGTACAGCTGCTAAATAGATCTATGTTTTCGGTGCTGATCGCTGCCCGCTGCAGGGAAGACAGACGTGAGCCATGAACACAATGGGTGGCCTTGGGCAAGTCACTGTCTCTCAGCAGCAGCAGTTTCCCATGTATAACATGGAATTAATAATAACCTGTCTCGGGGGTTTGTGGGGCTAAACTGGATGACCATTGCCTCTGGGATAAGGTATTGGAGATGAACTTGGGTAGGGAAGTTCTTTGCTTATTCCTCATAGAGGGGTGGGGAAACTTGGAGGTTTGTAGCCAGTGCGTGGGATCTGGTGGTTTTGCAATGGGATCAAGTCCAGTTTTGAGAACTACCCGTAAGTGGTAAGCACTGCTGGTGAAAGCAAATCCTAAGTGAACTCTTTTTGTTTTAGATGGCTTTGACCTTTGAGGATGTGGCCGTGTATTTCACCAGGGACCAGGGGGCCCTGCTGGACCCAGAGCAAAGAGCCCTTTACAGCGACGTCATGCAGGAGAATTATGAAAACGTGGCCTCACTGGGTAAGCCTCCTTCCCCCCTCCAGCCTCCTTCCCCCTCCCCTGCTATTTATGGGAGTGTTGTAAACAGAGAGAGATGGTGGTTGTGGAATTTGTTGCTAGAGGGGGTTGTCGGGGCCAGTAGTTTAGCTGCGTTAAAAAAGGACTGGATAAGTTTTTGGAGGATAGGTCCATTCATCGTTATTAGGCGAGTAGATTACGAGATGGGAACTTTTTACTGTCGGGAGCAGGGAGTGATCGGCAGGGAATGGATTGCCCATTGTGACCGCTGATGCTTCTCCCGTGTGATCGAACTTAGCCACTTCGGGAGACAGGATGCTTGATGGATCATTGGTCTAACTCAGTGTGGCATTTCTTATGTTCTTACTTTGCCGTGTTGGTCCCAAACATGGAAGATGGAGACAAAGTAGATCGAGCGATCTTTTATTGGAAGAACTGCGGTAGGAGAGATTATGCAGCTTTGGGGGCCGCACAGGGCCCTTCCTCAAGCAAATAACAAGTCAGAACTATAGACAGGGACTCCTATTCCCTGCATTTCCCCCATTGGGGCTACTATTTATTTATTTTATATTATTTTCATTATTTATATACTGACGGGAGCCGTCTAGGCAGCTTACAAAAATAAAAATATTTTAAAATATACATAAAAGAGAAGCATAAGAGTAAGGAAAAAAAAAAACATCCCCATCTTCATCACCCACCCTTCACCCACCTCTGTCACCAAAGGCCTGGCAGAACAGCCAAGTCTTACACTGTTGCCGAAATGAGGGAAGGTCCGGGACCACCTTGGCCTCCACAGCCTGGGTGCCGCCACCGAAAATGCCCTCTCCATTGTAGCCCTCATTCAATCTCCCACAGCCGCCAAACATCGGGTAAACACAGAGACTGCCAGGTCTGGGTCAGATGATAAAGAGAGATAGGTCCCAGGGAGAAGATGAACAATCCCCGATCACCACCCACTGGGTTCTCCCAGCCAGGAAGGTGCGGAACCATTCAAGAATGGTTCCACCCACCCTGGCATCGTCCTGCAGGCGAGTCACCAATATCTCATGATCAACGGTATCAGACGCGGCCGACAGATCTAATAGGATTAGCAGGGTCAAATGACCCTGGTCCAGTTCCCGGTGAAGACCGTTGACCAAACCCACTAATGCAGTCTCGGTGCCATAACCCAAATGAAAGCCGGACTACAAGGGATCAAGAAAACCCATGCGGTCCACATGCTCCTGTAGCTGCTGAGCCACCACCCACTCAATAACCTTCCCTAAAAAGGGAAAGGAAAACCCAGTGAATTTGGGTCACTGACTCCAGACTCAGGAAATGCAGGACAGGAATGTAGGAGAGAAGGCAGCGACTTGGGTTGGAGTGGATCGGCTAAAATAACTTGGGAGGGAGCTGTAGGTGGATAAAAAAGCAAATGTCAGATATAGGTTCCCCTCTGTCCAGCCCAGGAGAGGTGCGTGGGGGGTGGGCAGCTCTTATTCCTGCTATGATCGCCACTGCCCTGGCCCTAGAGCCTTGGCTACCCAGGAGCAAGTAGATGCAGTTTCCTGCCCGGGCTCTGCCCCCATTCAAGCCCCCCATTCCTCTCAGGGAGCAGCCCCCTCCCCTGGCTGTCTGGGACTCCTGGGCAGGCAGAAGCAGGGAGAGCAGCAAGCGTGCTGGGGGGTGAAAGCAGAGGGAAGGACATACTTTGCCCCAAATATGGGATGAACACTCGGAAAACCCTGATCATGTGTATCTCTTTCTTTGCTTTGGGCAGGATTTCCCATCCAGAAACCAGAGCTGATCTATCAGTTGGAGCGAGGGGAAGAGCCGTGGGTCTTGGATCTGCCTGACTCGTATGAAATGGTAATCCTGGGAGACATTGGGCCAGGTGAAGAACCAGGTGAACAGCGGGGAGTGAAGCCCAGAGCTGGGACCCAAATGAGACTTCGTGAGCTCCCCCACTTCTGAGTCAGCTTATCTAACCCACTTAATGCTACTGGGGCGGGCCCCGGACAGTCTGCAATTTTATTTTCCCTGCAACCAGGAAACCTGAATTCTGTGAGTAGAGAACTCACTCCTCCCCTGACTCTGCCATATCTGCTTTCAATGCTTCTCTCTCCACCACCCTTGACTCCCTTGCCCCCCTCTCCTCCCGCTCCCACAACCCCTGTCCTTGGCTCACCCTCAGTATCCGTCACCTCTGCTCCTGCACCCGTGCTGCTGAACGCCTTTGGCACAAATCCCACTCTCATTCTGCCTTCCTTCACTTAAAATTCTGTCTCTCCTCCCTTACTTCTGCTGTCTCCCTCGCTAGACAGAATTACTATGCCTCCTGCATTGAGTCCTGTTCTCGGGACCCTCGCTGTCTCTTCTCCACCTTTGACTCCCTCCTCAAGCCCCCCTGTCCTCCTCCTCCTCCTTCTTCCCTTTCTGCTCAGGATCTTGCTTCCTCCTTCACCTCCAAGATAGACAAGATCCGCCTCAACATCGCTTCCCACTCCTCTTCTCTTCCTACTCCCTCCCTTATCCCTCCTTCTCTCCTATACTCCTTCCCTCCCACTTCCCTTGAGGAGATCTCCTCCCTGCTCTCCTCCTCCAACCTTTCCTCACGCTTCCTGGCCTCCATTGTTCCCACTGTTGCCCCTTCCCTCCTGCACATCATTGACCTTTCCCTCTCTACTGGCTCCTTCCCATCTGCCTTCAAGCACGCCACTGTCTCTCCTATCCTCAAAAAGTCCACACTCGACCCCTCTGACCCTTCTAGCTACCGTCCTGTCTCACTCCTTCCTTTTGCTTCCAAGCTTCTTGAGCGTGTTGTCTACTCCCGCTGCCTCGACTTCCTCTCCGCCAACTCCTCCCTTGACCCCCTCCAATCTGACTTTCACCTCCATCACTCTACTGAAACTGCTCTCGCTAAGATCACCAACGATCTTGTGGCTAAATCTAACTGCCTCTGTTCCATTCTTGCCTTCCTTGACCTCTCTGCTGCCTTCAATACTGTTGACCACTCACTCTTGCTGAACTCACTTCACTCCCTTGGCTTCCGTGGCTCCGTCCTCAACTGATTCCCCTCCTACCTCTCTCACCGCTCCTTCAATGTGTCTCTTGCCAACTCCACCTCTTGCTCGCGTCTGCTCTCGGTTGGTCTTCCCCAAGGCTCTGTCCTTGGCCCTCTCCTCTTCTCTATCTATACCCTGTCCCTAGGCAAACGCTTTGCCTCCCATGGCTTCCAATATCACCTCTACGCTGATGACCTTCAATTCTCTCCCTCTACTCCCTCTCTCTCTCCATCTATTCAAGCTCACCTCACCAGTTGTGTCTCTGACATCTCTACCTGGATGTCTCAATGTCAACTCAAACCTAACATGGCTAAAACTGAACTCCTTCTGCCAAAACCCTTGTTCATGCCCTGGTCATCTCTCGCCTTGATTACTGTAACCTCCTTCTCACTGGCCTTCCCCACTCTCCCCTTTCTCCCCTCATCTCCGTCCAAAACTCTGCTGCCAGGGTCATCCACCTCGCCTGTCACTTCAGCCACGTGGAGCCCCTCCTCTCCTCTCTTCACTGGCTCCCCCTTCCTGAACGAATCCTGCACAAGCTCCTAGTTTTCACCTATAAAGCTCTTCACAACCTTGCTCCCCCTACCTCTCTGTGCTAATTTCCCTCCGTACTCCAGTTCGTGAACTCCACTCCTCCACTCTCGCCCTCCCACGCCTCCCCTGCTCCCCTAACCACCTTCGTCCCTTCTCCCACGCTGCCCCCCATGCCTGGAACTCCCTCGCTGCCGACATTGGCCTTGCCCCCTCCCTTCGTACCTTCAAATCCCTCCTCAAGACCCACCTCTTCCGCTCTGCCCTCGCCGACTCCTCGCTCCCCTCACCTAACCCCTGCTGATACCCTCCATCCAGTACAATCTGTTACCTAATGTCTGTGTACTCATATCCTCACCATATGGACCAGCCAGCCATCATTCTTGATGTAACCAAACCAAGCGCGTGCACCTGGGACCTCGCATCCTCGTGAATGTTACACTCCTTGTCTCTCCCTCTGTTCCCCTTCCTT
>QEPC01010415.1:49637-60921 GCA_003113815.1 Sphenodon punctatus
CCCCCCCCCCCTCCAGATCAAAGCAGTTGGGCAGGAAACAGTTAACCCCACACCCCGCTGAACACCCCCAAACTGACCCCACCCTAAAACCAGCAGCCATTGCAGTTTCCTATTAAACTTCAGCTCTCTGCCTGCCCCAGCTTGCAACAACTTCCTGCTCGCAGCGATCAGGTACGGAGCAGACCCCCCCCCCCTCCAGATCAAAGCAGTTGGGCAGGAAACAGTTAACCCCACACCCCGCTGAACACCCCCAAACTGACCCCACCCTAAAACCAGCAGCCATTGCAGTTTCCTATTAAACTTAGCAATGATTGCACGTAGAGGGGGCTACACATTGATTTCGGAATAAATATTTCTCCCACCCTCTTCCAGTAACCGTTCCCCAACCCCTGCCCAACAAAAGCTGCATGGAGAGGAATAGCGAGGGATGGGTCGCTACGTGAGCATTGAGGTCTGCAAAGCAAAGGAGCCCAGCGAGTTCAGCAGCTCAAGCCATTTCCTTTCCTGTGCATCCCCCTCCAGACCCCTCACTTTATTTCAATGCTTGTGCAGTGGTTCCGCACCTCTCCAGAGGCAGACGTGTGCCGGGAGACAGGCCTGCAGGAGGTAATGATCTGTCCATGACAAGGGCTCTGCTGACACCTCCCCCACCAGCAGATCCCCTGCCTCAAGGCCAGCGCAGAAGACCAGATCCAGGGTATGCCCCCATCATGTGTTGGGCTGTTGACAATTTGAGACAGGACCATGGCGGCCATGAACTCTCACTCTGCCCTGCTAAGACTGGCGTCGGCGTGGATATGGAAGTCCCGCAAAGACTAATGTTGTTGGGAAGTGTAACACCACCTCCGACACCAGCTCTCTCACCGTGTGTAGGTTTGAGGTTAGTAAGTCAAATACATTCTACTGAGCAGCCAAAATGAACTCTCAGTTTTCCATGCAGAACACTGAAAAATAATGTTCTCTGCGACATCATGTCTTGTTAAAAAACACAGCAAATTCACTTGAACATGTTACACATCATCTTCAGATACATCATTGTCATCACTCCCAGGACCACTCCTCTCCACATCACTACCATCGCCCTCAGCAGCACTTCCACACTTCTCAGTGTCCGCTCTAAGAAGAATGTCCACAAGCGATGATGGGGTTTGCTCTCCTTCAAACCAACGGGGAACAAACTTTCCATCAGCTAGTTCCCAGCTATTTTGTTCTGGGGGAAAAATGAGTGGATGGCTCTCAGTTGCATTGTTCCAAAAGCCACAGCTCAGACGGGTGCGCTGAATCTGCAGATGTATTATGGAAATGCATGGAGGAAGTGAGCTGCCTTTGCTCCCTTTGATTGCTGCCATGCGGCAACCTCCCTTGGGCTTCTACATTTATAAGAAAGTATCAAGCCTGAGTTCATACACGGACGATATGGTTTTATTACCATACATAGTGCAGACAAATTTCTCCATCTCCAGCCATACTTTCCCTTCCACTTCTTGTTTTGTACCCAAGATGGTGAAGGATTTCTGGGCCTTTTCATTCCTTTCAAGGTTGATCAATGGCTCCACCTTTGCTTTTCTTGAAAAAGAGACAGTATATTTGCATCCAGTAAATGCATGAAAAGCAGGAATGGCTTTGTGTAATGTCATATCTGTTTGACCAACTTGGGCTTTCTTGCAAGGAAGATGGATCCCAAGAGCTTCAACCACACTTCTTGTTAGCTCCCCCGAGATGCCTGAAGCAGGAGGGGGCGGCATATAAGTTTTAATATAAATAAATAAAATGGACCCAGGAAAAGCTCTCTGGGGAAGGAGGAATTTCACATCCACTGGACTGGATTCTGGGGCAGCAGGGACTGAGTTGTGGAAGTTGTCATCAGGGTCTATTGCAGGGGCTGGTGACCTTCGAGGAGGTGGCTGTGTATTTCACTGAGGGGGAGTGGGCTCTGCTGGATCCAGGGCAGAGAGCCCTGTACTGGGACGTCATGCGGGAGATTTACCAGAACGTGGCTTCACTGGGTGAGGATTCCTGTTGCTGAGGTTGCTAGGAGCTTGGGGGGGTGGGATGTCTTCCCTTAGACTGTGAGATTTCAGGCAAATGAGTCCTTTTACTCTCAACACTGCTATAAACTTCAGAATCCGTGTGGGAGAGAACAACACACACACCATTCTATGGGGAGAAATAGCCCCCCCCCCGATCCTAAAGAAACACCGCCTCATTACTGAACCCAAATCAACTCTCTCGAGTTAGCATAATGCATACCCCACCCCGCAAGTGCCCTCTGTGCTGTGGCAAAGGCACGACTGTCACCATGTTTCTCCCCAGGTTTGTCAGACACGCAGAGAGGAAGGTGGCTTCCTGTGTTGGCTCCTGGGTGAAATGAGACCCGTCATGGCCCCAGTATCCTCTGGGTGTCTGTGCATGATCTTCCTGGGATTCTTGATCAGGGGAATGGAGGTGCCGAGGCTGAGCTTACAGATGAGCCCCAAGGGAGTGCGAGAATTGCAATGTACAACCCTCCTGCCATACACCCACCTGAACAGAGAGATCAGACTCCTGGCCCATCCCGCAGCTCCCTTTCCCTCTGCCTTCGAATCTGGTATTGGCCAGAGTCGGAGACAGGATACTGGGCTGGAAAGAGCCTGGATCTGACCCCGTCTGGTGCTGGTGTGTTCTTAATTCCCGATGCGTTTCCTGTCGTCTCTGCCTTGAGCTTTTGACTCCCCCACTCACTGGAATGAGTGAGTAAGTAAGTAATTTATTAACAATGTTGATTGGCCAATGGCCAGTTACAACAGTATAAAATAATAAATATATCAAATGGTATATCTCCGACATTTGAGATAACAAATAGACGGAAAACACATAAAAACAAAGCCATAATAGGCCTAAAATAAAATACAGTTCCATAAAACATGCGCAAAATAAGAGGCCCCACGAATCAAACTTGAGGTCACACATGGACCCACTAGTGACCAATGGGAATACAGCATGATGCCTCTAAGATGAACTTATACTTAAATTATAAACCCCCATCGGCAAATGCCAGACTGGTATCACAGCCAGACAAATCATCGCCTCCCCAGCTGATATGCCCACTTTGCCAGCTCACTTTTGATTTCATACACAATTGAAAGAGCTGGACGGGGCAAGAAGAGGTGACTGCGGATCAGGGAGGGCAAATACAATTCCCGCCAGTAGCTAGTCAATGGGCACACAAACCTTGAGCCTTTGACTCCCCCACTCACTGGAATGAGCTCCAGGATCCTATTTCTCTCTTTCTGCTCATCAGTCTTTGCCCTCAGTATTTAGCTCCAGTTTGGGGCTCCCCTTTCAGTGAGTCAGAAGACATGACCCTTTCATCTGGACAAGGTACGAACACTCCCCAGCAGAGACTCCTCCAACCCACAATCTCCCATCACCTCCTCTACCACCCTTGGACTTTCAGAGGGGCTGGTACGAATCTCCTGATGTTATTGTTATCTACTGGGCCTCAGAGATCTAATGCCACCCAATTGTCTCTGCTCTCTCCCCTTTCCTTTCTGAGCAGGATTTCCATTTCTTAAGCCTGACCTGATCTCCCAGCTGGAACGAGGGGAAGATCCGTGGGTGCTGGATCTTCAAGGCTCGGGAGAAAGAGAGATCCCATCAGCTGCCAACTCCGGTGAGGGGCTGGAGAATCCAAATCACCAGGAAACCCCCTTGGGGCTGGAGGGAAACTCTGGGGCTGCCCCAGAGCCCTAGGCAGCTCCCTCAATTCTGCCACAACCTCACACAGGCCAAGTCTGCCCTTTACCCACCTTATCCAACACCCGCATTTGCTGCCTCCCCTCTGATCTCCGTTTAGCCTCAGGGTTCAGGTGGGATATTGAGGCAGGATTGGACCTCTCTTCTCTCTCCCTTGAGGAGGAACTTGGGAGGGGGATTCTGTTTCCAGAGTTTTCAATCTCTTTTTGTTCAGTCTCCCCTTAGTTACTTTGTTTTGCTTCCCCCCCCAATTTCCCGACCCATCCCCATCCCCGGTGCAGGGAGTGACTCATTTCTGGATTTTCCTCTCTGTGCCAGCACTCAGTGGGATGAAGAATGAGGATGTGGGGGTGTCGCAGATAGGCTAGGTTTGTACCCTGCGAGGCTCCCAAGGGGTGTCTTGCAGGGCGCTTGTTCTCCTTTACTCTTCGGTAGGGGTTAGAGGGGAGGAGGAATATCCCTCGGCCCCTGTAGTGACGCACCTTCCGCAGGCTCCTGCCCAAGCCTACCCACACCCTCCCGCCAGTCCTAACTCCCCCTAGGGGAGTTCACAGCCTGGTACCATGTTGTGTCATGTGGTCAGGGTCCCTACCCTCCTGGCACCCCCCAAGCCTCCACAATCCCCTTTCCCCCAGTCACTTCCCTGCTGCCGGGCCCGGAAGGATCTCCCTCATCGGTGTGGCGGCCGTTCTCCGGTGGGCACCTGGCGTGGGTTTAGGGTCCAAATAGGAAGAAGGGCGCAGGGTTCAGGCTGGCTCTTCCCTGAGCCACCGTGTCCATGTTGGGGGATGTAGTGGGGCCCGGGCACGTCCCCCCACTCCTGTTTCCCTTGTCAGCATCCTCCGTCCTTCTAGGGCTGGGAGACGCGCGCCCCCCCCCCCCCCCGCGTCGTGCCCCGCCTGGTCCTTCCGGGGTCGGCGTCTCTTCAGTCCAGCTAAATGCAACTGCCGCTGCCGTTTTCTCAGCTGCGTCTCCTTCGAGCTCCCCCATGGTGGCATTCTGCCCCCCCTCTGGCTGCTGCAGGTACGGGAGGATGTCACAGGGGGGTAATCCCCAGCAGGAAGGCCCTGAGTCAGAATCACACAAGACCTTATGGCAACAATCCCAATAAAATGTTTATCGGAGTCCTGAGGCCAGTGAGGGAGGGGTTAGAGAATGGTAGGATGAAGCAGCGAGGAAAGAGATGGGGTGAATTTACTCCAGACAGGGAAGTTCTCACAGCCATGAATGCAGTTGTCACTCATACAACTGAGAAAAAGTACATCTGCCCTGAGTGTGGGAGAAACTTCCGCAGAAAAGCACATCTTGTTGAATACCATCAACTCCACAGTGGAGAGTGACCCTTTGAGTGCCCTGAGTGCAGTAAAAGGTTCAGTTCAAGGTCATCCCTTCATATACATCAGAGAACCCACACAGGAGAGAAACCCTTTGAGTGCCCTGAGTGTGAGAAAAGGTTCATTTTCAGCTCATTCCTAAGGAGACATCATAGAATCCACAATGGGGAGAAACCCTTTGTGTGCACTGAGTGTGGGGAATACTTTCATACAAAATCAAACCTTCAATCAACACCACAGAATCCACAACAGGGAGAAATCCTTTGAGTGCCTCGAGTGTGGGAGAAGGTTCATTTCCAGCTCAGCCCTAAGGAGACATCTGAGAATCCACAAAGGGGAGAAACCCTTTGAGTGCATTGAATGTGGGCAATACTTCAGTACAAAATCAAACCTTGTTCAACACCACAGAATCAACGAGGGGGAGAAACTCTTTGGGCGCCTTGAGTGGGAAAAACCTCCGCCATTAAGAACACCTTGTTGAACACCCGAGAACCCACACAGAAGACAAACCCCTTGAGTGCGGGAAAGGTTCAGTGCAAGTTCATCTCTTTGTATGCATCAGAGAATCTGCACAGAAGAGAAACACCTTGAGTGCCCTGTGTGTGGGGAAAGGTTCAGTTGCAGCTCATCCTTAAGTAAGCATTGGAGAATCCACACAGGGGAGAAACTCTATGAATACCTCAAGTGTGAGAAATGCTTTCATTAAAAAATTATCCTTCAATATTAGAAAATCCAGTCAGGAGAAAAACACCTTGAGAGTTTTGAGTGTGGGAAAAGATTCAGTGCAAGCTCAACTCTTCATTAATATGCTGCATCACACAGGAGAGAAACCCTTTGAGTGAGTCAGTTAGTGAGAGAAGGTTCAGTTACAGCTCATAGCTTAATAGGCATCAGAAAATCACGGGAGAAACCCTATAAATGTCAGGACTGTGGAAAAAAGTTCAGTTATTATTTATTATTATTAGCCAACATTTATATAGCACCAGCAATGTACCTGGCGCTTTACAAAGTAATTGAATAGACAAGGTCCCTGCCCTAGGGCTTACAATCTGAGAGATGGGAGGTGGGGGGAGACAAAGGAAGGGGAACAGAGGGAGAGACAAGGAGTGTAACATTCAGTTACAGGGATCAGTGTTACATCTCATCCCTTCATATGCATCAGCGAATCCACACAGGGTAGGAAACACTTGGGAGTGCCTGGGGGGGAGGAGACTCAGAATGCAACCCTAATTAATCTTACTACACATCAGAGAATTCATACTGGAAAGGAAGCCTATGAATCACTTGAGTGTGGGAAAAGGTTTGAGGTAAGCTCACCCGTTTGTTGTTACCAGCCACTACACAAAGAAGAAAACCCCCATGAATGGTTTGACTGTCAGAAATGGATCAAAGAGCAGAGTCTTTGATCCAGTCCTGAATAGAGGAAAGGTTTCAATGGGAGCTTGTCCTTCAGTGCATGTCAGAGACTCTCCACATGGGCAAGGAAGCTCTAGAACGAGCCCTGTCTGGGGTGTCAGGGACGAGTGCACATTAACCCATTCCCCAGCCCTGTCACTGGGATTCAGAGCCAAAGTATCTTGCTGCCCTCCCTTCTTTTGAGATTAGACAGGAGTTCTTGATCAGCTCCTGGTCGCTGCTGCAGCCACAATTGTTCTTGCCAAACTGGGCAGGGGGGAGGGGAGGGGAGAGAAGGAAAACTCTGACTCTCCTCCCTAGAGACCCCTGCTAGGTTCCCTTCTCCATCTTCCCCGTGCTCAGATCTGGCCTCTCTCCAGAGCTCTCCCCAGCAGGATGGTGCCCCAGAGCTCTTGCAGTGATCTGTCTCCCCCAAGCCCCTCCAGGTGCTCAGCGAGGGGGAGGATGTGTTTGTTTCCCAGTGTTTGTTAGTTGAAGGTAACGAGCTCTGCTAACCTGGAATATTTCCCACCCCTGCAGCTTCGTGGGGGGACGGAGCTAGAGATTCCTCTTGCCAGACCCTTGAACCCTGGGCAGGCAGCTCATTTCAACTGGAATCATGGCCGAGCTGTGACTGTTAGCTTTCCTTTGGAGTTTGGCATGTTTTCCCCATAGAGTCCTTGTTTATCTTCTAGATCCCCCACTTCCCCTGTAACTAGGCTCAGCGCCTGCCCCTTTGACTTCTTAACTCCATGAATGTCTCCCAGTCTCTTCCCCCCTTGTCCATCCTAGATTGTAACCCCCCCCCCGGGGCAGGGACCTGTCTCTAATGACAATTGTTCAGCTCCAGGCACGTTGCTGGGGCTAGATAATAATAATTAATACTTCTCTTTGGATGCACATTCTGGTGGGATTTTTAGTCCTAGTTCGATTGGCCTAGTGCCCTATAGAGCAAAACCTCTGTCTTTCTTAAGTGTTTAGTGGAATCCACTTGGGAATTGGTCGGTCCATTGAGTTGAATGATTTAATGCTTTAATTTGATGACGTGGGATGAGTTAATTGTATTATGACTTTGATTTCCTTTTTATCTGTTTTAGTTTTTCTCTATTTTCTTCCCTCATTTATTTCTATTAATAAAACTCAGTCCCCAAAAGAGTGTGGTTCGTTGAACGTGCATCAAGGTTGCCACTTGTTTAACGCTCAACTCTTTAACTGAACCAGAGCGGAAAGACAGCACAGGCTGCTCTAACCCCCGTGAGTGATGGAGCCAACCACCTCTCTACATCCTGGCTACGTGTCAGGCCTCAATACGCGTCTCTCTCATTGCCTGTTAAGCTAGATATTCAGTCACATTCAGAGAACGTTACTCTACTGATCCCTCTTGCAAAATGTTGCAGATGAATGTTCCTCTCTCAGGTTGCCTGACAGAGACTCTGCTGGAGGTTGCTCTGACCAACTCAGGGGCGGCTTTTAGTCTCTCTCCTCATGTTCAGATCAAATCAAATTTATTATGGCTCCAGCTTTTGCTATGGCCCAACATCGTCAGTGTAATTACAATAAATCACTCAAACAAGAACAGAAAAATTGTTAACCAATCAAACATACCAAACCCCAACTTACATTAAAAATTCATACCTAGTCGTCCAATCCCTTGTAATCTCAGGAAAATATGAGAATAGTATTAGTAACATGATAGCATAATTCTATGTCAGCCCCAGATCCTCCTGAATTAAATACCATTCCAACATTCTAGAAATCTCTGTCAGCAATACAGCCTATCTGTATTATCAGTCATGAGGAAGTCAGCTAGTCTAGACTAAGATAGATTTAGCATTAAGAGCTCTAATCTTAGATTTAATTTCCAACCTGTTGGATACTAGTGATAAAAATGTTGCCAATGCATCCATGTTCTCTGTATCCGATAGTGTAAATAAGTATTTGTAACAGTTATTAGTTGCGAAATCCATTCTTTCTTTTAACAAGGGCCAAATCCAAGTAAGGCGCAATGTGTGATAGTAGGGGCATCTCAGAAACAGATGCTCGGCTGTTTCTATTTCACCCAGGCTGCAGGTACAACATCTAAGATTGTAAGCGAGACACGCATACTGACCCTCAACTACCGCCGTCTGGATAAGATGAAACCGCTGGAGCGTATAATATCTACGTAAATTTGAATTAATGATCCTGTCCAGATAAGGCTCAAAACATACAACAGTTTTAATCAGAGCCAGCCATGGTGCCACCTTCCATTTGGAAATCGCAGTCAGATCATCCTGTCTCCCCGTATCTCTCATTCTAGTGATTATTTCCTTTTTAATAGCCAGTAAGGATTTTCCCACTAAATAATCGAAGGAGAATCCCGAGTGGGACAAAAGACCAAATAACCCAGCCAAGGATATGTACGTACCCCTGTGTGGGAGACGCAAAACTGGAAGAGCAGTGTCCGTAAGGTCAGGAGTTTTAGCCAAAATCTGACAAAGGCCATCTTAGAAGTGGTTTCAATGGACGTCAGCCCAGTCTCTGCTCTAAGGATTGCACCTGGAATACTTCGGCCTACTCCTAAAAGGGAACGCAAAAAGTAATTTTGCACCCTCTGACGATAGATTGTGTTAGGGGAGGGTACAATCTCCAACCCAAAGGTCGCCGATGCAGGGACCTTGGTGGAGAACGTCTGCAGGAAAATAGAAGGACGAACTCCTTTAGAGATTTTTGCAGTCCTAGCAATACTGCGTGCAGCAGTTAGAGCCTTGGCTGCCCTGTTCTGTATATGAGCAGCCCAAGTGCCCTTATTGGTAAAGGTAATTCCAAGATAGGAGAAAGCTTTCACTACCAAGAAGCATTTACCTTTCAATTTCCATCTACTTGGGGCAGATTTGCGCCCAACGATCATGATTCGCGATTTTTTTATTGTTAATTTCAAGTCCATTTGCCTCACAATATGTATTCAGTTTGGCAATTGCCCATCTCAGACCAATTTCGGTTTGAGATAACACAACATCATCTACATACTGCAAGATGCAGAGAGGGTAATTCCCAATCTTAGGGGCAGGAATATTTTCAGCCCTAAGATGAACGAGATCTGATAAGTATAGAGTAAATAAAATAGGGGCCAAGACACATTAATGTCTTACTCCTCTATAGATGTTAATTGGATCGCTCAATGCACCACTGCTTCCATTTTTAACAAATGCTTTGTTATTCAGATGTAACTGAACGAGTAGAGACAATACTTTCTCATCTAAACCCAACCTTTTTAATTTTTCCCAAAGATTTTTTATGAGGGACTGAGTCAAAGGCTTTTGATAGGTCAATGAAAGCGAAGAATATCTTCCCTCTCCTAATTTTATGGTATTTAACTATAATGTGTGATAGCGTAGAGCAGCAATCCATAATTGACCTCTTGGATCTAAAACCAAATTGCTCCTTGGGAATGATAGCCTGTTCCTCAGCCCATTTCTCAAGGTAAGATTGGAAGAATTTGGTATATAATTTACCTATCACAGGGAGCAAACTAATAGGCCTATAACAAGAAGGGTCTTTTCTGCTACCTTTTTTGTAAATTGGAACAATCTAGTTTTTCCACCATATCTGCGAAATCCTTTCCTCCTGGTTAATCTTGTAGAATAGACCGGACAGCAATGTGACCCACCACCCAGGGGCCACCTGCAACATCTCTGCTGTTATATAGTCTGGTCCTGGGGCCTTGTTGGATTTTAAGGCACAAATGAGTTCCTCAATCCTATCACTAGGAGAACCAAATGGTAATTCTGCAGATGTTCTATATTCTTTCTTGGCCCTTAATCATCGTACAAACTTCCGAAGAAGGTTTCCCAGGCCTTGTTGGGAATATCTGCTCTGATGGCAAATCGCTGAGGTTTCACAAAGGCATTCATAATAAGCCAGAATCTCCAAGTGTCACCTATATGCAAATTTGTCACTGCCTCTGCCCATCTTTTCTGGTAATAGAAATTATTTTTTCTCCTTATGAGCTGGATATAGATCGTCCTCATTGGCAAAAAGCAATCCCAAAGCTCTATAGAGGGGGTCTTCACCCACTCCTTTTTGCATAACCTTAGATGTATCTTTGTGTCTTTACACTTCCGATCGTACCATGGAGGTCTTTGTCTTGGTCCCTGCTTAGGGCACCGCGTAAAAGATCTTAATGTGATCCAAAACCCCAGCAAAACTGTCCAGGATCTCGTTCACGTTCTGGGAATTCAGAATTGTATTACTCCTCCTGTTCTGCAGTTGAGGGATTTAGTCCAGGATGTCCATGATGAGAAACTGACATAGTTGTTGGTACAGTTTGGTCAAGAAAGACAGTGTTCAAAATTAGACAGTGTTTACTAAAGGAGAAAATTGTCCTTGTCACATTGGAAATTCAAATGCTGCAGAAAACTGCCTGAACCACCATCCTGGCCTCCAGTAAATCCTGAGAGCCTCAATATGCCCAATGCTTGAAGACACAATTTCCATTGTCTGGGGCAGGGGAAGTGTCTTTCCCGCCCTCCCCCCAATCTTTGCACTGGGCAGGAGATCTTTAGCAGAAACGTATCTAGTCTCTGAAGGGACTATGGGGCGGTTCATGGGGGAGGGGTAGTGGGGCTCCACCCTGTCTCCCAGCTCCCCCTGCCAAGTCACCCCCACCTCTTATTCCCCTTTCCCTGCCCAAGTCATTGCTGAGCTGAGGGCGGCTGTATTGCCCCGTAGGCACAAAGCCAGCTCAGCTGTGAGTTAGCGAAGGACTTGGATGAGCCAGGGCAGCAGGGCTTTTTATTGCCTTTACTGCGCATGTGCCCCCGGGGCAGCTGATACAGCCA
>QEPC01010415.1:65562-76291 GCA_003113815.1 Sphenodon punctatus
GGGGGGAAGATAAGGAGTTCAGTTTTAGCCATGTTGAGTTTGAGTTGACGTTGAGACATCCAGGTAGAGATGTCAGAGAGACAGTTGATGAGACGAGCTTGAACAGAGGGCGAGAGAGAGGGAGTAGAGAGATAGAGTTGAGTGTCATCAGCATAGAGGTGGTATTGGAAGCCATGGGAGGCAATGAGTTTGCCTAAGGAGCAATGAGTTTGCCTAAGGATTTCCACAGACTCTTTACTCTTTCTGCAGTCGATGCAAGAGCTGGCTGTTCCCCCAGGCCTTTGGTGAGGGAGATGGTTGATTGGGGGGACGGGGATTCTTTTTAAACGCTCCCTTGGGTTTTATTGTGTTAATGCTGTTTTTAATGTTTATATATATACTGTGTTGCTTTTATGATGCTCTGAGCTGCCCCGAGCTGCTGTGCAGGAGGGGGTGGCATAAAAATCGAATAAACGAAATGAAAATGTTGGAGCAAAAGGAAGAGCCATGGGCCCCAGATCTGAAGGGGGAGGTGGAAGGGGAGTCCATGAATCCGTGTTATTGATCAGGTTATCCAGCTTGGAGACCTTTTGGGCTTGGGGGAATCTCTGGGAACACTTACAAAGATCTCCTGAGATGCCCAATTCTGTCCCATCTCCTCCAGGGCAGGATTGCAGCCAGCAGTTGTTACAGCCAATGTCTCTCATGGCTTCTCTCCCATTCTAGCGGGCACCTGCCAGCAATTTTGAATTGGGCCACAGACCTCGTCTGTGTGACGGAGATATCGGGGCCTATTTTGACTGACCTCGTTCCGGCTGGGTTCTCCGTCCAGCATCAGCCCAGGCTGGAGGGTCGGGGAAGGGGTGTAGTTATTGCTTGGGGTGGAGAAGGAATTCATGGCAACCATGGGGCTGTCCCAGGTGGTAGTGGGCCCAACACA
This sequence comes from Sphenodon punctatus, assembly GCA_003113815.1. NCBI lineage: Eukaryota > Metazoa > Chordata > Lepidosauria > Sphenodontia > Sphenodontidae > Sphenodon > Sphenodon punctatus. Next base: position 66,482 of record QEPC01010415.1, read on the forward strand.
TGGGCGGGGTGGGGGGGGCATTCCCCTGACATGGTATTTTGCAGACCATGAGGCAGGGGATTTGATATTTCGGGGAGTGGAGAGTTCTCCCTTGCCATGCTTAGATCATTACCTCCTGCGAACCTCCGTTCCAGGACACTTACCTGTCCGTAGGGATGTGGGACCCGTTAAGATGGTCTGCCCCCAGAGACTTATGGAACCAGAAAGGTTCCAGAATGGTCTGGTAGAGAAACTTGTTGACCTCGATAGTCGTTCCACAATATGTGGACGACCTTGTGGCTTTTTGGAACATTTTGCTGGGCAAGGCCATCAATCAGGTTTGTCCTAGGTATCCACTCCCAGCGTTCTGTCACCGAAGACAGGGTTCCATTCTGTTCCCTCTTGTTGGTGGGCTTCGTTGACGACCTCCTGGTAGAGCTGGAAATGGTCAGATGACCCTACTGGTTCTACTAGATCTGTCAGAGGCTTTTCATACCGTGAACCATGAGATGCTGGTGACTCGCCAGCGTCCCGCAGGTTTTCATTCTGGCCCCTCTCTTCTTCAACATGTATATGAAGCCACTTGGAGAGGTGGTGTGCAGCTGGGGGGTCCGTTGTCATCAATATGTGGACGATGCCCAACTGTACGTGTCTTTCTCCCTCAGCTCCCTGCTTGGCACTCCTCAGCGTGGGTGTGTCCTGCTTCAGGTACTCAGGAAGGCAGACCTCAAATTCAAATTTGTGGGCGGACCAAGTGCGGGACACTCCCTGCCTTCTCCAGTTTGAGTTCTGCCTTCGGAGCTACCAGAAGCAGACCTCGCTCCCTGGAGTACCTTTTGGGGAACTGTGTTTTTATTTTTATTTTTTTTGTTTTATTATCGTTGTCTTCAGGGCTAACTCGCCCCCTCCCCTCTTCGAGTGGGCTGGGCTGAGCGGAGTTTCATGGAGCAGCCTGCTTGCCCCCCCCCCTCCTCTCCGGGGAAGCAGGAGGCCTCAGCGGGTGCCCCCAGCAGGCTCCATCACTGCTAGCCACCCACCTCTGCGTCTGGTGTGCTGCAGCAGGATCGTCCAGGAGCAGGGTAAGAGAGACTCTTCTACCCTTTCGCTCCTCACCCAGCATCCCCTGGATATCGGGGGCACCGTCCCCACCCCCCCCGCCTTGCGGGATGGGGGGGCTCCGGGAGTACCAGCATCCCCCCCCGATTTTGTGCCCCACCATGGTCTCTCGCCGCCAGCTGGATCTTTCGCCCGCCCCACGCTCCTGTTAGCGCGGCGCCAAGCTGCGCGGCGCTCTCCTGGGGCGAGGGGGGATCAGCCAGGCTGGAGCGGCTGGATCCGTGGGGGGGCGGTACAGGCTGGTGCCAGATTTCTTCCCCCACGTGGAATTCATGCGCGCCGCCATGTTTGTCACCCCACATGGGTCCATGGGCGCTGCCATGTTGGATCCACTTCATGTGACCCAGGGATGGTGCCATTTTGAATGCCCCATGTGGGAAGCATGGGCGCTGCCATTTTGGTGGGGTCACTTGACCCTAGGGCACCACCATTTTGAAAAAATAAATAAATGTAAACCAGCTAACGGAGGGATCTCTTGGACCATAGGTGGCAACCCCCAGAGCGCAGGGATCAAGACCCTGACCGAATGAAGACAGCTCCCAATGCGCGCAGGAGGAAGGCACCGCCCAGGAGCGAAGCCCACCACATCTGTCCCCGGAGCACCCGACCCAGCACCCGCAAGCAACATAAGAGACACAAGGAGATCTCCTCAGCTCGATCGCAACAGCTATGAACGAACTGACATACCAGATGAAGTCCGCCCAAGGTCAGTCTACACAATCACGGACATACAAGGGAAGTTCCTGAGGTGCAAACAAGGGCAAGCATCCGGCCGCGAGAGATCTCCGGCGCGGAAAGGACGTCTGCGCCCCTCTACCACCCCCAGCAGAGTCAAGTCCTGAGTAGTGGGGATGCATCAGAGGAGGAGCTGATTAGATTGCTGGAACGCAAGGGGTTTAAAGTCAGGGGACCCTTGGCAAGGGGCAATGCACATGAGATCCAGATCCTGCTGGGATCCTCAACTGATTTCCAATACCTCAGAGTCCTCTGCGGAGGAAGGTGAATGGTCAGAGGATGGAGAATCATCGGAAGACGAGGAAGAGAAACTATTCAACCCGACTACGCTGAATAAGACTATAGTCAGGGTCATGGATGCCCTCGGCCTAACTCCAGCGTCAGAAGCCATGGCAACGGAGGAACACAACCCAAGAAAGAACCTGCTCCTCAAACCCAAGAAGCCTCCCACCTGCCTTCCGCTGCCACCCATGTTCGAAAACGTCATCAGGTCAGCATGGGAGCACCCACTGAGGAGAGGAGGCTTATGAAAGTGGCAAAGCAACCTCTACCCCTTTCCGGAGGATAAAGCCGCCCTCTTTGCACTACCTAAGGTAGACTTGGCAGCGGCCGCACTGGCTAGAGACTTGGCAGCACCCCCGCGGGGGGGACCCTCTGCCCAAGGACTAAACCGATCGAGCCATGGAGGCCTCGCTAAGGAGACCGTTTGAGGCCACGGCAAATGCTCTGCGGGCCGATACAGCCATCACCTTTTTTGCCAGAGCAATCTTGACCTGGGTGGAGGAGGCGAGGGACCCAGAGTTACAACCGCGTGAGCTCGCATCCAGGTTGGACAGAATCTCTGCAGCAGCAGCCTATATTGCGGACGTCTCCGTAGATTCGATGAGAGCCAGCTCCCAGGCGGCAACATCCAACGTGGCGGCTAGACGTCGGCTGTGGCTCCGCACCTGGAAAGCAGATCCGGCTTCGAAAACCACCCTAACCTGCCTTGGCCTCAAGGTTCCTCCTTTCGGGGCCCATCTAGCCCAGTTCTACAACATCTGGGCTGCCCATATCCAAGACGAGTGGGTGAAGAGTGTGGTAGAAAAGGGGTACCGAATCGAACTGCTGGACTTGGCCACCCAGCAGATTTGTCGGTTCTCCAGGGATGCAGTGAAGAGACGTCTCATGAGGTCCACCATAGCAAGACTGGCCAACATGGGGGCGATTGCGCCTGTCCAGGCTGCAGAGCAGGGCAAGGGCCTTTACTCCCTGTTGTTCCTCGTCCCTAAGAAGAACGGGGAGGCGCGAGTGGTTCTCGACCTCAAGTTCCTGAACGGCTTCACGAGATACAGGAGATTCCGGATGGAGACCCTCAGATCCACGCTACAGGCTCTAGAGATGGGAGACAGGCATTCTTCAGGTCAATAGAGGAGAGCCAATCTTCACGTCCCCATTGCACAACACCACAGAGCGCTGCTTTGATTTTATTTCAGGGGTGCGACTGGCAATATACCTNCCCCCCCGCCTTGCGGGATGGGGGGGCTCCGGGAGTACCAGCATCCCCCCCCGATTTTGTGCCCCACCCCCCCTCGGTCGGGTGTCAAGGGGGCTGGGGCTTGGGGCAGGGATGCGCAGCAGTGGACACCACAGTCCACCCGGAGGGGCTGGCGGGGGTAGCTTCCGCACCCCAGATGGTGAGCTGGGCAGGGGAGACATTCATGCTCCCGGCGCGGAGCAGAAGAGAAGCCTCCCTCTCCCCCCTCGTACAACCGAGGCAGTGGGGCGCGCCACCGGCTCCGCCGCATATTCCAGTGCTCCGGGGGCCCAGGGAGAGAGGGAAATTCTCCCCTCCCTCTTCTGCAAAGACCGCGAGGCAGGGGAGCAGTAAAGATCCCTCCAGCTCTCACCCCGCCATGGTCTCTCGCCGCCAGCTGGATCTTTCGCCCGCCCCACGCTCCTGTTAGCGCGGCGCCAAGCTGCGCGGCGCTCTTCTGGGGCAAGGGGGGATCAGCCAGGCTGGAGCGGCTGGATCCGTGGGGGGGCGGTACAGGCTGGTGCCAGATTTCTTCCCCCACGTGGAATTCATGCGCGCCGCCATGTTTGTCACCCCACATGGGTTCATGGGCGCTGCCATGTTGGATCCACTTCATGTGACCCAGGGATGGTGCCATTTTGAATGCCCCATGTGGGAAGCATGGGCGCTGCCATTTTGGTGGGGTCACTTGACCCTAGGGCACCACCATTTTGAAAAAATAAATAAATGTAAACCAGCTAACGGAGGGATCTCTTGGACCATAGGTGGCAACCCCCAGAGCGCAGGGATCAAGACCCTGACCGAATGAAGACAGCTCCCAATGCGCGCAGGAGGAAGGCACCGCCCAGGAGCGAAGCCCACCACATCTGTCCCCGGAGCACCCGACCCAGCACCCGCAAGCAACATAAGAGACACAAGGAGATCTCCTCAGCTCGATCGCAACAGCTATGAACGAACTGACATACCAGATGAAGTCCGCCCAAGGTCAGTCTACACAATCACGGACATACAAGGGAAGTTCCTGAGGTGCAAACAAGGGCAAGCATCCGGCCGCGAGAGATCTCCGGCGCGGAAAGGACGTCTGCGCCCCTCTACCACCCCCAGCAGAGTCAAGTCCTGAGTAGTGGGGATGCATCAGAGGAGGAGCTGATTAGATTGCTGGAACGCAAGGGGTTTAAAGTCAGGGGACCCTTGGCAAGGGGCAATGCACATGAGATCCAGATCCTGCTGGGATCCTCAACTGATTTCCAATACCTCAGAGTCCTCTGCGGAGGAAGGTGAATGGTCAGAGGATGGAGAATCATCGGAAGACGAGGAAGAGAAACTATTCAACCCGACTACGCTGAATAAGACTATAGTCAGGGTCATGGATGCCCTCGGCCTAACTCCAGCGTCAGAAGCCATGGCAACGGAGGAACACAACCCAAGAAAGAACCTGCTCCTCAAACCCAAGAAGCCTCCCACCTGCCTTCCGCTGCCACCCATGTTCGAAAACGTCATCAGGTCAGCATGGGAGCACCCACTGAGGAGAGGAGGCTTATGAAAGTGGCAAAGCAACCTCTACCCCTTTCCGGAGGATAAAGCCGCCCTCTTTGCACTACCTAAGGTAGACTTGGCAGCGGCCGCACTGGCTAGAGACTTGGCAGCACCCCCGCGGGGGGGACCCTCTGCCCAAGGACTAAACCGATCGAGCCATGGAGGCCTCGCTAAGGAGACCGTTTGAGGCCACGGCAAATGCTCTGCGGGCCGATACAGCCATCACCTTTTTTGCCAGAGCAATCTTGACCTGGGTGGAGGAGGCGAGGGACCCAGAGTTACAACCGCGTGAGCTCGCATCCAGGTTGGACAGAATCTCTGCAGCAGCAGCCTATATTGCGGACGTCTCCGTAGATTCGATGAGAGCCAGCTCCCAGGCGGCAACATCCAACGTGGCGGCTAGACGTCGGCTGTGGCTCCGCACCTGGAAAGCAGATCCGGCTTCGAAAACCACCCTAACCTGCCTTGGCCTCAAGGTTCCTCCTTTCGGGGCCCATCTAGCCCAGTTCTACAACATCTGGGCTGCCCATATCCAAGACGAGTGGGTGAAGAGTGTGGTAGAAAAGGGGTACCGAATCGAACTGCTGGACTTGGCCACCCAGCAGATTTGTCGGTTCTCCAGGGATGCAGTGAAGAGACGTCTCATGAGGTCCACCATAGCAAGACTGGCCAACATGGGGGCGATTGCGCCTGTCCAGGCTGCAGAGCAGGGCAAGGGCCTTTACTCCCTGTTGTTCCTCGTCCCTAAGAAGAACGGGGAGGCGCGAGTGGTTCTCGACCTCAAGTTCCTGAACGGCTTCACGAGATACAGGAGATTCCGGATGGAGACCCTCAGATCCACGCTACAGGCTCTAGAGATGGGAGACAGGCATTCTTCAGGTCAATAGAGGAGAGCCAATCTTCACGTCCCCATTGCACAACACCACAGAGCGCTGCTTTGATTTTATTTCAGGGGTGCGACTGGCAATATACCTCCTTGCCCTTCGGACTGGCCTCAGCCCCCCGTACTCTCACCAAGGTCCTGGCTCCCATTGTGGCTCTACTGCAACAGAAGGGAATACACGCGTACCTGTATCTGGATGACATGCTCATCCGCTCACCATCTCGGCCTTTAGCGAGCCGGCACCTGCTCGAGGCCATAGCGACCCTACAGAACTTGGGGTTCGTAATCAACTTCCTGAAGAGTCGTCTCGTCCCAACCAGGTCGCTCACACATCTGGGAGTTGTCATCGACACGGCACTCAACAGGGTCTCAATAGAGGAGGAGCGCAGCAAGCGTCTGCTGGACTCACTTTCCAGGACACTGCGCGACCGCAAAGCAACAATCATGGATGTAGCAAAACTGTTGGGCACGATGGTATCCTGTATAGATCAGGTCCAATGGGCCAGGCTACATCTTCGTCCCCTGCAGGACTTCCTCATGCCTTACCAGAGGGAAATCATGGCACGAAAACACAAGACAATCAGGATTCTGGCATCCCTGGCCAAGCTCTTACGATGGTGGGAAAACCATCCTGCTTTCGACAGGGAGTTCCCCTGATCGAGCCACACAGGACCCCGGTGACAACGGATTCCAGTCTGGGAGGATGGGGGGTACTCACGGGGCCCAGGCAGACACAAGGCCGGTGGTCGCCGGAAGAAGCGGCCCTCAGCATCAACCTTCTAGAACTCTGAGCAATTCGGCTGGCACTGGTGGAGTTCGAACTCAGCCTGAGAGACAAGCATGTCCTGGTGCAAATAGACACCACCACAGCTATGGCGTATGTCAACCACCAAGGGGGGGTCAAAGTCGAGATCGCTGCACCAGGAGGCCCAGCATCTGCTCCATTGGGCGGAACCCAGGCTCCGGTCGATCAAGTCAGTTCACATCAAGGGAACAGCCAATGTCAAAGCAGACCGGCTCAGCTGGGTACGTCTGGACCCAGGAGAGTGGGAGCTACACCAGGACGTATTTGGCATGCTGGCACAAAGGTGGGGGGCACCACTCGTAGACCTGTTCGCCTCGAAGAACAACCACAAGGTGCCCAACTACTTTGCAAGGCGCAGCGACCCGGGGGCCTTAGCGATAGACGCACTGCAACAGCCTTGGCCCCGGGGACTGACATACGCCTTCTCACCGATACCAATATTGGGCCGAGTGACAAAGAGGATCAGGAAACACAGAGCCAAAGTAATCCTGATAGCACCGTTTTTGGCCGAGACGCCCGTGGTTTTCAGACCTGGTGGAGCTACCGCTGCAGCCCCCGGTATGACGCCCGGACCTCCTCAGGCAGGGTCCGTTAATCCACGAAGAACCCGGATACTTTCAGCTGACAGCCTGGCTACTGAAAGGGGGGCGCTAAGAGCAAAAGGATTCTCAGAGAGAGTCATTGAAACCCTCATGGCCTCTCTCAAGCCGTCCACCAACAGGATTTATGCAGCCACGTGGAGGCGCTTCTTCCCATGGTGACAGACCAGAGGCGGGAATGGCCGTTGACCCTCTGCTCCGGAGGTTCTGGAGGTTCCTTCAGGATGGACTTGACTGGGGACTTTGCCTGGCTACCCTGGCTAGACAGATGTCAGCCCTAGGGGCTACGCTGGGGGTGGGTTCCAGAGCCCGTTTTGCTAAAAGCAAACAAGTGGGGAGATTCCCCAGGGCCACCTGCGCAAAGGCCCCACCTACGGTGCACTGATTTCCATCTTGGAACTTGAACACAGTGCTCACAGCTATCACTCAACCTCCCTTTGAACCCATGAGCCAGGTCTCCCTTGACTTTCTGTCTAAGTGGCCTTCTTGGTGGCTATCACGTCAGCCAGAAGGGTTTCAGTTAGTGGCTCTTTCCACAGTGCACCACCTGTGCAACTTCCGCCACGACAGAGTGATTCTCCGCACTGACCCAACCTTCGTCCCAAAGGTCAACTCGGCATTTCACAGGGAACAAGAGATTGTATTGCCAACATTTTGTCCAAATGCACAGCACCCCCGTGAACGGGTGTGGCACAAGCTTGATGTTCGCAGAGCATTGAAGATTTATATCCGCAGAACAAAAGGGGGACCCAGGTCTTCCTCCCTGTTTGTTAAGTACAGGGGCGCAGAACTAGGGAAACCAGCGTCAAAGCCCATGATCGCCAGGTGAATCCGTTGCCGCATCATGGAAGCGTGCAGAACAATGAAGACGACTCCACCGTCCGGGGTGGTGGCGCGCTCTGAGATCCTCAGCCACGTCATGGGCCATGATGTCCAGGGCCTCGTACGAGGAAATCTGCAAGGCAGCCACGTGGGCCTCCGTACATACGTTCTCAAGCCACTATAGGATTCATACCATGGCTTCGGCGGAGGCTGCTTTGGGTGGAGGGTCATCCAAGCCATTGCAGCGGACCTGTAACCGGGCTCCGGTTCTCTTTTCTCCCACCCTATTTGGCTCGGCTTTGGTACATCCTACGCTGAGGAGTGCCAAGCAGGGAGCTTCGTAGAAAGAAAATTCACCGGTAAGTGCCCCAGTTTTCTTAGTTCAACTGACCCAGGCCTTGCAGTCTCCTTGTTGTCCCGGTGTCTGGCTGCTGTGGGGGATTGGATGAGGTTGAGTTGATTGAAGCTAAATCCTGACAAGACAGAAGTGATGCTGGTGAGGGGAATCAGTGCTCTGGGAGAGGGGAACACCCCCATCATTGGGGTGTTCGCCCTCCTTTGGTTCCATCTCTGCGGAGCCTGCAGGTGCTCCTGGATTCCCAGGTGTCGGCTGTGGCCAGGGGCACCTTTTGCCCGCACCTATCTGGTGAAGAGGCGCCGCTCATATTTTATTTTATTTATTTATTTATTTATTTAAAACTTATATCCCGCCCCTCCTGCCCAAAGGCAGCTCGGGGTGGTAAACAACGCAAACATTTGTAACAATAAAACATTGTAAAACAAATCAACGTATTTTAAAACAACTAAAAAAAACTCACCCTCCCTCCCAAACCCGTCTCCTTACTGGGACGGGCCGCAGGGAGCGCATCCAACCAGTGCTCCAAGCATTGCACTGACTGCCTCTTGTCTCCTGGGCCTGATTCAAGGTTTTTCATGGGTTGAGTCCTGCTTACCTGAAAGATCGCCTCGGTCGTCTAGAGGCGCCGTCCTGGAGGTCCCACGTTATCGTCGGGTTCAGACCGACAGGTGGGTGTTCTCAGCGGCTGCACCATCGCTGTGAAATGCCCTCCAGGCGGAGGGTCACCTCAGCCCAGATCTCCTGGCGTTCCATTGAAATTGTAAAGCCTGGCTCTTCCCTGAAGCGTTTGGCAGGGGTTCGGTTGGTGAAGTAGGATTTGGAGACTGGGGTTTGCCACAGATCGGGTTTAGTTTTCATGCTGCTGCTTTGGATTTTATGATTATTGTATTTATGTATGTTTATATTTGTAGACTGTATTGTTGTTTTTTTTGCACTTCTGTTTGTCACCCCCAAGTCGCCTGTGTGTGAAAGGGGCGGGGAATGAATTGAAGAAATAAACTTCACTCCCTGAGGGTTTACCTGGGATGTGGGGGCAGAATGGGTTCCCTCTTCCCAGCACAGGGAGTGACTGACGTCTGGATTCTTTCTCTGTCCTCGCAGGTGATGGGAGGAGAAGTGACAATGAGGAGGAGACTGCTCTACAGGGAGACCTGGAGCCACCAGAACCACATGGGATGGGACCAGGAATCCTGGGTAATATTTCCCCAAAGCCTGAGACTTGTGAAAAACCAGAGCTTGTTCCACATCAGAGAAGGCCCAAGGGAGGGAACCCCAGAAAATCCCCCGAGTGTGAAAGAAGCTTTGGTCACGGTTCTGTCTTGGCTGCTCGTTGGAGACTGTGTAGGTGAGGAAACCTGACATGGCTACTTCAAGGGAAGACTGGAGGGAGGGACACATTTGCCAGTTTCCGCAGCCCAGTCTTTGGTTTGGAGCAGAAGCCCCAGGGTTGATCATTGTCTT
>QEPC01010415.1:76391-93224 GCA_003113815.1 Sphenodon punctatus
TAAATGTTTGGAATGTGGGAAAAGCTTCCGGCATCCCTCAAGCCTGAACAGCCATCAAAGGATCCACGTGAGAGACGCCCCATTAATGCTCTGAGTGTGGGAAAAGCTTCAGTTGGAGCACGCACCTTAGTAGACATCAAAATCTAGACACAGGAGTGAAGCCTCATGGAAGCAGTGAAAATGGCAAATCCCTCCACATGCATTTGTGCCTTATTTGCACAGCGGGGACAATCTGTTAATGAGGAATACACATAACTACTGTCTAGGAACCCAGTGTGACTGATACTGGCAGGGATTTTTGTTTTTCTAAGGAAGGTAAATGTTTGTTTCAGCAGTGGTTTTAATTAATAGGCGGGTGGGCAGATGTCCCCTCTGGCATCCCCCGGGGCCAATCTGGCCAGTTAACAAACTTTCCCAGCTGCTACAGCAGCTGCAGAGTCCAAAGGCTCAGCAAGCCACTTCCTGATTTCTTCTGGCCAGAGTGGAGACTGGTGCAGTGGCTGCTTAGCTCTTCGAGTTTGGGCTCGTGCGCAGAGGAGCAGCGTTGCAAGGTCAGGCACCGCAGGGCAGCCTGTGCGCCTCCCTCCTGGCCGGTGCGTGCAGCCAGCCACAGCGCAAAGGAGGAGGGGCCCGGGTGGGGTGGACCGGCCAGGGTAAGCACAGTGTGTCATGTGCTTCCCAGCCTTCAGTGGGGGCAGAGCTAGCAAGAGAGCACGCTCTGGGCACCGTGCTGATGTAGCATAGCTCTCTTCTAGTGAAGGGGGGGCAGGGCAGGAGGAGGGGCTTGTTGGTCCCTGGCTGAATTCCGTTAGCGGAACTCAGCCAGAAAAGGCTTCTGTTGGGTGGTAATACATTCTGTCCTGTGCCCGAGGTGTGGGGTGGGGGCAGTGGAGACTTTGCAGAGTTGCATGGGAGGAGCTGGAGCAGCGAAGGTGAAAAGTCTTCGCCTGCCGTGGCAACAGCGCAGTCAGCAGACATGTGACTGAAGTGGGCAGGGCAAGGCTGGCTGAGGCAGGAGGAGCCTGTGGCCACGTGTTTGGAGGGACACAGAACAGAGGCGGAGAGAGTTGAGGGAGTCAGCCAGTGAGCTGAGCCGCTAGCAGCAGCTGCTTCCAGTCACCCAGTAAGAAGACTGTGAATTCCCCCCTGGCCCCTGTCTTAGCCCTTGGCCGCCCTGAACTGAATTGTCTTCCTGCTAAATCTGATTTTGTGCCCCCGCCGCATCCATGGCAGAATTTGTGCAGGCAGAGGCAGGGCAGAGCAATTTTGTGGGTCCAACTGGACATGGCTGAGCTGCCTCTGGCTCTTCTTTAAAATGGCCATGTTGGGGCCCTGCTCAGTCCCCTTGCTGTTTTTCTCCCATGCTATTGTCTGTATTTATACAGCGCCAGCAGTGTACCTGGCTGGTGCTTTACAGCGGTTGGAGAGGAGTCCCTGGCCCTGTGGGCTTAGTCTAAGGAGGACAAGGGTGAAGGGAACACAGGCAGACACACACCCGTTCCCAGGTTTAGAGGTTTTTTAATTTATTTTTTTACAGATGGGACACACAGAGAGTGTAAATTTACATATTAATTTCAAAAATCAAGTGGGGAACCAAAGCTGTAAGTTCATATATTGATTTCACAATTGGGCTGAGGGCTGGGCCCACCTGCTTCTGCCCCTGCCCCCCACCAGCCTTTTATTTTTCATGAAGGTGGTTGCTGGAGGAGTGGAATGGATAGGACGTCTCCACCTGAGGCTGCCCTGACTCATAAGGACTCCAGCTCCTGCAGGCAACTGACCAAGGCTGGCGCCAAAGGTTATGCCAGAGATCTAGGGTCTGCCCTGGCTATTTATATTTCTGTTTTAATAATTTTAGGGGGTTATGGAATGGGGAATTTTGGTGGGAGTGGGGGAAGTGCTGTGACCCCTTGATGATGAGGGGTTCTGCCACAACTTCCCCATAAAAGGGGGAGATTTGGGGGTGGGTCCATGACCCCCTGGTGGGGGAAGGTATAGGCAGTTTGGGGTGGGTGGGGTAAGAATGGCTGTGCCATGACCCCCTAGTGGGAGGGGAAGTATGGGCATGGGGGAATAGGGGGTGGGAGATCTTGGCAGAGCCCCCGTGTGAGGGGGAGCAAGGGTGTCTGGGTAGTTTGGTGGTTCTGCTTTTTTCCATAGCCATTTTTTCTCGAGGGATGTCGGGGGGAAGGGAAGGGTTGCTCATTGGGTTCTTTTGGGGCCGCGGGTATCTCCTTGGAGAGGGAGTTGTTGGGATGGCTGCTGAACCAATTGGGGTCGTGTTGGGCATGGGGAGGTATGATGGTGGAAGTGTCATCATGGATACAGGGTAGATACTTGGTGATTGTTCCCCTGTCTCTCTCTCTCTCTCCCGTCTTCCCCTCCGGCAATTTGGGGATTGAGGTCCGTGGAGGCTCTGATCTGTCACTGTTTCTGCTTCTTGTGAGGTCATTACCTTCTGAGGTCCCAGATCCCTGCCCTCCTTTTCCCCCCATCGGGCGTTGGACGAGTTAGACTGGTCCATCCTCCGAGACGAATGGATCCAGTAGGATTCCAGAATTCTCTGGGGGATTTACCTGCTGACGTTGATGGCCTCTCTGTCGGTAACCTCATTGAATTTTGTGATACAGAAGGTTGACCCGGGCCTGATTCTCCTAAAGCGGGAGGGTAGGCGTTTCGAGTGTAGCTGGCAATGGCGAGGTGAATGCAACTCGCCCCAAAGCTGACCAACTGTGTCGTAGGCCATTTTTGAAGGACTATGCCTTAATAAAGGCAAAGAGAGTTTTCTTCGCTACTTCCATAGCATCTGCAAAGGGCATCCATCGGAGCTATTCCAGGTGGTGAATAGCCTACTAAACTCTGGCTGTCACCACCTGGGGTTAGTCATTAGTTGCCCGCTGTGATGAGTGTGCCAGCTCCTCTGCAGATAAAGTTTCTCATGTTTGGCTCAACTTGGGAATAGCTGGTTCTGGTGCAGAGTCAACGTTTGGGGCTGGGGAAGCTCGGTCCTGTCTGTCTGGCCTGGATCGGTTTCAGTTTCGCCCACCGACGCAGACGGTGTGCTTGGAGTGGTGCGGGCAACCGGTTGTGGATTCCTCTTGACAGTGCCATGTAAGTATATCACAAGGCACTATACTTCCAACTTTCCCGAGGAGTTCCTTTGATGTAAAGGGGTGGGGGCAACACACAGAGCACCGAGTTACATCCTACTTTCCTCACCCCGCTTAGGGGTCTCGTCTGATCCAGCGTAAATAGGGATAATCCCTAGCAGCTTTCGAGCTGTAGTTCCCACTTAGGAGGGACACAAACCCTAGGTCAGAGTCAGGAAGACTATGGGTATCCGGTCCAGGATCCAGGCCATATTTAGACCTGTCCTTTGGCAGTTACCTAAGCCCTCCTCCTAGGCACCTTAACTGACTTACCCCCTTATCCTGACTTACACCCATACATGGGCCAGATTAACTCATCTATTGTCCTAGCCACTGTTTCACTGCTACCTGGGGGGCCTCAGTGCCCTACCTTTGTTAACAGGATTGTGTAGGGCTTCCACAGGGCATACCTTGGCAGAGCTTGCCCCCTAAAGAGCCTGCTCCCAATAACCAGGCTGTTTACTTGAAGGTCTCTTCATATCGGCTCCATACTAAGGTTTGTTAATTTGAGCTGTTGTCTACCTTCTCCATGGGTCCTTCTTTAACAAGGGCCTAGCCCCTGAAACGCCTCCTCAACTTGGGCCATCAAACTCCGCCAGGATCCTGGCTCCAAAGGCTGCTACTGCCCTTGAGCAGCTAGAGTCGTCCCCAATAAGCAATAAGCGCAGTCTCAGCTCATCCCCCCCCCTAAAACTTAGGGAGGGCTGTGATATATTTCCCCAAGAAATCTCTTCTCAAACTATTAAGCCTGGTGCAGTGTAGTAAGATGTGCTCCACCGCCTCATCGCATTTCCTACACATTCTAAGTTTTTTTGGGGATCCGTAGGTATCTCCCCTCAACCAGCGCAGATGGGAAGAGGTTACATCTTAGCAATGTCAACGCTCTCCTCCAATGGGCCTGGGGCCAGGCCAGATATTCTAGACAGGCCCCGCTAGCTCTAAAGCGGGGGTACTCGGGGCCTATCCTCAGGGCTTGTAGAGCCGCTGCCTCCGTTTGGACCTCCTGGTCCCAGAGCCTCTGCCTAATTTCGGCTACCACTTGCACCCAATCCAATGACCTCAATCGATCTCTCGCCAGGCCCAGCCTTGCATAGGCTTTATCGATGGAGTGTATCCACGTGAGCAATACTCTTTCCTCGGAGATAAGTGCTAAGAATGAGTGGGGGTTTGGGGGAAGAGCAGCAATTCTTAACCAATATTTGAATAATGTGAGCGCTGCCTGCAACCTTATAGGTCGCACATTGGTCTCCGCCCTCAAGATTGCTCGCGGGGCACACTTGGGTAAGCCCAAGATGGTATGTAAAAAGCTATTTTAGGGGGACTCTAGCCTTTCCACCAGCTCACTACCCTACACTGGCAAAGCGTATAACTGCTGCGGGATTACTTTAGCCTTGAACAGGGGAAGAGCCAGGCCTATTAATTTCCCACCCCGTGAAAATTAAAACTTTACCAAAGCCTTGGTAGCGTTTTGGGCTTGCTGCAACATGGCCTGGAGATGAGGATTCCAACTTCCTGCTGCATCAAAAATAATTCCCAGATATTTGAAAGACCTGACCTGTTCAATGCCCTTATCGATAAACCAACGATGTAATTTCCTAGATCCTCCCCCCCACCAGGACCTTGGTCTTTTCATCGTTAATAGTTAGCTTTTCCTGTATACAGTAACGGGCTAACCTCTGCATGCCCCGCCTTAGCCCTACCTGAGACATGGAGAGTAGCACTGCGTCATCTGCATAGAGTAACCGAGTCAGTCGCTTATTTCCCAATTTGGGGGCGTGGAGCTCTGACTTTCCCATGAATGGTACCAGGTCATTAAGGTAAAAATTAAATAGGGCAGGGGCCAGTAAAAAGCCCTGGCAAATGCCCCTTTCCACCTCAGTAACCTTGGTTAATGGGCAACTCTTACCAACTCTAACCTGTAAGGAATTGTTGTTGTGTACTTTGATCATCAGGAAGCGGAGGCGGCCATCAATCGATGTTTGACCTACAGGCGCTCTCTATCTATAGAGTCAAAGGCCGCCCGAAGATCCACAAAGCAGCAGAAGAGAGAAGGAGCCTTTGCTTGGGCCTTAACATATTTGTCAAGCAGCAGCTTAAGCACGAAGGCTTGATCAGTTGTGGACTGCCCTGCTCTAAAGCCAGCTTGCTCTGGGGACATAATACCCTCTGCTTCAAGCCACGTTGCCAACTTGCCCAGTAGAAACTTAGCCTAGAGTTTCCCGATGACCGCTAACAAGCTAATAGGCCTGTAGTTGGCTGGCTCCAGGGAGTCACCCTTTTAAAATGTGGGGACCACAATACCCTGCAGCCAGGTTTTTGGAATCCTTCCTGAAGCATTTATTGAGGTAAAAAGAGGGGCCAAAACCTCCGCCCACCAAGCAGGGTCAAGCTTAAGTAGCGCATGGGGGATAAAATCACAGCCCGGAGCCTTTCCTTCTTTAAGGGAGAGAATCAACTTCCCAATCTCCTCAGGTAAAACCGGCGGCCACTCCGGGAATCTATCGGCTGGTTGGCGCTCAAGGGCTACAACCCGGGGATCTGAACGTGAGAAGAGGGCTGCAAAATGAGCTTCCCATTTAACTACTGGGGGTGATGTTTCCGGGGTCAACCCTTTACTACCTAGAGCACCAGCTATCAGGCCCCAGAATTGCCTAGCATCCCCTGATTGAGCCGCCTGTTCCAGCAAAGTCAATTGCAGCACCTGATAATCTGCTTTTTTCTTTTGCAGTAGTTGTTTATATTGTTTCCTCTCGGGTCCGACTCTACATCTAATAGCCTTGCATGGAGCCCCTTTCATCCTCCCCACTATTCGTCTCAGGGACTTCCTTGCTCTGTCGCAGGAGTCATCAAACCATGCCTCTTGTGGCTTATAAGAAACCCTATTCAGGGGCGGCTTGGACAGAAGCTGCCCAAAAGCCTCTCAGTGTTTCGAAAGCAGACACATCCCCCTTGGGTACCTTCTTTACCCGATCCCTCAACTCCCGGCCCTTTTCTGAGTCGATAAACCCCAAACAGCTACCACGAACTGCTAAGGACCAACTCTTCCTAACCCTAGCTTGGGGGCAGCTGTCTACCATTTGTTTATTACTGTTTCCCGGCCCTACACGGCCCCTCTCCCTAAAGACTCCACTAATCTTGAGTGCCAGGGGGGAGTGTTCAGTTTCAACTGAGGCAAGAACCTGCGAGATCATCATTAACAAAATTTTGCTGCATCAGTAAGTAGTCTATCACACTCACTCCGTTTGTGGAGAAGAAGGTGAACTCCCCCTTAAGATCCCCCACTACCTTCCCGTTCAAGACTTCCAGTCCCAACTTTTTAATAAGTTGGCGCAAGAGCGGCGCCCTAGTGCATGTAGTTGCATCCCTTGAATGCCTGATGTTATTAAATGGGGGGACTATTGTAGTATCTAAAGACCCCCCTCGGCCTGCCTTTGCCTTGTTCCCCAGTCTTGTATTCAGATCACCTCCAAAAATCAGCATCACCCCCGGAACTCTAGTATATGCTCCTTGAATAGTGTCCCCCATTCGCTCCCAAATTCCAGGGGAGTAATATGCTGATACTGCAGGGGGAATATATACGTTGGCCAAGAGTATCTCCTTACTTTCCCTAGTTTCACAGAGCTACAGACTAAATTGGGAATCCTCCAAGGCAAGCAACTGGGCAGTCATAAACAATGAATCACGGAGGAAAAGGGCTAACCCTCCACTAAGCCTCCCCTTAAGCTTAAAGGATCTAGCTGGGGAAACATATACTTCAAACCCTTTCCATTGGATCGGGAAATCTACCCGTTTCCTGCAGCAGCAAAATGTCCCAACAACCAATCAGATCCTTAAAATCTGGTCCGTGCTGATGCTCCTTCCAGCCAGAGATGCTCCAACTCCCGACTCTCATGGTGGATGCATCAGCTTCCCCGAGTCATTTGATCTGATAGGCAAAAATCGCCTCTAGTGCCAGACTTTCTTGAGCCCTCTCATCAGGCTCCACCAGCGAAATTCTGTTCACACTTGTATTCCTCTGGACCAAAGGCTGAAAGTTCGGGACAGACACACCTTCCCAGTATCCTCAGTCCCTCTACCAGCACCCCCCTCCCAGTTCCTGGGAGCAGTTGCGATAGCTTTTGGTCCCTCAGAGAGTTAGCCGGGATACTTTGGCGGTTGCTGGCTGGGGTTGTCAACGCCTCCCTTGGCAATGGGAGCGTTCCCAAATGCCTCAAAACTGTGGTTCGACCTTTGCTGAGGAAAAAAAAAATCTCTTGAGGTTGAATCCTCTGCTAACTATTGCTCCGTCTCTAATCTTCCCTTTTTAGTGAAGAGTCCTGGATGGGTGGCCGTGTGCTATTGGATTCATGGACCCGCGTCAGTCAGGATTTCGCCCTGGGGACGGCCCTGAGACGGCACTTGTGGCTTGGCTGACAACGGCCGTTCGGCAGGTCACAAGGGCAGTTGTCCCCTGTTGATTTTGTTAGGTGTCTCAGCAGCCTTTAATACAGTTGAGCGGGGGGGCGAGGTGTTGGCACGGCTGCAGGACCTGGCTAGGATTTATGGGGCTGCTCTTAAATGGTTCTGCTCAGGATGGTTTGATACCGGTCGAGTGGGTATTGGGATGGGTTAGTAAGATCCATTGTTAGATGTTATTGAAATGTTCCATGGGAGGGTAGGGTTTTCTTGTGTATTTGGATGTATTTGGTGTTGGGTTTCCCCTGCGCGGGATAAAAACCCTAATATTGTATTTATTATTGTTGTGAGCCGCCTCGAGCTGACTTTGGTTGGGAGAGTGCGGGATATAAATTAAAGGAGAGTGAGAGATTCCTGGCTGGGAGGAAAGGGTGGTGATGGGCGATGGCTCAATGTCCCCCTGGGAGCTCCCCCTTATTTAAACACAAGGTTTAAAGAAACTGCGGTGGGTTAAGTGAGTCTCCTTTTCCAAAAACCACCAGGTCCCGTGCACTGGTTACAAACCACCAATTTCCCAATCCCTCTCTGTGAGAGTCTATTTTATTTATTTATAAAACATTTATATCCCGCACCCTCCTGCACCTCGGCAGCTCAGGGTGGCAAACAACATAAAAAAACCCAACCTGCCCTACCCAGGTCCAGCTCCAATTCCTTATCCCCAAGGCAATAAATAATCATCCAGTTTAGCATCCCCAAGCCCTTGTGAGGTAGGCCAATATTATTCCCATTTTATAGATGGGAAGTTGAGGCTGAGAGACTGTCACTTGCCCAAGGCCACCCATTGTGTTCATGGCTTAGGACATGAAATTTCAGATCGAACTCTGGGAGCAACAAAAAAAAATTCAGTCTCCAGAGTTGATCCTGATATTAAAGTGTTCTTGCCCCACTACACCCCTGAACGAGTCGGCAGCCTCCGTTTTCTGGGCACCAATGACTCCCAGGTGCCTGGCATGGCTTCCCTGAAGCAGGCGGCTATTGGCATTGAAAACCTCTCCATATCTAGAAGCTGTACTAAATCCTCTCCCACACAGATCAGCAGCTGAGAAAAAGCAGCTCTGCCCAGCCTGAGCCAGGAGCTGCCCTCCAAAGGAACGGAGACCGTGTTTCTAGGCCGGCAGACATACCTTCTGCTGCAGCTGCCGCCACCTCAGGCAAAATAGTCCAGTTAATTAATAAACAAATTTTTAAGAGGCAAAGGAAAAGAAGCAAGGCAAGCAGTGCTCCCTGGATGGACTCCAATGAAAGGACTGGCTAACGTTTTCTTTGTGATGGGTATCAATTGGACTGAGATAATAGGAGAAAGAAGATCCCACCTCTTTATTTGCACGAAGGAGGAGGAAATACTGAACTGTTGTTAACCCTTTTTGCTTATATGGGGGGTGGGGGTGGGTGAGATTTGGAGAGAAAGAGAAAGCCAGGTCACTGGCCGTTATTTTTCCTCTGAGCCTGACACTGAACAGCTGCATCAGCGAGCAGAGGAGAAGGAGATCAACCCAAATGCAGCCGATTCTGGCAGCAGCCGGAGTGAGGAAAGCAATGGAGAGGAGATGGAAACAGGAGACCGCGCCAGACTGGAAGAGGATCGAAATAAGACCCAACAATCTTGGCAGGGGCTTCCCACAGTAGGTGGGGGCCTCTAGAGGCCAATGGTGAGCCATACGCAGACATGAGAGAGACACTACAAGAGGAATTTAGGGACGAGTAGAAAAGCACAGACAGGACAGGAGGGATGGCTAACACCAGGGAAGTGTTAGCGACTCTAGAAGAGAAGTGGAGAAGACAGAAAGATCAGATGAAATATTTGCAAGAAGGGGGGGAAGCCTAAAGGATCAGTAAAGGTTAAGGGAGGGGGGTAGAGTCCATATAGGAAAAAATGAAGTAGGAGCGTTAAAGAGAGAAGTGAGAGGGGGGATGATTTAGAGAGGGGAGAAGGGGGAGGAGAAGATAAAGAGGTGGAGAGTGCTAAAGAACCGGACGCTGATGATGATTTGCCATCTTTCATGGTCTGATCGAGTCCAAGAGACAGAAGAGAGAGAGGGAAACATCAAAAGAATAAAGGAGAAAGAGGTGAGAGAGACATCGTAGAGCAGAAGAGCCAGTAGGGCCAGGAGTCAACTGCTCCCCAAAACAAGACAACTTGTTACGAGAGAACTTGGAAAGCGAAAATCCCACCATCCCAGCCGACACTGTAGACGCACCACTGCTATCACAGACCTTAGGGAAAGAGGCAGGAGATAATGAAGCTTTCATAGAAGTGACTGATAGAAAAGAGATGTGTGGGGGAAAAGGTTTACAGAGAAAAGACAATGCTGCTGATCAGAAAAGCAGAGAAATAAAGATTTGTGGCATTTACCCAGGAGGAAGAAGAGGAAGGCATGTATCTATAAAGTCTTTTTAGAAAAGCTGAAAGAGCCTCTCACAAGAATCTTGAATGAAATCTTAGAGAAGAGACAACTGACTAGGGACCAACAACGAGCTACAATGCTGCTTTTTCCCAGAGCTGGAGATGGATCAGGCATAAACAGCTGGAGACCTATCTCTCTGACAAATATTGATCACAGAATTTTGGCCAAGATCTTATATGCTAGGTTAAGCAAAATTGCCAACAAATTGATAGAAGGGCAGTCTTCAGGGGTCCCTGGCTAAAGGCTATTTGATTCCCAGATCATATGAGAGGCTTTTAAGAGAGTTCTTACTGGTGAATGGTCCAGATACTTGCTCCAATTAGATCAGGCAAAGGCCTTCAATCACGTAAACTGGCCCTGTCTTTGGGACATCTTGTGTGAAAGGGGGATCCCTGAAACCTTTATAGGATACACCCGAATGTTATATAAGCGGGCAACAGTTAGGTCTCAGGTGAAAAGAAATTCTTTTACAAGGGCAGGGTGAGGCAGGGATGTCCTTTAAGCCCTCTCTTTATATATAATCACCATGGAGCCTTTCTTGCAGATTCTCCATGATCAACACAGACGGAGAAAGCCAGGCATTCCTGTGCTTATGTGCAGACCAATCTCACAGCAACATGTTGCATCAGTGATCAAAACAGTTGCTCATGCCAATGACCTCACAGTCTTTTTGAAACATAAAATGGGTTCTAAGCAAGGGCTGGAAGTGGCTAGATTATACGAGAAGGTAGCCGGAGTTCAACTGAATAAAGACAAAAGCAACAGGGTGACCAAACCCAAATTAAAACTTTTACTTTAGATCCAGCTAAGCAAAATGGGGTAGAGACAGACCAGGAAAATGGTCTGGCATGGCCATAAAAGACAGCTTGGGAGAAAAAAATGGAGTCTGTGGATAAATAGAGGACAGAGGCTGCTTGTCTGCGTTATTTACCTAAGTAGTGCTAGTCTAAATAAGGTTTCTGGATGGTGGTATATTCATTTGTTACACCTTTTCTCCTTTGATGGTGGTATTTTCACTTTTCTCTACTTTGGTTAATATAATCCAAGTTCTGTAGATGGGCAACCACAAAACGCTTTTCAAACTTTATATCTCTAATTCTCCAAATACTAAACTTAAGGGCACAAGTGATAAGTAGGTGAATATAATGTGAATTTAAATGAGGAAAATGCAAGAGCAGGAGTTAGATATATAAAGAGGAAAGCAATTTTGGACAATGCAAAAGATAGTAAGACGTTGAGAAGACAATGATCCCATGTTTTTAAAACTGCTTATGTAAGTAATTTTGTTTGCAAACAATTAACAAGGCAAGGTCTTTCATTATTTGTAGTTAACTATAATCTATTAATACCATACTTTTTGTATTTTTATTCCTTGTAAATACAAGTTTGCTTTCTTACAATAAAATGTTGAACTTCCCTAACCAGGTTCAACTGCAATACCTTATCCCCCAAGGCAATAACCATCCAGTTTAGCTTCACACAAATCCTGTTTTATCAGTGAGAGTAGTGTAGGTTAGATACCTTATGTCAAACATGATTAACGACCCTTATCAAATGATAAGGTCCTTATTAATAATACTTATCAAATGAGAGAGGCCATTAATGGTGACCTTGATCAAGCGGTTACGTCATGACATAGGAATGTTAATGTAAAGCAGATGTTAGTAAGGCTGCATTAGATTTTTTAACTTTAATGGAAATTTAAAAGGTTACGTCATGTTGAATTTTTTTTATGGGTATGAAAAGTTTTAAATGCAAAAAACAGGTTGTTAACCACAATCAACTCTTATGAAAAGTTGAGATGTAAAAAAGCATTGCATAAATTAACATCTTTAATTTTTTTAAGGAGTGTAGTTTTAGGTTATTTAACAACAGCAACAACAAAGCATTTATTTAAGTTTTAAAAACATTTTTTTTATTTAAAAAAACAAAGTGTACAAAGTAACATTTTTATTTTTAAACTTTAATCAAGAACAACAAACTACTTTTATAAGAAGTTTAAATGAATGTAACAACAAGAAAACATTTTTTAAAAGTATACAAAACATCTTTACTTTTTAAAAAAGGTTATTCAGTTTTTAAAAAGTGAATTCAATGTACAAAACATTATTTTAAAAGTTATTCAGTGTATTTTTAAACTTTAATTAAAAAAAAAAAGGGATGAAAGCCCTAAGCATGAGGTTTTTAAAATCCTCACTTACCTCTGGGAGATGTTGCTTCTTCGCTCTCTCTAGAAAATGGCGCCTTTCCCATAGTGTTTTGGCTTGCTTTAGCGGCGGACCAATCAGAAGCGAGTGACGTCACGGGATGGGGCGTTTTGGAAGGAACGGCACCACAGCCAACCAATCAGAGGCGTGGGACATCATGGGGGTGGCACCACAGCCGGCCAATCAGAAAGGAGAGTGCCATTTGAATTTTGCCAATGGGCGGGGTATAAAAAGAGCCCCTTTGTCAGAGGCTGCTAAAACTTGACTCAATGTTACTTTTAAACAAAAACATGGAACAGGAGTGTCCCAGGGCAGGGAAACCCACAGAGTCTGGGGGCTAAAAAGAACAGAGCAGCTGAAGTAAAAAAAGGATAGAAAAAAAATCTCTGGGAAAACCAATCCCTATCCCCAATGCTAGGAGATTCAATGTTGCTCATTGCCTTGTCACCCCAGGGCAGCAAAGCCCGGAGAGCCTGGGTTAAACAGAACAGAGCAGCTGTCTGTGTGACAGGCAGGGAATGGATGCAGTCATAAGGCTTTCAGTGCTGTTATTTGCATTGTTGCATCCCAGGGCAGCAAAGAACAGAGACGCTATCTGTGTGACAGGCAGGGAGAGAGAAAGTGGCTTACCGGCTCTGGAAATTAGCCCCCATTCCCCGTGCCAGGAGCTCTGAGCAGAGCAGTCTCTTGAGATAAAATGAACAGAAAAACTGTTCCCGCTTTGGGAGATATGGTAGCTTACGCCAAGCAGAAAAACCTCTAAGTAAATTTTGCAGGGGGGGCTAATTGGATAAAAAAGTCCATCGTAAGAAAAGAGACTGTGAAAAACAAAAGATTATTTAAAATACAATCTAATGCTATAAAGATATTGAAAAGAACAGTAAATAAACAAACAAGAAATGAAATGAACAGCTGTGATGAAATGTTGAGGAATTATGAAAGAATAATTAGAAATTGAAACTGGACAATGAATTAAGAAAAGGGATCACGAAACAAAGGTATAAATTAGTCGTCTTAAATTAGATGTGTAAAAATAAGCAGCAGCAGTAAGTGGCATGAAGGGTTGAGATTATAAGAGAGATTTAAATGAGAAGATCCTAAGAATAACATTTTTTTTGTAAATAAGACTTGAAAGGAAACTTTGAAGGGCAATGATTTCACTTAGAACAAAAGCAATACCGTACAGGCCATGAATTAAGCAGGGAATATGAGAGAGAGAGAGAGGCAGATGTAATCAGGAAAGGAATGAAACCATCAAAAATAAAAAACAAAGCATGTAACTTCTAATATTTATCTTACAACAAAGTCCTCCCCCCTTCATACCGTGCCAAGAGAGAGCCAGTTTCACAGCTGCTTAAATCGCATCTCTTTGCTAGGGACTGTTTCATATGCGGTTTTTTGTACCAGCATCAACACAGAAGCATTCGGAACCAAGCAGGCAAACGCTGTGTCTTGCTTGAACTTGGAGGCAATCTACGTCACCAGGGCTTTGGACCAATCAGAATAATTCCAGGTTTTTTTTAATCAGCCCCCTCTCTTAGACTTTCTGAATCTCTAGCTATTTGTGCTGCTGTCCCCCTCTCCCTCCCCCTATCCTCCTGTGCGTTTCCCACCCAGTATTCTTTCAACAGTTCCCACAAACACAATTTTAATGCGCGCTGCGTGCTGACTTGGGGGAAGTTAACGTTATGTTTTAAAAGTAAAATGCAAATGATTCAGTGGTCTGAGAAATGCATCTAAAAGCTCCCATGCCTTTAGACCGAAGATTAGCACAGGAACTTGAAGCAAAAGGCAGCTCCTAACCCTCCTCAGTGAGATTGGATCTCTGCCTATTATGTGAAAAATCATTTCAAAGCATGTGATGGCATTTTAAAAATTATTATTCTTTATGACTGATTAAGGGTCTTGTCTGTTTGCAATATGAATATTGTCTCTGTCCAGAGCTCTCCGCAGCAGGATGGTGCCCCAGAGTTCTTGCAGTGATCTGTCTCCCCCAAGCCCCTCCAGGTGCTCAGTGAGGGGGAGGATGTGTTTGTTTCCCAGTGTTTGTTAGTTGAATGTAACGAGCTGTGCTAACCTGGAATATTTCCCACCCCTACAGCATTGGGGGTGGTGGGATGGAGCTAGACACTCCTCTTGCCTTACCCTTGAACCCTGGGCAGGCAGCTCATTTCAGCTGGAATCATGGCCGATCTGTGACTGTTAGCTTCCTTCAGAGTTTGACATGTTTCCCCCATAGAGTCCTTGTTTATCTTCCAGATCCCCCACTTCCCCTGTAACTAGGCTCAATGCCTGCCCCTTCGACTTCTTAACTCCATGAATGTCGCCCAGTCTCTCCCCTCTTGTCCATCCTAGATTGTAACCCCCTCGGGGCAGGGACCTGTCTCCTAATGACAATTGTTCAGCTCCAGGCATGTTGCTGGGGCTAGATAATAATAATTAATACTTTTCTTTGGATGCACATTCTGGTGGGATTTTTAGTCCCAGTTCGATTGGCCTAGTGCCCTACAGAGCGAAACTTCTATGTCTCTCAAGTGTTTAGTGGAATCCATTTGGGAATTGGTCATCATCATCGTTTTATTAATCAGCAAATTTGCTATCGTAAGAAAATAATAACATAAATAAATAAATACACAAAAGTTAGGAAAATTTAAACAAGGCATAAAAAAGTGGGTGCTTTAAATATTGCCCGAACTGCAAAATGCAAAAATAATAACAAAACCGTTCCAGAGACAAAAGGAAGATATAATAATATAACATACTGTAGAGCCCAAAAAAGAGGGGCGTGGGGGTGGGGCATGAGCCCAGACACCACAAACCAGACACCAGCTCTATCTACAGATCTCTATTCGCCTGTTCTACCAACATAAGAAACATTGCCACTGATTTTAGCTGTTGGAAATCTGCCTCGGCAAGTAAAGTTTCATAATGCTCCTCAGGGGATTCCATTCCTAAGAGCATAATAGGGCTAATCCAAACTTCCCGGAGGACCGCATGCTGCGGGCACTGAAACAAAACATGGGGAAGGGTCTCTGTTGTTTCTGGGCATCCAATACAGATTCTCTCTGCTCTGTGGATCTGCTCCCTCCTCCCCTTAACTTCCGCTGTTTCAGATACGTTGAAGCTTAGCAAGGTTACCAATCTCTCAGTCTCGTGTCCTGGATTTGCTCTAGATAGGGCTCCAGCCCCACCACCCTTTTTTGTTTGGGATATTGCGTTGAGATTCTGTTACCCACCAGGGCCTGCCGATCTTTTTTGGAAGACCCACTCCCTCACTCTTCTAATTTCCCGTTTTGAAAGTCTAAGGTCTGTAACCCCCTCACTGTCTTTTGGTAGAGGGATTGTATCAGCTAATTTCTTCAGATGTTCTACCCACGGATACTTAGGAGATCCACACTGACCCTTCTGTTCCAGATAACAGCTATAGGCTATACCTGGACCACCCCCCACGATGCTCCTCCAGAAGCCAAGGAACCTCAGAGTTAAATGGGTAGCTATAGATAACCTCCCAGTCTCCATTCTGAGCATCATAAGGGCGGTTGCCTTGGGAACTTCCAATACCGTTCGCAATATATGATTCTGGGGAACCTTGATACTTCTGGAATACCCCATTACTGTTATTTCCCCTCCATAAGTAAGGCTAGGCACCACCTTAGTATCCAGAATCTCCAGCATCTGGCTTATCGGGGCCATCGGAGTTGCATGGTACAGCCTGAGAAGCCCTCCCACTCTCTGCTTTGCTTTGGCAATTTGCCTGTCCCTATTCAGATTCCAGTGATTGCATGCCAAAAAAACTACTCCGAGGTAAGTATCCTGTTGCGTTGGGGTTAACTCTTGTTCCCCCAACCACCGCTTATACTTCCCAAAGGTCATCACATTAGACTTTCCCAGGTTAATGTTGAGCACATTCTTCTGACAATAAGTATACAGAGCTGTTAATACCTGTTGCAAGCCCCGTCTTGTCTGAGAGAAGTGCACAATGTCGGCCGTGTACAGACGACAATAAAGTACTCTTCCCCTATACGCGGTGGGGTTGGGTTTGCCCCAGCCACTCTGGGGGCCAAATCGTCAATATACAAATTGAAAAGAAGGGGTGCAAGCAGGCAACCCTGCCTAACACCCCTTCGAAGGGGGAGTTCTCTGGAAACACTCCCCCTCGAATTCAGCCTCAGCACTGCTTTGCTAGCTTGATGCACCTTAATCAATAATTGGTCAGTCCATTGAGTTGAATTACTTAATGCTTTAATCTGATGACGTGAGATGAGTTAATTGTATTATGACTTTGATTTCCTTTTAATCTATTTTAGTTTTTCTCTATTGTCTTCCCTCATTTATTTCTATTAATAAAACTCATTCCCCAAAAGAGTACGGTTCGTTGAACGTGCATCAAGGTTGCCACTTGTTTAACGCTCAACTCTTAACTGAACCAGAGCGGAAAGACAGCACAGGCTGCTCTAACCCCTGTGAGTGATGGAGCCAACCATCTCTCTACATCCTGACTACTTGGCAGGCCTCAATACGCGTCTCTCTCATTGCCTGTTAAGCTAGATATTCAGTCACATTCAGAGAACGTTACTCCACTGATCCCTCTTGCAAAATGTTGCAGATGAATGTTCC
>QEPC01010415.1:94767-112230 GCA_003113815.1 Sphenodon punctatus
TTTCGCACAAGGCTCAGACTTTCCTGGATCTCTACCAGCAGCAGAGCCTGAGGCAGCAGCGGTGGCAGCAGAAGGGCCTGGGAGCCCAGTGGCAGCAGGTGGGCAAAGCAGCAGGAACAGGTCAGAGCGGGGTGGCCCTGCGGGGAAGTGGCCGTGGGGAGCTGTTTGTAGAGGCTAAGGCTATGACAGGCTGCTCTTTCTCCGTTCCTCCAGAACTTCTCCAGAAACAGTCTCCGTTCCTCTGAGGGCAGCTCCTGGCTCTGGCTGGGAAGAGCTGCTTTTTCTCAGCGGCTGATCTGTGTGGGATAGAATTTAGTACAGCTGCTAAATAGATCTATATTTTCAGTGCTGATCGCTGCCCGCTGCAGGGAAGACAGACATGAGCCATGAACACAGTGGGGGCCTTGGGCAAGTCACTGTCTCTCAGCAGCAGCAGTTTCCCATGTATAAAATTGAAATAATAATAATCTGTGTCTCACAGGAAAATAATAGCCTGTGCCTACCAACAGCAGACTCTGCTGCTGGTTTAGATCCAGGAGAGTCTGAGCCCTGTATGAAATTGTGGGGAGTTATTTTATCTTTCCCATTTGAATGCTCTTGTGTCTGTGGGACTGAACCGGACTGAACTGAACCTGGCTACAGAAACCCCAAAGAATCGCCCTTCTGCTACCCGTTCCGGGGGATTCTTTGAGGTTTCTGTGACTTGGGGCGTCACTTCCATCTGGTCCTGTGTGGCCTGTGAGTTTGGTGGACTGGGATGCCTGGGAAGCGGGGGTTCTGGGCTGTTTTTGTTGTGAAAAAATTGGTTTTGGGTGTTAAGGGGTTAACAAAAATCAATATTGTCTGGGACTAATATTTAAAAAATCAATTTAAACTCTGTCTATCACATCGCGCTGGGTTGTGCATGAAATCTATGTGAGATCTGGTCATTCCGGTCTGTTCCGTTCCGGCTTTTACACTGTCCCCAGGGAGGCTGGGGCTGGCAGCTTGGAGAGGGGGAGGCTGGGGTAGAGGGAGCTTGGAGGCCTTGGGGCAGGGAACTGGGAGGGTTGGGGCCTGTCCGGGGCTGGGAAGGTTGGGACAGGGAGGGCTTGGGGGCTCTCGGGCTTCTCTGTCTTGTAACTTCTAAAATAAACTTGGGGGAATCTTATTGGTGCTTTGGTATTGATGATAAATATCTGTGTGGGATCGGATTCAGTACAGCTTCTAAATAGAGCTATGTTTTCAGTGCTGATCGCTGCCTGCTTCAGGGAAGACAGAGATGAGCCATGAACACAGTGGGGGGCCTTCGGCAAGTCACTGTCTCTCAGCAGCAGCAGTTTCCCATGTATAAAATGGAAATAATATTAATAACCTGTGTCTCTTACAGCGGTTTGTGGGGCTAAACTGGATGGTCATTGCCTCTGGGATAAGGTATTGGATTTCAATCTGGGTAGGGAAGTTCTTCGCTTTTTCCTCATAGAGGGGTGGAGAAACTTGGTGGTTTGTAGACAGTGCGTAGGATCAGGTGGTTTTGCAATGGGATCAAGTCCAGTTTTGAGAACTACCCGTAAGTGGGAAGCACTGCTGGGGAAAGCAAATCCTAAGTGAACTCGTGTTGTTCCAGATGGCGGTGACCTTTGAGGATGTGGCCGTGTATTTCACCAGGGACCAGGGGGCCCTGCTGGACCCAGAGCAAAGAGCCCTTTACAGCGACGTCATGCAGGAGAATTACGAAAACGTGGCCTCACTGGGTAAGCATCCTTCCCCACTCCAGCCTCCTTCCCCCTCCCCTGCTATTTATGGGAGTGTTGTAAACAGAGAGAGGGGGTGGTTGTGGAAGTTGTTGCTAGAGGTGGTTGTTGGGGCCAGTGCTATAGCTCGGTTTAAAAAAGGACTGAATAAGTTCTTGGAGAATAGGTCCATTAATGGCTGTTAGCCAAGCAGATTACGAGATGGGAACTTTTTCTTGTCTGGAGCAGGGAGAGATAGCAGGGAATGGATTGCCTATTGTGACTGCCGATACTTCTCCCATGTGACTGAACTTAGCCGCTTTTGGAGACAGGATGCTGGGCTTAATGGACAATTGGTCCGACTCAGTATAGCCGTTCTTATGTTGCCGGTTGGTCTCTTTTATTGGAAGAACTGCAGTAGGGGAGATGATGCAACTTTGGGGCCGCACAGGGCCCTTCCTCAAGCAGGTAACTAATCAAAACTATAGACAGGGACTCGTGTTCCCTTTGTTTCCCCCATTGGGGCTCATAGGGAAAACCCAGTGAATTCAGGTCACTGGCTACAAAGTGAGGAAATGCAGGACAGGACTATATGAGAGGAGACAGTGACTTGGGTGGGAGTGGAGAGGATAAAATAGCTTGGAAGGGGGCTGTAGGCGGATTAAAAAAACACACGTCAGACACAGGTGCAGTAACATGGTCCTTGGGAGCCGGGCCTTGTACTGCGTTATAACAAAACCATGTTGTAGTGTGAGTGCTGCCCTCTGCTGGCAGCGAGTTTGTGGCGGGAGGTGGGGCAGTAAGGATCACGCGGGCTCCCTCCCCTCTGTCCAGCCCGGGGGAGGTGTGTGGGGTGCAGCTCTTACTTCTGCTATGACCGCCACTGCCCCAGCTTTGCCTTGACTCCCCAGCAGGTTAGCTGCTCTTACTCCCTTCCCCAGCCCTAGAGCCTTGGCTGCCCAGGAGCAAGTAGCTGCAGCTTTTACGCTTCCAGCGCCTCCCACTCCCTGGGCTCTGCCTTCAGTTGCTGCCCTTTATCTCAGGGAGCAGCCCCCTCCCCTGGCTGTCTGGGACTCCTGGGCAGGCAGAAGAAGGGAGAGCAGCAAGCGTGCTGGGGTGGGAAAGCAGAGGGAAGGACAGACTATGCCCCAAGGATGGGATGAACGCTCGACAAACCCTGATCTTGTGTATCTCTCTCTCTTTCTTTGCTCTGGGCAGGATTTCCCATCCAGAAACCAGAGCTGATCTATCGGATGGAGCGAGGGGAAGAGCCGTGGGTCTTGGATCTGCCGGACTCGGATGAAATGGAAATCCTGGGAGACATTGGGCCGGGTGAACAGCAGGGAGTGAAGCCCAGAGCTGGGACACAAATAAGACTTGGTGAGCTCCCCCACTTCTGAGTTGCCTTATCTAACCCACTTAATTCCACTGGGCTGGGCAGGGCCAAGGGCAGTCTGCAATCTTATTTTTCCTGCAACCAGGAAACCTGAATTCTGTGAGCAGAGAACTCAGATTCCACAAGCAGCATAATTGATGCTTGACTAAATACCGCACATTATGCAAATTGTCAATGCAAATGAATTTCCCAGCATGCCATTTCATCAGATTTGAATCTCTCGTGTTAGAAATTTGCACAAAATACTGCATGGACCTATCTGCTGGGAACTCTTCCCTGGGAGGGCGACTACATCTCTTTAGCAGCTGGGACGCAAGACCTCCTTGTCCACAATAGACAATGTCACCACCCTATTCGCTAGCTCAGTACCAAAGAATCTAGCGGACCCCATTTTCAAGCTCCAATACAGAAGGCCCTGCCTCGGGGAGCCCAGCGGAAGCTAGAGTAGCACAGTCATAAGAAGTGCCAGACTGGGTTAGACTATTGGTCACGGCACCTGTCTCTGACAGTGGCCAATCCCAGTCGCTTGTAAGAAGCACCCAACAGGTCACTATGGACCCGGGGGGTCTACCCTCCATTAGCTGTTCGGGTCCGTAGTGTCATGGAGGAACATAGGGTCACACACGTGTGATACTGGCCTACGTGTAGACTACAAGTCTAGTAAATATGTAAAGCAAAAGGTGCAGCATGTATGTAATGTTACATTTGAGAACGGTAAAACCCAAATTAGGACTGTGACACTGATGAAACTCCAGGAAATGCAAAGAGATAAAAATAATGTGTATTTGGGAACCCTGGCCAGACAGAACCCTATGGAGATGCAAATGGATCTTCCACGTTGCCTTCCGTGTACGTGACAGGCCGCAGGTTCGTCCAAGGCAGGGACGAGAAACAAAGGACTCAGAATTGTTATTTAAGGAGGCCCTTAAGCCATCTTCAGAATCTCTCTCTCTCTCGCGCGCTTGGCCAGAGCCATCTTGAGCAACGGCATCTGCATCCTAAAACCTGCCAGCAAGCAAGGCTGGAAACTATGGTCTGAGAGGCATGATTTTGCTTTCTACCAACTAAGAGATCAGTGCCCAGTCATTCTACATCTATGACTGAGGAACCAGAACTTATGGACCTTTGTAGGGTAAGATGCTTATTTAGGAATTCAACCAGTATAGATGTAGGAATGCGTTATATTTACCTTTGATTTCTAGTAACCACTCTATCAACAATCTTGCTTATGTAAATCAATAAATTGACTACTTATCTTTGGAACACAAATGAGCAACAAGGGCTTTCAAGCTCTTGCGAACCCAGAGATTAAAGAGTCTGTGAACGGGAAGGATCGGGCCCTTGGGTGACAAAGGAGTTGTCCCTGCTGCAAGCTTGAATCAGCCAGAGAGAAAACTGATTCAAGTGGGCTGTGAGCGAGGGAAACTGAGTCACTCAAACTCGGTAAAGTGGGGGTGTGGACCTCCAACCCGTGACACGTAGTCTTGGGGTGCTCCTAGACCCCAAGCAGCTTTGCCTGGATGCTCAGGTGGCGGCTGTGGGGATGGGAGTATTTTGCCAATTACATCTGGTGTGGCGGCTTAGGCACCGATGTCTCAGACTCTGACCTTGCCACTATCATCCATTCTTGTATTACCTCAAGATTAGGCCACTGCAATGCACTCTTCGAGGCTACCCTTGGTGACAGTTCGGAAACCGCAGCTGGGGCAGAATGCGGCGGCCCGTCTCTTTAAGGGGCTGGGTCGCCGCGAACACATTACACCAGTGCTCCCCGCGGTCTCTGCACTGGCTGCCTAGAGTTTCCTGAGTCCGATTCAGAGTGTTGGTTTTGACCTATAAAGTCCTGAACGGCCTGGGCCCCACCTATCTGCTGGATTGCCTCATCCTCCGGGTTCTGGATCGGCCCCTGCGGTCGACTGGGAGTGCCCTCAAGGTCCCCTGGGGATCCTGGGTGGCCACTACGAGGAGGGCATTCTCGGTGGCAGCACTCCGGCTGTGGAACTCCCTCCCACCGGAGGCCAACCTGTCCCCAGCGCGCCCCTCCTTCTGCAGACGATGTAAGAGCTGGCTGTTCCACCAGGCCTTTGGTGAGGGGGATGGTTGTTTGGGAGGGGGATTCTTTTTAAACGACGCCTTGGGTTTTATTGTGTTAATGCTGTTTTTAATGTTTATATATATACTGTGTTGCTTTTATGATGCTCTGAGCTGCCCCGAGCTGCTGTGCAGGAGGGGGTGGCATAAAAATCAAATAAATTAAGTGAAAATGTTGGAGCAAAAGGAAGAGCCATGGGTCCCAGATCTGAAGGGGGGGTGGAAGGGGAGTCCATGAATCCGTGTTATTGATCAGGTTCTCCAGCTCGGATACCTTTGTGCTGGGGGTGTGTGAATATCTGGGCTCACCTACAAAGATCTCATGAGATGCCCAATTCCGTCCCATCTCCTCTAGGGCAGGATTGCAGCCAGCAGTTGTTACAACCAATGTCTCTCATGGCTTCTCTCCCATTCTAGCGGGCACCTGGCTACAATTTTGGATTGGGCCACAAACCTCATCTGTGTGACGGGGATGTCGAGGCCTATTTTGGCTGACCTTGTTCCGGCTGGGTACTCCGTCCAGCATCAGCCTAGGCTGCAGGGTCGGGGAAGGGATGTAGTTGTTGTTGTTAGGAATGGTTTGGTTGTTCGGCGGTATTCAGTGCAGACCGAGTCTGGTATAGGGTGCCTCCATCTTGTGGTTGATTTGGCTGAAGACGAACCAAGGGGTCTGTTAAGATGGTCCGCCCCCAGAGACTTATGGAACCAGAAGGGTTCCAGAATGCTCTGGGGGAGAAACTTGTTGACCTCGATAGTTGTTCCATCGATGACCTTGTGACTTTTTGGAACATGTTATTGGGCGAGGCCATCGATCAGGTTGCTCCTAGGCATCCACTCCCAGAGTTCTGTCACTGAAGACAGGATTCCATTCTATCTCCTCTTGTTGGTGTCCTTCGTCGACCTCCTGGTAGAGCTGGATATCGGTCGTATGTCCCTACTGGTTCTACTAGATCCGTCAGCGGCTTTTCATACCGTGAACCATGAGGTGCTGGTGATTCGCCAGCGTCCCGCAGGGTGTCATTCTATCCCTTCTCTTCTTTATCGTGTATATGAAGCTGCTTGGAGAGGTTGTGTGCAGCGGGGGTGTCCGTTGTCATCAACATGTGGACGACGCCCAGCTGTGGACGATGCCCAACTGTACCTATATTTTTCAACTGACCCAGGCCTTGCAGTCTCCTTGTTGTCCCGGTGTCTGGCTGCTGTGGGGAATTGGATGAGGCTGAGTTGATTGAAGCTAAATCCTGACAAGACAGAAGTGATTTTGGTGGGAGCAGTCAGTGCTCTGGGAGAGGGGAACACCCCTATCATTGGGGTGTTCGTCCTTGTTTGGTTCCATCTCTGCGGAGCCTAGAGGTGCTCCTGGATTCCCAAGTGTCGACTGTGGCCAGGGGCACATTTCGCCCACTCCATATGGTGAAGAGGCGCCGCCCATGTGTCTCGGACGCCGACCTCGCCACAGTCATCCACGTTTTTGTCACATCGAGACTAGACTATTGCAACGCGCTCGACGTGGAGCTGCCCATGGTGACGGTTCATAAGCGGCAGCCGGTGCAAAACGCGGCGGCCCGTCTCCTTACTGGGACGGGCCGCAGGGAGCGCATCCAACCAGTGCTCCAAGCATTGCACTGACTGCCTGTCGTCTTCTGGGCCCAATTCAAGGTGCTCGTTTTCCATGGCTTGAGTCCTGCTTACCTGAAAGATCGCCTCGGTCGTCTGGAGACGCCCTCCTGGAGGTCCCACGTTATTGTCAGGTTCAGACCGACAGGCGGGCGTTCTCAGTGGCTGCACCATCGCTGTGGAATGCCCTCCAGGCGGAGGTTCGCCTCAGCCCAGATCTCCTGGCGTTCTGTCGAAATTGTAAATCTTGGCTCTTCCGTGAGGCATTTGGCGGGAGGTGGGGTGGGGGGGGATCAATGAAGTAGGATTTGGAGACGGGTTTGCCACAGATCAGGTTTAGTTTTCATGCTGCTGCTTTGGATTTTATTATTATTGTATTTATATGTATGTTTATATTTGTAGACTGTATTGTTTTTATTGCACTTGTGTTCGCCGCCCCAAGTCGCCTGTGTGCGAAAGGGGTGGGGAATAAATTGAAGAAATAAACTTCACTCCCTGAGGGTTTGCCTGGAATGTGGGGGCAGAATGGGTTCCCCCTCCCTCTCCCCAGCACAGAGAGTGACTGACGTCTGGATTCTTTCTCTGTCCTCGCAGGTGATGGGAGGAGAAGTGACAATGAGGAGGAGACTGCTCTACAGGGAGACCTGGAGCCACCAGAACCACATGGGACGGGACCAGGAATCCTGGGTAATATTTCCCCAAAGCCTGAGACTTGTGAAAAACCAGAGCTTGTTCCACATCAGAGAAGGCCCAAGGGAGGGAACCCCAGAAAATCCCCCGAGTGTGAAAGAAGCTTTGGTCACAGTTCTGTCTTGGCTGCTCGTTGGAGACTGTGTAGGTGAGGAAACCTGACATGGCTACTTCAAGGGAAGACTGGAGGGAGGGACACATTTGCCAGTTTCCGCAGCCCAGTCTTTGGTTTGGAGCAGAAGCCCCAGGGTTGATCATTGTCTCTCTGCCTTTTTCAGCCTCGGGGAGAAATCCCTGTCAGCTCCTTCTCCCTGCTGCAGCCTCGGGTGTTGGNATGGATTCCCTCGCACTCGCAGAGCTGTCTGCAACAGACAGGATGGGTGGATGTCCCGATGGGTTGTAGTGCCCCTTTCTTCCACCAGAGACCCTTGTGTACTGGGAGGAATGATAGTTTGGATAGGTTGGGAAGAAATGGAAGGGCAGTGTTAGGGAGGTGAGGCCCCTCTAGGATGAGGATGACTATGGACTTTCCCACAGTTACTTTAGGGGCTTTCCCATTCCCCTTTCAGAGATTCCCCCTCTCTCAGCACAGGCAGTCATGCCTGCCTGGGTTGTCTGTGTTTCAGCAGGAGATGGGACATTGAGGGATAATGTGGAGAATCCCCACCAGGAGGGCCAGGAAGAAATGGAGCTGCATAGCATGTTTACAGAAAGATCTCAAGGAAATATTTACCTCTCACAAGCGCAGTCCCGCAATTCAGTCTGTGTGGAGAGACAACAGGGGAAGCCCCCTAGGAAGGAAGAGAGTGAATCCACTCAGTGTGGGGAAGGAGTCCAGGACATAAAGAAAAGTGGAACAGACCTTGGGAAGGAAAGGAACCAATACTGCAAATGTGGGGAAAGCTGCTTCTGCAAAGCAGAACTGGCTCAACACCAGAGAATCCACATAGGAGAAAAGCCTTATAAATGCCTTGACTGTGGGAAAACCTTCACTCAGAGCATGGCCCTTAATAGACATCAAAGGATCCACACAGGAGAGAGGCCCTATAAATGCCTTGAATGTGGGAGAATCTTCAGTGACAGCTCTGCCCTTAATAACCATCGAAGGATTCACACAGGAGATGAGTCCTATACATGCCTTGAGTGTGGGAAAGCCTTCGCTCGGAGCTCAGCCCTTCATAGACATCAAAGGATCCACACAGGAGAGAAGCCCTATAAATGCCTTGAATGTGGGAAAAGATTCATAGCGAGCTCAGGCCTTAATAGCCATCAAAAGATGCATGCAGAAGAGAAGCCCTATACATGCCTTGAGTGTGAGAAGAGCTTCAGTCGGAGATCAGCCCTTAATAGCCATCAAAGGATCCACACAGGAGAGAAGCCCTATACATGCCTTGAGTGTGGGAAAAGCTTCAGACACATCTCAACCTTTAATAGCCATCAAAGGATCCACACAGGCGAGAAGCCTTATAAATGCCGTGAGTGTGGGAAAAGCTTCATTGACAGCTCAGCCCTTAATAGCCATCAAAGGATCCACACAGGAGAGAAGCCTTATGAATGCCTTCAGTGTGGGAAAACCTGCGCTCGGAGCTCAGACCTTAATATCCATCAAAGGATCCACACAGGAGAGAAGCCTTATAAATGCCTTGACTGTGGGAAAACCTTCACTCAGAGCTTGACCCTTAATAAACATCAAATGATCCACACAGGAGAGAGGCCCTATAAATGCTGTGAGTGTGGGAAAGGCTTCATTGACAGCTCAACTCTTAATAGCCATCAAAGGATCCACACAGGAGAGAAGCCCTATACATGCCTTGACTGTGGGAAAACCTTCACTCAGAGCTTGGCCCTTCATAGACATCAAAGGATCCACACAGGAGAGAGGCCCTATAAATGCCTTGACTGTGGGATAAGCTTCATTGACAGCTCAGCCCTTAATAGCCATCAAAGGATCCACACAGGAGAGAAGCCTTATAAATGCCTTGAGTGTGGGAAAACCTGTGCTCGGAGCTCAGACCTTAATAGCCATCAAAGGATTCACACAGGAGAGAAGCCCTATACATGCCTTGAGTGTGGGAAAAGCTTCAGTCAGAGTTCAGCCCTTAATAACCATCAAAGGATTCACACAGGAGAGAAGCCCTATACATGCCTTGAGTGTGGGAAAAGCTTCAGTCAGAGTTCCCACCTTAATAACCATCAAAGGATTCACACAGGAGATGAGCCCTATACATGCCTTGAGTGTGGGAAAACCTTCGCTCGGAGCTCAGGCCTTAATAGCCATCAAAGGATCCATACAGGAGAAAAGCCCTATAAATGCCTTGAATGTGGGAAAAGATTCAGAGCGAGCTCAGGCCTTAATAGCCATCAAAAGATGCACACAGGAGAGAAGCCTTATACATGCCTTGAGTGTGGGAAAAGATTCAGTGACAGCTCAAACTTTAGTAAACATCGAAGAATCCATCATAGTGACGCTCCATAGAAGTATTAAAAACTGCAAATCCCTCCAAGTACATTTGTCCCTTAGTGCACAACGGGGACAGTCAATTAATGAGGAATCTTCATAACTGCTGTCTAGGAACCCAGTGTGACTGATAGTGCCAGGAATCCTTCTTTTTCTAAAGAAAGCTAAATAAATGTATTTTTTTGATGGAGGACTGGAAGGTGTAGGACTTCCACTTGGGGCTGCCCCGTCCGCACCCCTCTGCCTTTGATGCCAACCGAATATCAGCCGAGCTTCCTTGTGACAAACAACTCCCAAGCCCAGCATCCTGTGCCACATGACTGCCTGAGTGACAACACCCCGTTGCTGCAATCCACTACCATGCAGAATATTTGTCGAGACAGCAACGCAGACCCTGTCTCCATGAATTACAGCTCCTGCTTTGCAGGCAACGTGCTTTGTTTTGTTTTATTACAGGTTACAGCTCATACCAACACCAGCACCCAAGATAAGCAATGATTCTGTACTTTTGCGAAGCTTTGGGCTGCGAATGGAACCTGAACACACCAAGCTGCCGTGTTCTGCCTGACCAATGCCATCTATCGGGCAGTCTCGCTGCTACACTGCTGAACTGCTGTATTAATTTTTTTCCAGCTACCCCTGCCCAAATACAAACATACTTTCAGCCCCACGATCTACGCGCTGATGGAACCCATGAAGCAGACATCATGGACACCTGTGTACCTGTTATTAAGTATGACATTTGGGGGGAGGAGGTTGTAAATGTCACACTTAAATGGGAAAATGTTATGCAATGTACCATCAATAATAAGAATGTATGGATTTCTAGAGCATGCACATTAGGTATGCAGGAGGACATTGTGTGGGAAAAATTAAAATTTCCTGGGGAATTGGCTATTTTCAAAAATAATACACAGATCCAGTCCCCATGGGATCCTGCTTTCTGCATTCTAAACCCAGGGTATAGATGCAGAAGCAATTTTGCAATCCCAAGAGAGGATTATGTAAATGCATATGTTATCTGGACTGGACTACCCCAGCCACACCCGCTTAATACCTCATCCATACAAGCACAATGCGACAAATGTGTACACATAAGGGGATGGGTACATCCAGTTTGTAAATTTGACCATCAAACTGGCAGCATATAACATTAGTAGAAGACAATCACAGTGTGCACCATATGTTGAGCCACTCTTTGAAGCCTGGTTTCAATCCTTTC
This sequence comes from Sphenodon punctatus, assembly GCA_003113815.1. Classification (NCBI taxonomy): domain Eukaryota; kingdom Metazoa; phylum Chordata; class Lepidosauria; order Sphenodontia; family Sphenodontidae; genus Sphenodon; species Sphenodon punctatus. Next base: position 105,954 of record QEPC01010415.1, read on the forward strand.
AATACTTAAAAACAGGGGGAAAAACAAAATTTTGCCAGCCAATCCAGGCATACCAGAGATGTCAGGTTGGATAGGCACGGGTGGAGCTGTATTGAATAGCATAGATATTGAAACAATGGCCAATAAATTGAGAACTGCAGGAGGACTATTGGGTTCACTACGCCAGCCCCTAACTAACAGCAATCAAGTTCTTCAGGAGGGACTCAAACACTTGGTTCTCACTTTGTCTGATTGGTACAGGTTAATGAAGCAGCAAATTGTGGCAGCAGATAATGCTATTGTAGCATTGGCTAACACAACCAGGATGGCTATTCAGTGCACACAATGGCAAGAAAGAGCATTGAGTGTCCTGGATGACATCATTGGAAGCTTGGAATCAGGAAAGATGCATAGACACCTGTGGTCAAGTTCTGCCATGAGAGAAAACATTGACCTTGACTGGACCAAGGTCCTGGCCCACCATATTGCATACTTACCAACTGGGCTTAACCCTACACATTCAGGTAGCCACCCCAAAGGGAAGAGACTCATCAGCATGTGTAGTTCAGGCATATCCCTGGGTTGCACAAAGTCAATGGTTAAAATTTGTTCTTCCAGGCTTGTGGCAATCAAAGGGCACCACAGAGGTGGAACTATACGAATTGGATTCCCAGTGTAATGTGTGGAGAGACACAAAGTATTATTGCCCACTACCACTCCAGGAGTACAAACAATGGAAACATAATGATGACTCATATGTGTGCACCGTCGATACCATGAAATTTGAGAAACCTCAGGTATACACCCTGGGACACAAGTGCTTTTATATTGCTGCTGAACCAAATACTACAGTGACATTAAATTCTATATTCTTTCAAGATATCCCTGACAATGGATTTATAGTGATATGCAATGTTACCAAGATATCTATTGGCAGTGATTCATGGACACTGCATGCTATGAATGGAAAAACCTATGGGATAAGGATAGTTTCCAATTGTGGAACATGTCTTTTGCTTATTTGGCAGCAGCAATTCATAAGGCAATACAGGACACCCAAATGTTTCAAACCAAAGTACAAAGTTTAGTAAACACATTGGGTCATGCGGAGATCGTTTTGAAAGCAGAAGGAAAGAAAATTACACAAGTGCTCACTGAGGTAGAATACACCACTAAACACTCATTCTGGGAAAGTATTTTTGGAGGGTCACCAACTGCAACTGGGGTATTAAATCTTTTGATCCATCCAATTATTATCATTCTGGTGATCCAAGTTGTGGTGTTTATTACTGTGATATATATTGTGTGTTGGATTAAAAAGAAGATAGTTCCTTTAAGACACAGAGCATTTTATGTTGTCCCAAAATATCAAAAATAAGTTATGGGTTAACTGGAAATGGTCCAGTTAACAGGGGGTGACTGTGATGAATTGGCATAGGCCTAACAATTTCCTTGCTACAATGTAACCAAAGCAAAAGTGCTTCTTTTGACACAAGTATGCCAGAACAGACATTGAATGCTATTGTAACTCAGTCTTTGTTGAAATGTAACCAAAAGTACACTGGATTTATAATCATGATATTGTAACTGAATGAAACTTTTGTGTAAGCCATTGTGCTCATTTAAGATTATGTAGAATGTTAAATTAGGTAAGACATTAGTTGGTTTTATTTTAAGAATGTGTAGAATGTTATAAGTTAATTAAGACATTAGTTAGTAGATGCATTGATTTATTGATTTAGATAAGAAACAAAATGTGCTTGGAGTAAACGGTCAAATGGTCAGGAGGAAGTAAATTATGTGAACTGGTGTGAAGGAGGCAATATTCCTGTCTATTAGGTGCCTGAGAGAAAGCAGAGACCTTGTCTTCCCAAGCAAAACTAAATAGTTTATAACTCACAGGGACGTTGAGAACAAGGGAAGGTCAGCAATTGATAACAGAACCAAACGGTACCAGAGAAAAACAAGATGACTTGGTCAGACTATAAGGTGCCTCCAAGGGGGGTTGTGGGGTGCTCAGGGCCAGGGAGTCAGGCCCTACCCCCGGAAGGAGGAGGGGTAGGACCCTATCGGTCAGGGCAAACCCCCAAGCCAATAACTTAAGCAGAAGGTACCCCAGATCTGAGCAACCAATGGGAGTACTCCACAGGCTTAGTACTGACAACCCTGCACTCTGGATAATCATAAGGCAGTCACTAGATAAAAAGGCTAGCTTTAGACAGAGAAGTTGCCTTTCACGGTACTCGATCGCTAGCCCTTATCAGGGTGCCAACGGGATCGGTGGTTTGGCCCTCTTTGGGACTTCTCCTTAGGAAGTCCTACAACGTGCCTTACAGCTAGGCTCTCTCTCTCAAAGCTTTTGGGCCCCCTTCCTGCCCTCCTTCTGGAACCAGACCGTGGACCTCTGATCACGTAAGAATATATGCTTTGTATGTATTTGAAGTAGTCAGGGTAGGTGAGGAATCATATGTTAAAAGTGCAAGTACTTCATTAATAATTGGTATGTTAAATTATGTTGCCATTATTGAATAAAAGGTCTATTTGATTGAACCAGAGGCATTACTAGAAATAGAAAGAGTAATTCCCCACCCTCTCAAACAGTAGTATTTCCACTTGATCCTGGAAATTGAAGGGGACCTGCTTCACCAGGGTGCAGAAAAGTAGCTGAACCCCCTTCATTTCTTTTTAGGTGGAAGAGGGCAGGTGTGGGTGCAGTGCTATATCCCCCCGGTGAGAGGGAGGGTTATTGGTATGGGAGATTGGGAGTGATACCATAACCAGTTGGGGTGAGGGGTAGGTACTGACGGGGAGAATTTGGGTGGGGAGGAGTGCCATGACCCCCTGGTGAGGCGAGGGTATGGGCAAGGGGATTGGGGGGGGGTTTGTGTCACAGCCCCCTGGTGATGGGGGAGGGGGAAGGATATGGGCTGGCATAGTTTTCCTGCTTGCCTTGGCCATCTTCTGGGAATTTGGGGTTCCGGGGTTGCCCACTGGCTGCTTTTGGAGTCAGGGAGGGGGAGATTTCCTTGGGGGGGTAGTAATTGGGACAGGTGCTGAACCAATTGGGGTCATGTTGAGCATGGAGAGGTATGGCAGAGAGTGGAGGAAGTGTCCTCACAGATACAGGGGTAGACTCTTGGTTGTCCCCTTGTCTCCTCTCCATCCCTCACGCCCCAGGTATTTTAGGGTTGAGGTCAGTGGAGTCTCTGATCTGTTGCTGATTCTGCTTAATGTGAGGTCAGTGGCTAATAAGACAACTGCGATCCAGGACCTCATTCACGATGAGACAGCTGATCTCGTATGCATTACCGAGACCTGGTTGAATAAGGCTCTTGGGCCTGTTTTGGCTCAGATGGAGCGGGCTGGGTACTCGGTTGCAGCGTCAGCCTAGGACTGGAGTCCGGAGTGAAGGTGGTCGGTAAAGACCGTCTGGTCAATCAAAGGTACCTGGTGTCTGTGTTGTCCAACATGGAGTGTGTCTGTCTTGTGTTCAGGGACAAAGCAGGATTAATTTTCATGATCACTATGACAACCATGGGCCTATCCCAGATAATATAATTTCTTTTAGTTCTAGTTTAGCCACAGTAAGTACTTTAACCTACTGCAGGAGTTTCCAATCTGGAGTGACCCCATTTTTAGATTAAAATCTGTGGCCCAGGGAGGAAGCACAAGCAAAATAAATGAACTTTACTCCTCTACCAGCTCCCTAAACTATCTTTGCCCCCTCTTTTCCCCTCCTGTGCCTCGAACTCCCTCGTCAGCCTTCATAAGAACATGAAAATAGATCCATTAGCAGCCGCCTTGTGTGGAGTCCCGCAGGGTTCTGTTTTGTCCCCTCTCCTGTTCAACGTGTATATGCAGCCGCTTGGCGAGGGGGTCAGGAGGTTTCACGTGCGGTGTCATCAATATGCTGATGACACCCAGCTCTACCTCTCTTTTTCATCAGACCCAGGCCCGGCAATCTCGGTGCTTAATGGGTGCCTTCAGCCTGTGGGGGACTGAATCCCGACAAGACGGAGGTGATGTTGGTGGGTAAGGCAGCGGGGGTAACAACCCCCATCATTGATGGGGTCTGCCCTCTGCTGGTTCCCCTGGTACGGAGTCTGGGGGTGCTCCTTGACTCGCAACTCTGCTTGGATGCTCCGGTGGAGGCTGTAGCAAGGAGTGTCTTCCGCCAATTACATCTGGTGCGTCAGCTTCGGCAGTGTGTTTCGGACTCTGACCTGGCCACTGTCACCATGCCTTCATCACCTCTAGGCTTGACTACAGAATCAGCTATTGTGGAGGGTTGTAGAGATTCTATCCCATGGCATAATAGATACTGTGCGTGCTCATTAGAGGTTGAAACCTTGGAGCATGTTCTGTATATCTGTCATTATTGTGACTTGCGGGAAATTTGGTTGTTCCCACTTTTTCTCCAACAAACAACTACCATTGCCCCCACGGGGTCTGATTACGCTATTGTCTTCTAATGACATTGAGATACTTCAAGCGTTTTTCTTTGTGGCTGCGCAAGGTCGGAGGAGGGTGCAGTTGCAGCCTGAGTAGGCTGGAAGGGCCTTGTTTTATTTGAGTGTTGTACCTGTTAAAATTATGTAATTTTTCTTTTGTATTGTGTCTTTTGTTGGAAGTTTAATGGCGTAAGCTGCAATAAACTGTTTTGGAATACTGTAACGTGCTCTACATGGTTACCTATAAAGCCCTAAAGGGCCTCAGCTCAACCTATTTGCGGGACCGCCTCACCCCCCGGGTTCTGAATCGGCCCCTGCGGTTATTGGGGGGTGCTCTCCTGGAGGTCCCCAGAGTCTGCCAGGGGACCACGATGGAGAGGGCCTTCTCGGTGGCCTAGTTTCTCCCCTAGTTTCAATGTTGTTGCAAGATGTGGCTGTTTCGCCTGACTTTTGGGGGGGGGATGGGTAGGGTGGGGGAAATGGGTTAGGGTGGGGTGTGGTTGGGGATTTTGTACACCTCCCATTGTCTATTTAAAAAGTTGTTTTAATTTTTTATATTGTGCGCCACCCAGTGCTGCCTGTGGCAGGATGGGTGGGTTACAAATGCCTAAAATAAATAAACATACGAAGTGCCATACTGGGTCAGACCAATGGTCCATATAGCCCAACATCCTGTCTCCGACAGTGGCCAAACACGGTGGCTTGGGAGAAGCACCCAACAGGTCACAATGGGGAATCCATTCCATGTTTTCCCCCAGCTCCTGTCATGTTCCCTGATCCTGTCTGGCTAATAGCTGCTAATGGATCTATCTTCCAGAAACTTCTCCAAACCTTTCTTAAACTCCGCTATAGTACTGGCCCTTACCACAGCCTCTGGCAGTAGATTCTTCAACCGAATCATACGGGTTCAAATAGCTCCTAAAAACCTACTTCTGTTAGGCTTTCCCTAGCTCCCAACCCCCAGAGATTGCCCGTTTATGCTCATCCTTGTACCATCTTATCCTTCCAGATCCCTCGCCTCCCTTGTAACCAAGCTGAGCATCTGCTTCTCAAATGTCTTTGTCCCGCCCTACATTCCCCTCCCCCTTCTCTCCCCTGCCTTGTCCATCCTTGACTGTAAGCCCCTTGAGGCAGGGACCTCCCTCTGACCATGAGTGTTCAGCACCAGGCACATTGCTGGCGCTATAGAAAGATTATTCAGCCCTGCTCAGGACTCAATAGTTAAAGGTAAGCTATGCTGCCATTCTAGACACTGAATGTTTGAAATGTTCCTATAGATAAATGGTTTGAGCTACCACTCTCAGAACTGTAGTGTGTGTTCTTTTAGGGGGTAGGGTGGTGCATGCAAAATTTGAAGCTGATCTAGTGAGCCAATCTAAAACTTTAAATATCTAAAGTTAATTGGTTCATGTCATTTTTACCAAGTCAGACCGTTTTTCACAGACCGTCTTTCCCATTTTACCGAGTTTTGACAGACTGCTCTGGCTCTATCCAGAGGCATTTGGTCAGTCAGTCACTTATGATGGAGTGACAGGGTTTAGTGAAGTAAAAAAGTGTTATTAATCCCTGAAAAATACATTCATCATTTTTGCGCCTGTGCAGTTAATAAGCAGGTGGCAGGGACATCAGCGGGGCTGCAGGGAGATAAATGGGTTGGCAGGAGGAAGAAATGGAGCAGGGGAGTTTGATCCTTCCCCAAGGGGCTGAGTGCGCGCTGCTGCATGACCCAGAGAGCCACTGAGTGAAACGCAGGGAGGAGAAGAGATGGGGAAGGAGAATGCACCGTCCTTCAATAGGGGTTTGTTTGTCTTTTCTCTACATCTCTCCCGGTTGGGGTGGGGGGGGGG
>QEPC01010419.1:0-44587 GCA_003113815.1 Sphenodon punctatus
TCACGTGTGGTTTTACCCACATATCAATTAAATGAACCTATTTTGAGAGAGATAATCATTTGTTTTGCCCAAAGTGGACTATTCAGACTTAATTGCGGAATGAGGATCCCAGGAACCGAGTAGAACGCTTATAACCAGGGTGCATCCCTGAGAGTTTGCCGTATGGGTTTTGACTGGGGATGCCTTTTGGAGAGCCTGGCTGCTTGAAATCTGCATAGGAGGATTGCTTATACCTGGATGTCTCTGTTTCTCCTCCCCAGGTAACCTTATAACTAGGGTGCAGCACTCTTGGGCACCGCCAAAGGGCGAAGACCCATTGGCATGCCATAGTGTGTGGAGGTGGCCTACCTTTTTTTGGTGGAGAGACTTTGGAGCGTGAAGACAGGAACATTTTGGCTATTGGAGATGGGCAGGTGCAGATTGATCAGTGAGTAAGGGGGATAGAGGGAGTCGCTGCCCACCCACGGTGATTTGGGAAGCCCCTCCCCTCCCAGAGACAGCTGGGGCAGAACTGTGACACCTCTGGAGCCCTGCTGTGCAGTTGCCTCACCCATCTTTTTCCATCTAGGAGGGCTTTATCTGGGGACACCGCAGGGCTGCATGCACAAGGGCATGGGCCCTTGTGGGAACCCTGTAGCCCGGACCTAGAGACTCTGGTTGCTCTACTCTGAACTATAAGTTATTTAGTTTACTTGTTGATTTCACTCCTGGTTTTTGACTGTGCTACGTGGAGTTGAAATGACAGATAAGAAAAGAACTATACCTGTGGCATCGCCCTCAGTGTGTGAGGTATTTAGTTTGCTGTCAGCAAACAATGAGCAACCACCTTGAATGCGCATGATCTCATCCATCGTCATGTATAATCGCGCCTCACGGGATTTTGAAAAGTCACGAGACTGTGACCTACTCATATAAAAGCACCCTAAGAAAAGGAAAAAGTGCCAGTCAGACAAATGTTCAATAGATTTTTTTAAATGTATCCTTTCCAAATGGTGTGCTTCCAAACTGAACTAGTAACTATTATACCAGAAAGATTATTATAACAGCGCTCTACGTGGGGCTTCCCTTGTGCCTGGTTCAGAGGCTGCAGCTAGTGCAGAATGCGGTGGCCTGCCTCCTCACGGGGACGGGTCACCGGGAGCACATTACACCTGTGCTCTGGACTCTGCACTGGTTGCCGATAGCATGCCGAAGTAGGCTCAAGGTTTTGGTATTGTTCTATAATGGCCCTTCACAGTCTGGGCCCCTCATACCTCAGGGACCGCCTCACCCTCCGCACCCCAGAGCGGCTCCTTCGGTCTACCGGGGGTGCCTTCTTGGAGGTCCCCCTCGTTAAGCGGGGGACCACAATGGAGAGGGCATTCTCGGTGGCTGCACCGTGCTTTTGGAACTCCCTTCCGGAGGAAGCCCACCTGGCCCCAAGCCTGTTGACATTTCGGTGAAGTTGTAAAACCTGGCTGTTCGCCCAGGCCTTTGGGGAGGTGGGGAAGGTTTTAGCTCCCCTACCTTATTTATTGTTTTAAGTGAGGTCCCGGACCCTGTTTTAATATGTTGAATGATATTGTTGATTTGTTTTTAAATGGTTTTATATACATTGTATATGTTTTTATTGTTGGAAGCCGCCCCGAGCTGTTTGTAGGAGGGGCAGGGTAAACATCTAGTAAATAAATAAATAAATAAATATTTTTCAAACTTCTTAAAATTAAGTTGGAAGACTCTGACATAGTTGATGTCAGGCAGCTTCCTAGGATAAGAGCAACTATACATCTGGCTATAACTTTTAAGTTTTCTGATATAGTTAATGTTTGTTTTTTTAATGCGAGGAAACATTTAATATCAAGAGGAGTTTCCATTGATTGTCTTTAATCTAAACCTTACAGCCTTGAGAGAGAGAACCAACTCATGATTCTTCCAGGGGAGAAGACGTTAATATATATGAACCCATTATACCCAGGCCACCTTCATCCATGCATTCATCACCTCAAGGCTAGATTACTGCAACGCGCTCTATATGGGGCTGCCCTTGGTGATGACTTGGAAGCTGCAGCTGGTGCAGAATGTGGAGGCCCGCCTCCTAATGGAGGCGGGCCGTAGGGAGCACATTACACCAGTGCTCCGGGCTCTGCACTAGCTGCCTATAGCGTTCCGGGTCCGATTCAAGGTGCTGGTTTTGACCTTTAAAGCCCTACACGATCTGAGCCCCTCCTATCTGAGTGACCGTCGCACTCCCCGGGCCCTGGAGTGACCTCTGTGATCTGCCAGGGGTGTCTTCTTGGAGGTCCCCCAGGTGAACCGGGGGGCCGTGATGGAGATGGCATTCTCAGTGGTCACATCGTGGCTGTGGAACTGCCTCCCAGAGGAAGCTCACCTAGCTCCCAGTCTGTTGGCCTTTTGTTGGGCTTGTAAGACCTGACTGTGTCCAGGCTTTTTTGGGGGGGGAGGGTTAAAGGTGGGGGATGGGTGTTTGCCAGTGCTTTTACCTCCTTTATGGTTTGTTTTATAATGTTTAAGTAACCCTTTTTTTATATTGTGGATTATTTTGATTGTTTTAACTGTTTTAATTATATTTGTGAGCCAACCCAAGCTGCCATTCAGCTGGAGGGAGCAGGATATAAATAAAATAAATAAATAAAATATGCAAAGATCTCGCAAACCTGCCTGTCAGGATGTTGTAGCTTCTCCTAGTCCTGGGGAAGTTCAAAAAAATGTTTATGGAAATAACTCTAAGACTAAGTCAGAGGCAGTTGTTTTGAGAGAAAAACTGGCAATATTATGTACAGTAGACAGTGTGTCAGAAGATGACCTTGTAAGCTGGCAGTCCACGTTTGAAGTTCTTACAGTAATAGCTCAAGAGAAAGTAATTCAAAGGTTACTGAAAATCCAAGGGAAAGGGTTACAGACCCTGGTTAGGGAAGGGTGTTCAAATGTTGAGCTGGGAGAACATGAGAGATTACTTATTGCATCATACCACACTATGCCTAGAGATGAAGTAACTATTTGGGCTAAATTTTGTTTACTGCAGAATATATTGTCAGAGATTTTAGAGAAGTCTAATTCTCTCCATTTTGAGATTGCAGTAGGTGATCAAATTTTTTGGGGGGTGTGGAGGGGAATATGATGGGGAAGGTAGTGGAGAATAATGGGTACTTCAAGGAAGGTGATGTAATTATTGTACAGGGTGCTCAGTGGGTAAATCCTGCTGGAAAAGCCGTTTCTACTCTGGGAAATGTTTGCACTTTTGTTCCCCTCTCCCCATTCTCAGGTTGGAGATATACTAGCTGTGGAACCAGTGCTAGAGGAAGATGTACATGATTGTTTGTTGGCAACAATAAATGAGGGGGGGGGTTGTGAGTGTGTGTATTGACAACTAGCAAATGGAGCAGGACAATTCAAATTGGTTTCTTGGAATATAGCCGGGTTGGCTAGTAAGTGGAATAACTCTGATTTTTATAGTTTTATAACTATGTTTGACTGTATTCTGTTCCAGGAAACCAGTGGTTAGCAAGTTCATTTTACCTTCAAGGGTTTCAGTGCTTTACCAGGGAAAGTTTATTACCCAAGGTAAAGCTTGCCTAAGGGCAGGGCTAGTAACATGTATAGAACTCCACCCTGAATGGTTTATATCATAAATATCTTTGCCAACTGATTTCTGTTTATTGGTGGAAGTAAAGTTTCCAAATAGGGAATCTTGGATTATCTTTAATATTTATTTACCCCCTTGTAAAACTAAGTCACAAGTGGATAGTTCTTGGGATTCTTTAATTGTTTTCCTCAAATCTGTAAGGAACGATTTCCCCTTTGCTAAATGCATCATGTCTGGAGATTTGAATGCGAGATTGGGGGGATTAGATTGGTATGATGAGGAATATGCACTGCTGTGCTGAATGAGATCTTTGGTATATCTTCACCAGTCTTTAGAGATAGTAAACATAACTATGCAGGAGAGAAGCTTCAACAGTTGCTTTGTATGTTTAATCTGAAGACTATAAATGGTTCTTTTGTTTCTGCATCAACTTCTAATTTTACTTTTGTGTCAGGGACAAGAGCAAGCACTATTGATTATGTGATTATTTATCTTGAATTATGGAATAGTATCCTGGATTTTCAATTTCTATCTCGGGTAGAGGGTGACCACCAGCCTCTGATTTTGACTCTTGTGGTTGGAGATATACCCGGTTCTAAGGTCAAATTAGGCAGAGTTAAGCAAGCTAGAGAGGATGATGGTCTAGTCTAGGGCTGATGTGGCAGCAGCTGTTACTGCACCGCGATTCCATTCTGCCATTTCGGAATTGCCAGCGCCACACCGCGGCCTTTCTGCGGACATTCTGCTAATTCCGCCGGCATTCTGCAAATTGCGGAATTGTGGGGAAATTGCGGAAACTGTCGGAAAACCGCTGTTCCGCTATTTTGTGGCACTGGCGGAATGTCAGAAGTAGCAAAAATGTCATGTTTCTGCTATTTTGCGAAGCCTGTGGAAGTAGCAGAATGAAATTAGCGGAACTGCGGAAGTAGCGTAATGAAACTAGCGGAATGAAAGCCTCTGCCATACCGTACCACTAATTGCGGAAATGCTGTTTCCGGCGGAACTAGCTACCGCTGCGACATTCCGCTACAGCCCTAGTCTAGTCCCTTTGGTAATTAATAAGAAGCTTCGGTGGACTTTGCAAACTCAAGAGAATTTTAAGATCTTGTTGCAAGGGGAAGAGCTAAATCAAGCTAGAGGAAAGTTACTTTCTGAAAAAGAGCCAGGGGAGATTATCTGTCTTACTCAGGAGATTTATGATGCTATTTTTTCTTTTATTTGTTCTTCCATGCTACCCAAAAAGCAGTGTGATAGGTTGATGAAAGCCACTTCCTGGTTTGACCAGGAGTGTGCTAGGAAGAAAAAGCAGTTGAACAAGAAACTTAAAGTAAGTAAGATTGGTAACCAGGCAGATATGAATGCCTTTCAGGCAGCTAGACATGAATATAAAACATTTCTGGCCAAGAAAAAAGTCAGTATGCTTTGGTATAATGGGAGAGGTTGCCTCAAGTAGCCAGAGAAAAAGCTACCAAGGGTTTTTGTGATTTGGTGAATAGAATATCTGGGCATTACAAAATCAATCTAGAGGAAAATATCCCGCCAGCAACCTGGGTTCAGCATTTTGGTTCCGATTTGTCTTCTACCCAGGATGTTGATGAAGATGGTGGAGATTAGGGATGAGTGAACAGAATACGGTTCGGATATTCGGACGTTTGGTCTGAAACCCGAGTTCGGGTTCGGCTGTTCGGTTCAGCGGTGTTTGGTTCGGCCAAACTTGGCCAAACAGCCAAAAATAGCGCTATCTATACCGAAACCAAATTCGAATTTTTTTTCCGGTATCGGTATCATTTGACCCTGAAACCACCCCTGGTGCCAGGAAGTCTGCTCTTCAGCTGCCTCCCACTTCCAATCATGTTTTTCCTGCCTTCCAGTCACGTTTTTCCCATCCCCGAACTCATCTGAACTTTTCCAAACTGTTCGAGTGTTCGGTTCGGTCGTCCAAACAGGCTGAATTCGACCTGAACTCCGAACTTCCGAACCGCGGTCGCACATCCCTAGTGGAGATCCTCTAATTATCCTGAATGTTAGCAGGAATGTTTATATGGTTGGGAAGGAGGATGTACTAGTTTATTTAATTGCTTGTAAGAGAGGGAAGGCACCTGGACCTGATGCTCTACAAGTTCATATCAGTCAGTAACCTTGCTTAATATCTTTACTAAGATTTTTGGAAAGCGTTTGTTGCATCATATCCAGGATTGGATGAATGATAAGGAACTACCGAGATAACATTAAGCAGGGTTCAGAGCTGGGTATGCAATAATTGATCATGTATTCACATTGCAATATCTGTGACATATGAATGAATTGAATTTATTAGGATTTGTAGCATTCACCATCATCCTTTACAGAAAGGCTAAACAAGTACTTTGTTGAGTAAACTTGAACAAGGTATCTTGTCAAAAACTGAAATGAAAAATAATTATGATTACAAGTATACACATTGCTGTACCTTGTTATACAAATTGCAAGAACAACAATTTTTATAGTTTGGACATAAACATGAGCCTAGTTTGTTCAGCACACAGTGCAAAGGTAGCCAGACTACACACGTAAAATTTCTCATGCTGCAGGAATATCCAAATCAGTTTTTCCAATTTGGAAAAGGCAGTAAGAGAGTCCAAGCATGATGAAAGCAATTGCTCCCTTATTTCCTTGTATAGTGGACATTCCATAACATAGTGGATTGTATCCTCTATTATGTTTTTGCAATATGGACACATCCTTTCACTTCTAGGAATTCCCCTTCTATGGCCCTCAAACATGGCCATCTGCATCTGCTCTATCCTCAACTTGGTTAGAGCAATTCTCTGAAACTTTCCCAGGTCGAGGTTTAAATACCTTTCTACTNCCTTCAGATGACAGGGAAAATATATGAAATATCAAACAAGATTCTGACACCCTATCCACAGAAGGCGGGGCCCCACTTGGAGTCCCTCCCAGCTCAGTTTGGCAGCCTCTGCCACAGATATAGTAAAGTAAAGAAAGATGGTTTACAAAGGATGTGAATATGAAGAAATTTAGAAGCCTTGCTTATAAATTCAGAGATACCCTCTACAGGCTTCAGCGGGGTTATTCTGGACTAAGTTGTTTTTGGATTGTGGCTTGAAGGTTTTTGTTTCTTCTGTAATAAAACATTACCAGTTAGTAGAGCCTGAGCCTATTGCAATTAAGCCGTTCTTGGCTAGAAACTTGTTCACGGAATCTATTTTCTTAGATACTTTTGTCTGCGTCTCTTGCATGCACTTCAACATCATCATCCTAAAACTGGGCTCACAGACTCTGGGGGTCATCTGGGAAAATCTTTATAGAGAATATGCTGCCCAAACCCTGGTTGATGTCAGTTCCTTCTACCAGAGCCAAGGAAAGGGGCAGAGGTGGGAAACAGACTATTCAGAGCAGAGTGAAAACAAGGCATTGGAACAATTGGCAGAGTAACTCTGCTGCTGTCTTTGATTCTCCCCACAACAACAACAAAAAATAAAGCTATGTTTTAGAAAACCGCAACACGGCAATAGGAATTGATACCAGCAGAAGAGACAGGAAAAGAAGAAGCCACCCTCAAAGAGTTACATCTTTTGCAAAGTTTTGCTGGAAGTCTGCTCACTTCACCTTCTTGTGATTTGATGCAGTGCAGTATTGCAAAACTCTCTCTGATTTTCTTTGAATGACCTTTTCTCTCATTCAAAAAAAGGATAAGACAAGTTGTCCAGTGCCAGAAAGTCTCCGAGTCACAGCCTGGGCTAGAGTCCACCCAGTCAGAGCAAAGCGGATTAGCACGTCTGTTCCCACTGGACTGGACCAGGTCTGCCATAGCTGCCCATCATGGGGGAGAGGGGGGTTGGGCATAGGGTGGGGGCAAGGCCAGCCGGCCGCACATTCATGTGACTCCCTGCCCTCCCCTGAAGCCCGGCCACTGGGACATTGGTTATGCCGCCTGACCGGATCCAGATCCTGGTGGCAGTAGCCTAACCCGACCCAGTTTGTAATAGCGGCTTGCCACCGTCACGTGTGGTTTTACCCACATATCAATTAAATGAACCTATTTTGAGAGAGATAATCATTTGTTTTGCCCAAAGTGGACTATTCAGACTTAATTGCGGAATGAGGATCCCAGGAACCGAGTAGTACGCTTATAACCAGGGTGCATCCCTGAGAGTTTGCCGTATGGGTTTTGACTGGGGATGCCTTTTGGAGAGCCTGGCTGCTTGAAAGCTGCATAGGAGGATTGCTTATACCTGGATGTCTCTGTTTCTCCTCCCCAGGTAACCTTATAACTAGGGTGCAGCACTCTTGGGCACCGCCAAAGGGCGAAGACCCATTGGCATGCCATAGTGTGTGGAGGTGGCCTACCTTTTTTTGGTGGAGAGACTTTGGAGCATGAAGACAGGAACATTTTGGCTATTGGAGATGGGCAGGTGCAGATTGGTCAGTGAGTAAGGGGGATAGAGGGAGTCGCTGCCCACCCACGGTGATTTGGGAAGCCCCTCCCCTCCCAGAGACAGCTGGGGCAGAACTGAGACACCTCTGGAGCCCTGCTGTGCAGTTGCCTCACCCATCTTTTTCCATCTAGGAGGGCTTTATCTGGGGACACCGCAGGGCTGCATGCACAAGGGCATGGGCCCTTGTGGGAACCCTGTAGCCCGGACCTAGAGACTCTGGTTGCTCTACTCTGAACTATAAGTTATTTAGTTTACTTGTTGATTTCACTCCTGGTTTTTGACTGTGCTACGTGGGGTTGAAATGACAGATAAGAAAAGAACTATACCTGTGGCATCGCCCTCAGTGTGTGAGGTATTTAGTTTGCTGTCAGCAAACAATGAGCAACCACCTTGAATGCGCATGATCTCATCCATCGTCATGTATAATCGCGCCTCACGGGATTTTGAAAAGTCGCGAGACTGTGACCTACTCATATAAAAGCACCCTAAGAAAAGGAAAAAGTGCCAGTCAGACAAATGTTCAATAGATTTTTTTAAATGTATCCTTTCCAAATGGTGTGCTTCCAAACTGAACTAGTAACTATTATACCAGAAAGATTATTATAACAGCGCTCTACGTGGGGCTTCCCTTGTGCCTGGTTCAGAGGCTGCAGCTAGTGCAGAATGCGGTGGCCTGCCTCCTCACGGGGACGGGTCACCGGGAGCACATTACACCTGTGCTCTGGACTCTGCACTGGTTGCCGATAGCATGCCGAAGTAGGCTCAAGGTTTTGGTATTGTTCTATAATGGCCCTTCACAGTCTGGGCCCCTCATACCTCAGGGACCGCCTCACCCTCCGCACCCCAGAGCGGCTCCTTCGGTCTACCGGGGGTGCCTTCTTGGAGGTCCCCCTCGTTAAGCGGGGGACCACAATGGAGAGGGCATTCTCGGTGGCCGCACCGTGCTTTTGGAACTCCCTTCCGGAGGAAGCCCACCTGGCCCCAAGCCTGTTGACATTTCGGTGAAGTTGTAAAACCTGGCTGTTCGCCCAGGCCTTTGGGGAGGTGGGGAAGGTTTTAGCTCCCCTACCTTATTTATTGTTTTAAGTGAGGTCCCGGACCCTGTTTTAATATGTTGAATGATATTGTTGATTTGTTTTTAAATGGTTTTATATACATTGTATATGTTTTTATTGTTGGAAGCCGCCCCGAGCTGTTTGTAGGAGGGGCAGGGTAAACATCTAGTAAATAAATAAATAAATAAATATTTTTCAAACTTCTTAAAATTAAGTTGGAAGACTCTGACATAGTTGATGTCAGGCAGCTTCCTAGGATAAGAGCAACTATACATCTGGCTATAACTTTTAAGTTTTCTGATATAGTTAATGTTTGTTTTTTTAATGCGAGGAAACATTTAATATCAAGAGGAGTTTCCATTGATTGTCTTTAATCTAAACCTTACAGCCTTGAGAGAGAGAACCAACTCATGATTCTTCCAGGGGAGAAGACGTTAATATATATGAACCCATTATACCCAGGCCACCTTCATCCATGCATTCATCACCTCAAGGCTAGATTACTGCAACGCGCTCTATATGGGGCTGCCCTTGGTGATGACTTGGAAGCTGCAGCTGGTGCAGAATGTGGAGGCCCGCCTCCTAATGGAGGCGGGCCGTAGGGAGCACATTACACCAGTGCTCCGGGCTCTGCACTAGCTGCCTATAGCGTTCCGGGTCCGATTCAAGGTGCTGGTTTTGACCTTTAAAGCCCTACACGATCTGAGCCCCTCCTATCTGAGTGACCGTCGCACTCCCCGGGCCCTGGAGTGACCTCTGTGATCTGCCAGGGGTGTCTTCTTGGAGGTCCCCCAGGTGAACCGGGGGGCCGTGATGGAGATGGCATTCTCAGTGGTCACATCGTGGCTGTGGAACTGCCTCCCAGAGGAAGCTCACCTAGCTCCCAGTCTGTTGGCCTTTTGTTGGGCTTGTAAGACCTGACTGTGTCCAGGCTTTTTTGGGGGGGGAGGGTTAAAGGTGGGGGATGGGTGTTTGCCAGTGCTTTTACCTCCTTTATGGTTTGTTTTATAATGTTTAAGTAACCCTTTTTTTATATTGTGGATTATTTTGATTGTTTTAACTGTTTTAATTATATTTGTGAGCCAACCCAAGCTGCCATTCAGCTGGAGGGAGCAGGATATAAATAAAATAAATAAATAAAATATGCAAAGATCTCGCAAACCTGCCTGTCAGGATGTTGTAGCTTCTCCTAGTCCTGGGGAAGTTCAAAAAAATGTTTATGGAAATAACTCTAAGACTAAGTCAGAGGCAGTTGTTTTGAGAGAAAAACTGGCAATATTATGTACAGTAGACAGTGTGTCAGAAGATGACCTTGTAAGCTGGCAGTCCACGTTTGAAGTTCTTACAGTAATAGCTCAAGAGAAAGTAATTCAAAGGTTACTGAAAATCCAAGGGAAAGGGTTACAGACCCTGGTTAGGGAAGGGTGTTCAAATGTTGAGCTGGGAGAACATGAGAGATTACTTATTGCATCATACCACACTATGCCTAGAGATGAAGTAACTATTTGGGCTAAATTTTGTTTACTGCAGAATATATTGTCAGAGATTTTAGAGAAGTCTAATTCTCTCCATTTTGAGATTGCAGTAGGTGATCAAATTTTTTGGGGGGTGTGGAGGGGAATATGATGGGGAAGGTAGTGGAGAATAATGGGTACTTCAAGGAAGGTGATGTAATTATTGTACAGGGTGCTCAGTGGGTAAATCCTGCTGGAAAAGCCGTTTCTACTCTGGGAAATGTTTGCACTTTTGTTCCCCTCTCCCCATTCTCAGGTTGGAGATATACTAGCTGTGGAACCAGTGCTAGAGGAAGATGTACATGATTGTTTGTTGGCAACAATAAATGAGGGGGGGGGTTGTGAGTGTGTGTATTGACAACTAGCAAATGGAGCAGGACAATTCAAATTGGTTTCTTGGAATATAGCCGGGTTGGCTAGTAAGTGGAATAACTCTGATTTTTATAGTTTTATAACTATGTTTGACTGTATTCTGTTCCAGGAAACCAGTGGTTAGCAAGTTCATTTTACCTTCAAGGGTTTCAGTGCTTTACCAGGGAAAGTTTATTACCCAAGGTAAAGCTTGCCTAAGGGCAGGGCTAGTAACATGTATAGAACTCCACCCTGAATGGTTTATATCATAAGTATCTTTGCCAACTGATTTCTGTTTATTGGTGGAAGTAAAGTTTCCAAATAGGGAATCTTGGATTATCTTTAATATTTATTTACCCCCTTGTAAAACTAAGTCACAAGTGGATAGTTCTTGGGATTCTTTAATTGTTTTCCTCAAATCTGTAAGGAACGATTTCCCCTTTGCTAAATGCATCATGTCTGGAGATTTGAATGCGAGATTGGGGGGATTAGATTGGTATGATGAGGAATATGCACTGCTGTGCTGAATGAGATCTTTGGTATATCTTCACCAGTCTTTAGAGATAGTAAACATAACTATGCAGGAGAGAAGCTTCAACAGTTGCTTTGTATGTTTAATCTGAAGACTATAAATGGTTCTTTTGTTTCTGCATCAACTTCTAATTTTACTTTTGTGTCAGGGACAAGAGCAAGCACTATTGATTATGTGATTATTTATCTTGAATTATGGAATAGTATCCTGGATTTTCAATTTCTATCTCGGGTAGAGGGTGACCACCAGCCTCTGATTTTGACTCTTGTGGTTGGAGATATACCCGGTTCTACGGTCAAATTAGGCAGAGTTAAGCAAGCTAGAGAGGATGATGGTCTAGTCTA
The DNA here is from genome assembly GCA_003113815.1 of Sphenodon punctatus. Taxonomy (NCBI): domain Eukaryota; kingdom Metazoa; phylum Chordata; class Lepidosauria; order Sphenodontia; family Sphenodontidae; genus Sphenodon; species Sphenodon punctatus. Next base: position 11,819 of record QEPC01010419.1, read on the forward strand.
GGGCTGATGTGGCAGCAGCTGTTACTGCACCGCGATTCCATTCTGCCATTTCGGAATTGCCAGCGCCACACCGCGGCCTTTCTGCGGACATTCTGCTAATTCCGCCGGCATTCTGCAAATTGCGGAATTGTGGGAAAATTGCGGAAACTGTCGGAAAACCGCTGTTCCGCTATTTTGTGGCACTGGCGGAATGTCAGAAGTAGCAAAAATGTCATGTTTCTGCTATTTTGCGAAGCCTGTGGAAGTAGCAGAATGAAATTAGCGGAACTGCGGAAGTAGCGTAATGAAACTAGTGGAATGAAAGCCTCTGCCACACCGTACCACTAATTGCGGAAATGCTGTTTCCGGCGGAACTAGCTACCGCTGCGACATTCCGCTACAGCCCTAGTCTAGTCCCTTTGGTAATTAATAAGAAGCTTCGGTGGACTTTGCAAACTCAAGAGAATTTTAAGATCTTGTTGCAAGGGGAAGAGCTAAATCAAGCTAGAGGAAAGTTACTTTCTGAAAAAGAGCCAGGGGAGATTATCTGTCTTACTCAGGAGATTTATGATGCTATTTTTTCTTTTATTTGTTCTTCCATGCTACCCAAAAAGCAGTGTGATAGGTTGATGAAAGCCACTTCCTGGTTTGACCAGGAGTGTGCTAGGAAGAAAAAGCAGTTGAACAAGAAACTTAAAGTAAGTAAGATTGGTAACCAGGCAGATATGAATGCCTTTCAGGCAGCTAGACATGAATATAAAACATTTCTGGCCAAGAAAAAAAGTCAGTATGCTTTGGTATAATGGGAGAGGTTGCCTCAAGTAGCCAGAGAAAAAGCTACCAAGGGTTTTTGTGATTTGGTGAATAGAATATCTGGGCATTACAAAATCAATCTAGAGGAAAATATCCCGCCAGCAACCTGGGTTCAGCATTTTGGTTCCGATTTGTCTTCTACCCAGGATGTTGATGAAGATGGTGGAGATTAGGGATGAGTGAACAGAATACGGTTCGGATATTCGGACGTTTGGTCTGAAACCCGAGTTCGGGTTTGGCTGTTCGGTTCAGCGGTGTTTGGTTCGGCCAAACTTGGCCAAACAGCCAAAAATAGCGCTATCTATACCGAAACCAAATTCGAATTTTTTTTTTGGTATCGGTATCATTTGACCCTGAAACCACCCCTGGTCTCCACCCCTGGTGCCAGGAAGTCTGCTCTTCAGCTGCCTCCCACTTCCAATCATGTTTTTCCTGCCTTCCAGTCACGTTTTTCCCATCCCCGAACTCATCTGAACTTTTCCAAACTGTTCGAGTGTTCGGTTCGGTCGTCCAAACAGGCTGAATTCGACCTGAACTCCGAACTTCCGAACCGCGGTCGCACATCCCTAGTGGAGATCCTCTAATTATCCTGAATGTTAGCAGGAGTGTTTATATGGTTGGGAAGGAGGATGTACTAGTTTATTTAGTTGCTTGTAAGAGAGGGAAGGCACCTGGACCTGATGCTCTACAAGTTCATATCAGTCAGTAACCTTGCTTAATATCTTTACTAAGATTTTTGGAAAGCGTTTGTTGCATCATATCCAGGATTGGATGAATGATAAGGAACTACCGAGATAACATTAAGCAGGGTTCAGAGCTGGGTATGCAATAATTGATCATGTATTCACATTGCAATATCTGTGACATATGAATGAATTGAATTTATTAGGATTTGTAGCATTCACCATCATCCTTTACAGAAAGGCTAAACAAGTACTTTGTTGAGTAAACTTGAACAAGGTATCTTGTCAAAAACTGAAATGAAAAATAATTATGATTACAAGTATACACATTGCTGTACCTTGTTATACAAATTGCAAGAACAACAATTTTTATAGTTTGGACATAAACATGAGCCTAGTTTGTTCAGCACACAGTGCAAAGGTAGCCAGACTACACACGTAAAATTTCTCATGCTGCAGGAATATCCAAATCAGTTTTTCCAATTTGGAAAAGGCAGTAAGAGAGTCCAAGCATGATGAAAGCAATTGCTCCCTTATTTCCTTGTATAGTGGACATTCCATAACATAGTGGATTGTATCCTCTATTATGTTTTTGCAATATGGACACATCCTTTCACTTCTAGGAATTCCCCTTCTATGGCCCTCAAACATGGCCATCTGCATCTGCTCTATCCTCAACTTGGTTAGAGCAATTCTCTGAAACTTTCCCAGGTCGAGGTTTAAATACCTTTCTACTCCCTCCCTGCAATGCCACAGAATATATAATTGTGGAATACATGAAGAGCTCACACTAGCCTGATCTTCCTGTCGCACTATGTCTCTGATTCTCTGGATTAAGATAGATTTTTCATCCAAAGGAATCGATAGTACATCGTCTGTCAAAAGATATCCTAAACCCATACGGTTCAAAAATCTAGTGTCAAAATGTAACCAAGGTGATTGGTCTCGAGTATTAAGCCCAAACTCCTCAAGCAGACACATTTTGGAAAATCTAAGGGGAGAATATTTCAAGATTTTAAGCCAGTATGACAACAGTCTTATAAGAATTTTTGTTGCTTTGGTTTCTGTCCCTGTTTCCAGTCTCAAAAGGGGAGCTGGCACGGAGAACAGAATACCCAAAAGAGACCGCAAAAACACATTCTGCAGAACTTCTGTATCATTGGATGCCTCCCAGCCCCACACTTCACAGCTGTATAATAACTGGGCATTCACTTTGGCCTCATACAAATTGAACAAAATAAATAAATAAATATGCTTTCAAAGGGGCTAGCACTGATCTTCCTGTCACTGCAGCATGAAATGTATTAATGACACCTGCCGTTTGCTTTGCTTTGGTTTTAACCCCCGTGAGGTGATACCTCCAAGAGTAAGCCGAGGAGAAACTCAATCCAAGGAACTTGTAATTCTTCACAACCTCTAAGGTGACCTGTCCCATCATCCAGGGAAATTTTGAGTCCTCTTACCTCACAATAGTATTTTGGTTTTATCAAAGTTGATTCAAAGCTGGTTCTTTGCACATACAAATTCAAAATTGGACACGGCCCTTTACAGCCCAATCGGTGTTCTAGATATAATTGCAGTATCATCTGAAAACATAAGTATTGGCATCATAATAGCTAGTAAGTGGGGGGGGGGGGGTTTGAAAATCAACATTCTGCATTTCCTCAATGATATCTGTCATAAAAAGATTAAACAAAATGAGGGCCAAAATACATCCTTATCTAACTCCCTTTGTTGTTGAAAATCTGAAGTTAATTCACCTAGTAATCCCCACCTAATTTGTGCCTATAGATCTCTAATAACAGAGTCAAAAGCAGATACTAGATCTACAAATGCCACATAAAGTGTGACTTTCTTTGTTCTAGTATACTTATGGCGCAAGAAAATAGATGGTCCAAAGTGGAATGGCAAGGCCTGCTCTAAAACCTGCCTGATGCTCATGAAAGATGTCATTGTGGGCTAACCAATCTCCTAAGCGTCTCAAAACATGCCTCCCAAATATCTTGGCTGTGATGTCTATTAGACTTATGGGTCTGTAACAACCTGGCTTGTTTCTTTGGCCCCTCTTGAAGGTAGGAACAATAGTGCTCCCTTTCCATGAGTCAGGAATTACACCTGTCTCAATAATTGCATTGAACCAGCGCTTAAGTATTGGGGTCCACCAGGTAGGATTAGCTAAAAACTCTTCTGCTTGCAACTTGTCTGGGCCAGGGGCTTTCCCTTTTTTCAGTTGGGACAAATATTTTATAATTTGTTCCTCTGTCACACTGTAAGTAGTAACTGCCCCAGACTGCTGTAATAATGGTTGCTCTCCTAGAGCCCTATCACTCCAACGGGCGGAGAATTGGCTAGAAAAATGAGCAGCCCATTCTTCTGGGGAAATATTAGCATCCAAATTAACAAGAATTTTATGGAGAGACTTAACCAGGATCCAGAAATCCTTACCATTCTTTGATCCAATAGCTGTCTGCAATTTCCCCCGTTGGTTATGCACATGTACTTTCTTTTTTTCTTTCAGGAGAAGTTTGTGTCCTACAGAGGACTGAGTAGTCAGACTGTTTACCCCACTTTAAATCCTTGGTTTTTTGATTTAACAGTTTTTTCATTGTTCAACGCTCCCTGTCAAACCAAGGAGTCCCCCTCTGCGCACTTGGGTTACTGTGCTTGTCTATGACTGGCAGTAACATCTTAATGCTCGACTGTACTAAATCCAGGAATTGATTAAAATAGCAACAAACTTGGGAAGGAACTTTGGAGTCTTTTATGCACTGGTATAAAGTTACTATACAACTGCTCTGAGTAAACTCATCAAATTGGAAATTGGTTTGAGTATCCCAGTGTAATCTCCTGTTGACTACTAATAGTGTAGATCTGTCACTGACTCTTAGTCTCAGAGAGTAATTTAGTGCTTCCCCTGTCTTGAATATAACCCGTAGAAGGAGATGATCACTTTCTGGTCAGGGAATGATAGAAAAGTCTACTATTGATGCGCACTGTGATCAGGATCCACCAAGACATAGTCAATAGTACTCAGGCTGGCTCCAGAAACAAAGGCAAACTCATCAGAGGAGAAGCTAGGGAAAACACCATTAAGTGGAACTAATACAAGGGAGGACAGCATGGATTGGAGTCTAACGTCTGCCACATTTGAACGAACCTGTATCCTTCAACTGAGGATGTGAGACTCCAAGTATTTCGTTAATGTGGGCCAAACCCTCATCCTCCCACATAAGACTCCCAAGTCTAACATTTAAATCTCCCCAAACAATCAGGCTGGCATTTGGGTGGTCTGCCCTTAATGTATTTAAATATGATTCAAATAAGCCTCATTTTTCCTCCATCATACTTTTTGAAGCACATGGCAGGATAAATACGTTGACCAATAACCATGATTTATTCATCTGGAGTTTCAGTTCCACTGCTATGCTGATTGGCGAGCAGCTTGAAACCATTTTGGCTGACCAACCCAGCCTAGTTGCCATGCGAGTTACCAGCCCAGCTCTAGGGTGGCCTTTGGGGTTGGAAGAATCTGCTGGCAAGTTAACGCATTCATATCCTTGGAGGAAAAATGGATCCCTCAGCCAAGTTTCCTGCAAAAGGATTATATCATAGTCCTTGAGGAAGTTGAGAAAATCATTATCTCCTAATTTGTGGGCCAACCCTGCGATGTTCCAGGAAACCACCTTCAAGGGTCTTTCAATGATGATTATCCTCCACTTTCTTAGTTCACTCTTTACCCTTCCACCTAGTATGGGGCAGGATTGAATTTCATCGTTCCATGAATCAGATGGAACACTAACATAAGAAAGAATTTGTCCCCTCTAGGCTGATACCAAGGAATCTCGCAGGGCATGTACTGTATGTTCCCCCAGTTCTTTAGCAGATAACCCTCTGGTTGCCAACCACGTTTCGTCATTTAAAGGAACATGGGAATTCCCTGTTGGAAAGTGGAAGGAGCCTCTTACCGGTATTCCTCCCACTGTGACAAAAGTACTCCCCCTCTCCTCTTCCTGGGAAAGTCTATTGTCCTCTAACGGAACTTGCCTTTTACTTAAGACCCCCTCAAGATCCTTGCTCAGGGCTAAGGATTTGATAGAGGGTACCTCCTCCGTGAGCCCACAACTGGGTCTGCATAGCCTATAGTCTCCCTCTTGCAGATTGACCTTCTCCACTAATGCTGGGGACTGATTAGGCATAACCACTTCTGGCATCTCCACAAGTTCCCCCAATAGGGCCCTCCATCCTTGCAATTATCCCCATCGAGATCAATTAGAGGGGATTCAACATCCTCCTGGAAGATCCTCTTACTAAATGGACAATTTCCACTCCTCCTAGCTACTAATCCCTTATCTGGGACCTGCCCCACAAGATTATTCTCTGTAAATATCAATACTAGCATTCCCATGTCTTTAATCCATGCTCTTCTACTAAAGACTAATTGAGCTATCTTTTCTGATTCAAAAGTTAATAGCGCTCATGTACTTGGAGAATCAGTAAAAGAATACTCTATGTCCATCACATCTGCATGGAAAAACAATCCTCATTGGATCATCTAGTAGATCCACTAGGTGCTGAACACTATTCCTCCTGGGATAACAAATCCTTGAGTCTTGGAAAATTAGTTAATACTAATTTTGATCTACCTGCCAGCCCCTTATCAAAGTGCTGTAATAAGGGATCATTGTCAAAGAATCTTTTGACTTGAATGCCCAAATCCCTGAACCAAGCCCTCTAACTGTATATTAGCCGAGCTACATTTTCTGCTTGAAAGGTGGCCAGTGCTCGAGGCCTAGAGTGGGGAAAAACAAAATACTCTATGCAAGTGATATATGTCTCATAGAGGAGCTCCCTCATAGGCTCATCGAGTAAAGTCACTAAGTGCTTTATCCAATCTTCTTGTGACAAAAGTCCCTTGGGCTTAGGAAAATTAGTCAGAAATAGTTTGTGTCTGATCAGCTGGAGAGCCCTATCATTATTTACCATCAGCCTATTTGGTGGAGCAGGTAACCTCTCTGCATGCAAATCCTGCTCTTTTATTAAGACTTGTGTCCAGGGATCTTGGATAGCAGCTCCCAGGCCTAACTTGTAAGAGTGTCGTTTCAACCCAAGGAACTACTTGGAGGCTGGGCCATCCTGAGCACACCCCTGGACATAACCAGCTTCCCAAACTCCTTGTCCTTCTGGCCTCTAGTTCTTTTCTTGTCCTTATAGCATATGGGATCCAAAATATTAAACAACTTCTTAAAGAAGGCCGACCTCTTAGTTCGCACCCTTCCTCTGACTGCTCTTCTCCCTATTTTAATATTCTTTTTTTTTTTTTTTTTTAGCCAATGGCAGTTTCTTCCTAACTTTGTGTTTCATTGACCCAGGAGGGTCTAGTCTGTAACATCCCTAACTAATCCTATCTGTGTTTGAGTCTGACAATCCATTATAACAGGTCTCTGTGGCTGGGTTTTATAAAGCAACAAGTCCGATAGAATCAATAGGAGTCCTGAGGATTCTATAACAAGTCCGTATTGTCTCTAGATCTTTGAAAATTGCCAATATTCAATGGCTGTCGAGGATATACTGGGAGTTCAAGATTTGATCTTGAGGTACTAAGAACTCACACATAACTAAAGGATTCTGTATACCAACCCTATGTTGAGAGTCAACTGATCCCAGTGGTAATTTCTCAGCAGCAGATTGTACTGAATCTACCAACATGGACTTATTAACATATCTCTCTTCTCTACATGGGACTGCTCTCTTAGTATATCCTCAATATAAGCCTCCTGTATGACATTACTATCATACATATATCACCTCTTGATTAGAGTACTCACTCCTTAATTCCTGGTTACCAACCACCTGTAATGTACTTTGGTCATTGTGTGCTCCAGCCTTGCCCACTGACATATCTTGAGACCATGTGGGATTAAAATATTTGGTGATTTTAACCTGGAACGAATCAATGTCATGCTGTTCGGACTCCCCAAACTTCTTGCGGCCATGCCTTGTGAGGACCATGTTCATAACAGGACTTAGTAAACCTTAGTTCCCTTAATTAAACGGGCCAAAGAAAAACACAATTCTGGTCAATATAACAAGTTGCTTTCCATTAGTCAAAACGAGGTCAGGGTGCTCACAATTCCTCACACAACAATAGCCGGATGTCAGGCAGAGCTAGTTAAAGGTCCCCAAGACAAGGTTTCGCTCCTATGTCAAACAAATATACATCCTAACCTGTCTCTGCCTAGCTCTTCTAGAAGCTTTATTTAGGCCAGTCTTAGCTCCTGTGCAGCTGGACATATAAAAGGAGTGAACAAAAACCACTTCTTCTACAGTTCAGTTTATGTACTTAAAAGGCCTGGAGGCTCTGGCTTGCTCTGCCATGCCGGCATCCAAGGCCACACGCGTAGGCTGCCATCTGAAACAAGAGTCCTCAGGATGGAAGCTCTAAACTCCCTCCTGATGTTCACTTCAAAGTGGGCCCAAAAATGCAGAAAGCTTCAAACTAAGTGAGGAAGTACCAACAGCAGTGGGCTCATGCAGAAATATTCAGTGGCCACCACATCTGCCCACCAACGGCCCACCAACAACCCTGTGCCCTTTGGCAGCACCCTTCAGCTGCCACCCGCTGGGCAGCACCTCCCTCTAATAGTGATTACCTGGAAGGGGCGGGGAAGAGACAAACATAGGGCTGTCAGTCAAGGGTCCTGGCAGCCCCTCTGCAGCAACACAGGACCCCCCAGCCAAGCCCTGCCACCTATCTGTGACATAAATATGTCTTTGTTTTTTAAAAAAACCATCATTATATGTCGCCTATGTTGATTTCTCATCAGCCTTTGACTTGATAGACAGGCAGATCTTGTGGAAAAAGCTGTCTCTATGTGGTATGGAACCTGGTCTTCTGAAATGTCTTATGGCTTATTACCAGGACAGTCAGGCACAGGGTAGATGGGGTTTAAAAGGTGAAGTATCTGATAGATTTGATGTACAGCATGGAGTGAGACAAGGTTGTGTCATGGCTCCTACTTTGTTTTCCCTTTTTGTAAACTATTTCATAGAAGAACTTCAATGTGATGATTTTCATCCCCCCAAAATTCTGTCTACAAAGGTGACCACTCTAAGGTTTGCCGACATTATTTTGTCATCACAGACAAAATACAGATTACAGAGAGCGTTGACAAAATTTAAGGGTTTGTCACTTTAATAAACTGAAAGTAAACAATGAAAAAACAAAAAATTATGACATGGGGAAGCGACAAACTAACTTTACATGGAAATTGGGCACCTATAGTTTGGAACAGGTGGTGATATATAAATATTTCGGTATTTACTTTTCGCAATCATCTCCATGGATTTTTCAATTTAACAATGCTAGTCATAAAGTATCCCAGTCTATTAGGACCATAACTAAAACGCATTGCAAGCTGGCAGGAAGATCAGTTCAAGCCCCTTTATTTTATTTATATTAAAATTTATATGACGCCCTCTCCTGCCTCGGGCATCTCGGGGCAGCTCACACCATTTAAAAAACATTTTAAAACATTAAAATAAACAATAATAATTACAATTAAAAAACAATATAAAACCCCATCCCCCCCTACCCTAACCCAACCCACCTACCCCATCTCCCTCAAGAAAGGCCTGGCAGAACAGTCACGTCTTACATTGTCTGTGGAAAGAGGGGAGGCCAGCAGCCAAGTGGATCTCCAACAGGAGGGAGTTCCACAGCTGCAGCACAGTCACGGAGAACACCCTCCTCATAGTGGACACCTGGGAAACCTGGGGTACCTCGAGGAGGGCACCCGCAGTTGCCCACAGGGGTTGCTCCAGGACCCGGAGGGTGAGGCGGTCCTGCAGATAGGTGGGGTCCAAGTCATTTAAAGGTCAACAGAAACACCTTGAATTGGGCCTGGAAACCTAGCAGCAGCCAGCGCAGAGACTGAAGCACCAGTGTAATATGCTCGCGCCGGCCGATCCCCATCAAGAGATGGGCCACCGCATTCTGCACCAGCTGCAGCTTCCGAACCAGCACCAAGGGTAGCCCCACATAGAGCGCTTTGCAGTAATCCAGTCTTGAGGTAATAAAAGCATGGATGACTGTGGTCAGATCAGAGTCCGAGATACACGGCCTAAGCCGACACACCAGATGTAACTAGCAAAATTCACCACAGCCACCACCTGGGCATCCAGGCAGAGCTGTGGGTCCAGGAGCACCCCCAGACTCCGGACCTGAGAAACCAGGGGAGGGTGGACCCCATCAATGACTGGGGCCACCACTCCCTCGGCCCTCCCTACAACCATCACCTCCGTCTTGTCAGGATTTAGCCTCAGGCGACTCGCCCTCATCCAATCCCCCACAGAGGACAAACACTGGGTAAGCACCGAGACTGCTGGGCCTGAGTCAGAGGAAAATGAGAGATATAGCTGGGTTTCATCAGCATATTGACGACATCTCTCTCCATACTCCCTAACAACCTCTCCCAGAGACTGTATGCACACATTGAACAAGAGAGGGGATAAGATGGAACCCTGCGATACTCCACACATGAGGCCCCGGGTGTGTGTGTGTGGAGAGATGAAAACTCCCCCAGCACCACACGCTGGGTTCTTCCAGCCACGAAGGAGCGGAACCATTTAAGAACAGTCCCACCAATCCCTGCTTGGTACCACAGCTGAGTCACCAACAACTCATGATCACGGTATCAAACACAGCCAAGAGATCTAACAGAATCAACAGGGTCGAATGACCCTGGTTCAACTCACGGGAGAGGTCATCAGCCAAGGCCACAAGCGCAGTCTCCGTGCCATAACCCGGACGAAAGCCCGAATGTGAGGGATCAAGAAAATTAACCCGGTCCAAATGCCCCTGAAGCTGCTGGGCCACCACCCGTTCAATAACCTTCCCTAAAAAAGGAAGGTTAGAGACTGGCCAATAACTGGCAGGGGGGTCAACATCCAAAGATGGTTTCTTGAGCAGGGGCTGCACCACCGCCTTCTTGAGACAGCACAGCACCCTGCCCTCCCCAAGGGAGGCACTGACTATCCCCACCAGCAGTGGCCCCAGTGTCTCCCGGATAGTCTTAACCAGCCAGGATGGGCATAGATCCAGTTCACAATAGGTGGCTCGAACAGTCCAAAGAGCATCCCCCACATCTGAGGGTGATACTGCCCGAAACCCACCCCATAAAACAGGACAAGAAGGGGCGTCTACTACCTCTGACCCGTTCCCTGCTAAAATAGTCGCATAAAAACTGTGGTGAATTTAAGCGACTATCTGCAAAAGTCAGCAAACAAATCACAGCAAGCATTTGATGGTTCTACATCCAGGCGGAGGGAAGCTGGACTGACCAGCCCCTCACCACCCGGAACAGCTCAGCCAGGCGGGACTTAGCAGACGCAATGAGGGTAGCAAAGAAAACTTTCTTTGCTGTCCGCACTGTAACGGCATAGGTACGTAACCAGACTCTATGCCACAATCGATCAACTTCAGCACGCGAATTACGCCACCGTCACTCTAACTGCCACCCTTCCTGCTTCATTCGCCGCAGCTCCCCGGTATAGCACGGGGAGCTGCATTGTCGGCAATTCAGGAGTGGATGCCTGGGAGCCACACAGTCGATGACCTCCGTTAGCACGGAGTTTATGATGCTAAAGTTGTCACTCAACTGTTATATGGGGCTGAAGTGTGGAGATATTCGTTAAAAGAGCAGTTGGAAATCCCCCCAAATAATTTTTTTTGAACCCTGATGGGTCTTTCCCATGCAATTCCAACAGCATTACTTATATCAGAACTGGGTCAAGAGGCTATTCAGAAAGTTATTATTAGGATTCTGTGTTACTGGTTTAGGATAATGGCTTATTCTCCACTACGCCTTCCTAAAATGTGTCTTATTGAAGAGTGGTCAATGCCTTGTTCTCTTCAGTCCCCTTGGCTGAAATATGTTGTGCAAACCTTGGTCTTGACAGAGTATGGTTATTATTCTTTGGGAGATCAAAGTCTGTTCTCAGTTCAGGATAAACTTTCTTTGTATACAAGAGTAAGGGATGTGGCACTCTAGAATGTCCTGGCCTTGGCTAGATCCTCTTCGATAGCTCCATGCCATCTATTGTGGAAAATCCAGTTGTGTATGGATTCCTATTTTTCTTTGGATCTCCCCTCACTGTATAGAAGTTCTCTAACCCAACTCTGCTTGGAGCAATCTCCTACAGCTATGGTGGAGGGTAGTTATCGTGGCATTCCCAAACCTGAGCGAAAGTGTCCCTTCTGTAAAACAATTCTTGAGGATATCAAGATACACTATATTTTGGAGTGTCTACTTTATGATGCTATTAGGTCTAAATACCTTTACCCATTTTCACCTTGTTTGAGGTATATTTCAAGCCAGGAAAAAATTATATGGCTGCTGCAACAAGACAAATGAGTCTTGTATTAAGAGATTGGCTGCATTTCCCTTCCAAGCGAAGGGTATTAGGCAACGCTCTCTTGTGCTGCTGCTTACCTAAGATTCCTTAAAAGTTTTGTTAAGTATTAAATAGCTTTTATTGATGTGTCTTGTATTTTGCTTTTATTTTTAAATTGATATATGTATTATTTATTTGTATTGTGTATTTTGTATTCTTGTACATTGTATTCACGTGTTTTCTTTTCTTTTATAATTTGTTATGGATCATGGTTATGCTAGCATCCAACAAACTGAAACTGAACTGACTTAATTGCTTGCCTGGCTGGGCTGTTGTCTTTGCGGCTTCGAGAATTCAGTGTCATGAGTCACGCTAAGTATTTCCATGGGATAGGCCTGACCATGGGTTGTTGCAGGGGTCAGAATCTTGTCTGATATTTAATATATTTTGCCTGTCATCGGGAGGGCTTCAATAGGGTTACTCTAGACATAGGCTGCTTTCACACATGACAAAAATGGGGTATTATAGTTTCTTGAGATAATACTGGGTATTATAATTGCTGGAGTTTTGTAATGTGTGGCTGCACTATTCCCCTTTTATGCTGCAAGATCTTGGGTCAATGTAAGAGCTACCAAATGTGGCCTTTACAATGACCCAATATCTTGCAGCATAAAAGGGGAATAGTGCCTTCACAAATTACAAAAAATTGGTGAATTATAACAGCTGGTATTATCTCCAGTTATTATAATAACCCATTTTATTAGGTGTGAAAGCAGCCTAAGTGTAACCTTTAGAGAGAGCAGCAACCCAGGCACAAGGGATTGCTCAAACTTGGGAACAAGGAAGAACCAGCTAGGTGGAAAGTTGATTTAAGCCAAGCCAAGAACTTGCAAAAAGGAGTAGCCCAAGTGAGGAGAAAAGGGGTGGGGGTGGGGGGTAGGAGTGGTGATGGGAAGCTTGCATAAGGGTTCTCCTGGCAGAAGAAGCTGCAATCTTGCCAGGACTGCCAAATTGTCAGGGCTTACTCTGGAACTGGCTAGCCAATATGTGAGGCCAGAAAACTAGGATGGGACCCAGCTCTACATCACCAGGACTTGACAGGAGCTGGCTGGAAAGGGGCCACAACGCTAGCTTCAGCCTTAGGCAGAGAGCAGCCAGCAGACCAGGGACATAGCTATAATAGGTGCAACCACACCTGGGTGCATGTACCTGAGAGCCCCACACACATGTAGAATACATATGCACACTGGAGCAGTTTGCCCCAACAAGGATCCCATTCCATCTTCTGCACTGGGGCCCATTCCCACCTAGCTACATCCCTGCAGGAGACCCTAGCCCAGGAAGGGAAGGTTAAGGAATTACATGTTCCAACAAACAGCAGTAAATTGATGTAACTATGCTGTGATTTAGTTACATCAAAGATAGCTACCTCATTTCGGTAACATTCACACAGGAACTAAACTCATTGATAAGGCACAACTGATAGATACAATGTGATACAACAGAGGCTGCCTGCCCTGGAGGTGCTCTGGGGTTGCACCCCTGCAGCCACCCGCTTCCATCCCCACCTGGCTCCACTTTAGATGAACCTAGTGAGCTCCCTGGCCCGCAGTCCACCTGCTCATCACGCCCCCCACCCCACACTATAGAGTTGCGGGTGATTGCCCAACACTCTAGGCTATTGGTGTTGTCCGGGGCAACAGCTGGCCAGCCAGGAGCAGAGCTGAAGAATGGGCACACCCATGGGATGGATAGCAGCTCCACCTTTGGCCAGTGCCACGGGTTTGATTAGCACGCTCAACTGGGTGGTTCCAGAGTGCCACCAGTGGGGCTGCCCCAGAGCAGGCACAGCCTGGTCCACTTGCACGTCTGGCGGGGCACTTTTAAATGGACTGGCCAACACTAAAAGCATCCAGTGCTACTTCACTGTAAACGTGTTTACACAATAATTACTTCAGAGTAAAAAGCAAAGGGGACTACGTTCTCCTGATTTTTCAGGACATACTTAAAAGTAGTTCCTTGTTTATGAGAATGCTTCTGAAGTAACTGTAAAGTAAGGTTCATTTTCTTTGAAGTATCTGTTTGTCGGAATGTGTTTTCCAACATGTGTGCTTCCCTTTGGGTCTCCTGCCTATCATGAAACAAATATGTTCAGCTTAATTTCCTTGAGAAGTGTCAGCATTATTACCACTTCGCTTACCATGCCCATGTCTGCTTTGCTGATGGCCCAGTCTCATTAACCCTTCCTTTAGGTGACATGAATACACAACTTTGCATTGAGAGAGGGGTAAAACAGGACATCAGTTCTTACTACTGGGGAATGTCACTTCCTCTCACATCAGCATCCTCATCTACAGAGACATGGGAGGTCTCTCATTTACATATATCAAATGAATTTTAGAAGAACTAGTAACTTTGTATTTGAAAATTGAAGTCAGGTATTGGTTTACCAGAACAAAAAACAGGTATCATAGAGAGAACCAGTGTAGTCTAATGGATCAGGTGTTAGACGTGGACCTGGGAAACCAAGGTTCAAATCCTTGCTTAACCATGAACTCACTGGGTGGCCTTGAGCAAGTCACTATCTCTTAGTCTCAGTTCCCCATCTATAAAATGGGAATGTAAGTGTCTCTGTCTCTTTCTGGGTGTTAAGAAGCTTGCGTTTGCAATGGCGGGTGCATGCCAGGGGGTGGGATGGCTGCCCCACAACCCCCGGTCAGGTTAAGTCGGGGGATGGAAAGTTAACTACCATTCCATTGGCCTCACCCGGCCAGGGAGGAAAGCAGGGAGCAACATACAGCTAGCCAGCTTCGCCCCATGCTGCGTCTGGCACGCGTGCACACACACACCATGATGGGCTACCATGGCTGCCAATAACAACACCCAACACTGGGCGGGCATGAAAACAGACGTACCTTCCTGGTTCACCCAGCTCCAGCCCACCTAGGTGGCTCACAAGGCCAGTTAGTTCTGGGCCCACATTTCCAACCCGGTTGACAGTTCCACCGGCATTTGAACTGGGACCACATCAGGATCCTTCTTTTTCTAAAATTATTTTGTTATTTCATTCACCGGTGTGCTGTGGTTGGTCCCAGTTTCTATTTGTAGCTTGTTGGGATTTCTCTGTGCGGATGGTTAGAGCATGGCAGGTTCTGCTGTGGTTCAGGGGGCCGGACTAGATGACCCTTGAGATCTCTTCCAGCCTTGTGACTCTATGGTGGGCCCAGAACAAACATGTAAGGTTCAACGCTGGTCTAGGCATGCCAGGGAGGGTGAACTGGGCTAGTGTCACATTAGCTGAAAACTTCTATGCACCATTAATCTGGAGCACTGCTGTGGGTGTTTTTAGACAACCCATTACTGTGGAGGGGAATTTCGGTTTTAACCAAAACAGTCCAAAAATAGCTGTTTCAGTTTAAAGCCAAAGGGTCTGAAAAGCAGGCCCTTATAGTTCCTGATTTTTGGTTCTGTATCTTCCCACTGAAGTCCCATTGACTTCAATGGGAAGGGGAACCGAGGTCCAACCTCCCCCATTCCCCAGGACCCACTAGTGGCCTCCGAGGATGGGGGTGGGGATCCGTGTCCCTAACACACACGCACACACACACACTCCCAGGACCCATCTTTAACACACACACCTCACACACACGGGGCCCACACAGGGTCCTCCTGGTTGGCATGCACTTACTGGTCTGGGCCTTAGAGAATGGGAGTTGAGGTACCACCATCTCCACAGCCAGCCCAGTCTCCTCTGCTGCCAGGCAGCTGGGCAGGATTGCCTACACTTCTGGGAAGTTGGGCTGGGCCATGGATCCCCCATCCCCAACCTTACATGGACAGAGCCCCCGGAGCCACCCAGCGGGACCTCGGGCTGAGATGCAGCTGCCATGGTACAGCTCCTAGAGGGTCTGAGCCGCAGAGGCCGTGGGGGCAGCATGGGATGCGGGGCCGGGGGGCTGCACAGGCAGACAGGGGCTGCACAGGCCGACAGATAATGGCAGGACGGGAACAACGGGGCCGCTGTGTAGGGAGGCAAAGGGAGTGGACAGCGCACAGCTGCCGGCATTCAAGACCGGACAGCCCCACGCATACACACCTGCTAGATGGATAGGAACGTTAGCAAGAGCATGCACAGGGAGAGACAGCAGCCTGGGGGCCGAAGCCCTGGGTCCGGGGCTGGGAGGAGGCAGGACAGGGTACCCCCAATGCGACACCACAGCTGCTACCCTCGCCACCGGCAGACCCCCCATGTAGGGGGCTGAGCTCCCGGGCCGCTAGCCCTTCGGACATCGACTGTGCGGCCACCAGGGCACACCCAATGGCCCAGGTGGTGGGGGAGGGGTGGAGGCATACATATATGTGGCACAGATGCGTGGTCAGGGACAGTAGCAAGCACACGTTTCCCTACTGCTGCCTGCCCTCTAAATCTCCCTCCATGTTCCGCTTGTTGTCGGTTGCCTAGCAGTGAAGCTGGGTGCCGTCACCACGGCCCGTGGTCGTTTCCTTCCACCGCGGCCGGGGGTTTCCGTTCAGAAGTTACTTTTCATTCACCCCTGCTGTGGGGCATTCACCACACTTTTGGACCTCCTCCCGCCCCGACCTCACAAAGCATGGTTAGCTTCACCCCGGGCCATGTTTGACTGTGGTGAACATCTGGATGTGGGCCAACCGCCATACACGGCTCATTCACCACCCCCCGCGTTTGACTTTGGTTGACTGTGGTGAATGTCGAAAATGTAATGTCTGAAATCGCCCTCTGTCTCAAAGGAAGGGGGGTGGGGTGGTTCTGTCCTGGACCTCTGTTTTCTTTGATTCTTCATTCTGGTTCCCCTTCCCATTGAAGTCAATGGGAAAATGTCACATTGAAATCGATGGGAACAGATTTCCCATTGACTTCAATGGAGAAAGAAAGAAAACCGTAATCCAAAACTCAGAACCGAAAAACAGGGATCCAAAATTTTTTTTTCCTGTGTCCCACCCCTGCCGATTATGCACCCATCATGTACGTTGCAGGACTGCATTAGCACCCTATACAACTCTACAACATGCATGATGGGTGGGTGATGATGGGTGTGTAATAGTGGACAGACACTTGTCTAAAAACACCCCATGTGGCAAGGTGGTGTCAAACTCCGCTCCTCTTCCATCCCCTCCCTCAACCTCCCATGCCTCCCCTGCTCCCCCAACCACCTTCGTCCCTTCTCCCTCACTGCCCCGCATGCCTGGAACTCCCTCCCTGCTCTCATTTGCCTTGCCCCCACCCTCCCCACCTTCAAGTTCCTCCTCAAAACCCACCTCTTCCGTGCCCTAGGGTGCCCTTCCTAATTCCTGCTAATCATCCCCACCCAGGATTATCCCCCACCTGTTATCTGTGAACTCCCAATTTACTGTAACCAAGCCAAGAACATGTACCTGAGTTCTCGCATCCTCATGAATGTTGCATCCCTTGTCTCTCCCTTTGTTCCCCCTTCCCTGTCTCCCCTCCCCCTGTCTTTAGATTGTAAGCTCTCAGGCAGGGACTGTGTCTATCTTATTCTTTGTAAAGTGCCTGGTACATCGCTGGTGCTATATAAATGCTAATAATAATAAACAACTGCCCAATGACTAGAAAACTACCACAGTGTAGAGTGTTTCCAATCAGGTACACAAAGGCAATATTACTTGGCAGGTAATTTTGTTTACTGCCCAAATAAGCGTTTGCCTTAGCGAATGTCACTGCTAACTCAGCTAGTGAGTCAGGAGACCATAAAGGATCGTGTCCTGTCCACCCAACAGCAAGTCATGCAAGAGTGTGACAGTACAAAAAGCAGACCGGATCCTGCGGGAAGTATTTCAATGATCTGCTGAGAGCCAGCTCTCTTAGTAAATTTTTTGCTGCTTGGAACCCTTTGGTCTGCCAGTCATTACTTAGGAACAGAAAGTGCTAACATAAACCACTCTGCGTGCTGGGGGAGTCTAACTCCATCATGAAAGAGTATTCTCAGCACTCAATTTCCCCCCTGCCATCTCATTATGATTGGCCATTCTTCTAGGCTAATCAGCAAGGGGTAGAACAGCCAGCCATGGGAACATGCAGGTAATGGAGAGAACTGCTAGTACTATTGTTCCTTTCCCCAAGCCTTGCAAACTGGGCTCCCAGCATTCAGCGGTGACACAAACTTATCTAACCAGAGGGAATCAGTCTTTGTTTCCTGTTATGCAACATGCCACAGATTCCTTTCTTACATTTACTTTTTTATTTTTTGCATCAAGAATATTTTGCCAAGTCACAAGGAAGGATCAACGTCCCTGCCTTTTTAGTGACAGTGCCAGTCTCTCTGTTATAAAAGGATGCTTGCTCGTTTGTTTAGGGTAATTCTGTTCTTAACATTTTGTCCCATGTAGTCCTAACTCTTTGGGATGTACAAACTCCAAGTCCTGATTTACAAACCACTTACTCCGAAGTAGCCACAGTGAAGCCCTAGAATAAATGGTTTGTGGATCGTGGCCCAAATCTTTTCTCTTCCTAAAACGGTTTCCCTTTTTAGATGCATCAATGGATTTCCTGAGGCTACAATCCTGAACACATTTAAGCCAATGGTCTTACAGTCCTCCCACCTGACATTAAAATGGATGAAGATTGCACCCTAAGACTGATTTCTATGGAATGGCTTCAGAGTAAGTGGTGTGACTGAAAATTGTGTCCTGAGGGAGATACTCATGAATATTTTTACTAAGTTTGGAAAGCACACATGAAACTGGAAAACAAAACACATAAAACTGAGAATATACAGATAGATTTGTGGGGACATAAGTTAAATATTGGTTATTAATACTATCTGATTAGCAGTATTATTTACTATTTATATAGCGCCAGCAGTGTCCATGGCACTGTACAATCAATTATAGACAGGTGCCTACCCCAAGGGCCTTACAGTCTAACGGAGACAAGGGAGGGGGAGATGAGGGACAGGTGAACATCAGGAG
Source organism: Sphenodon punctatus (assembly GCA_003113815.1). Classification (NCBI taxonomy): domain Eukaryota; kingdom Metazoa; phylum Chordata; class Lepidosauria; order Sphenodontia; family Sphenodontidae; genus Sphenodon; species Sphenodon punctatus. The sequence goes on from QEPC01010419.1 coordinate 30,652, forward strand.
ACACACGAATACATTCCTGAAGGTGAGAAGCTGCAGGTGCACATGCTTCATTTAGTTACAGGGAACTAACTTAGTAACTTAAACCGCTTTCACACCTGCACAAATGGGTCTTTAGACAGTTGGGAGAGGGAACATGGATACAAATCCGGTGTGTCTGATCAGGTGTGAATGCCCTGAGGCAGGTTGAGTGATTGAAGGTTTAATGCATGTTTACAAAGGTGATTGTCCAAGCTGCAAAATCCAGCTCTGTCAATCGTCCTTGTAAATGCACGTAAAAGCTTCAGTCATCGAACCCACCTGGGGCATTCACACCTGATCAAAGACATGCCTGATTGTATGCGAGTCCCCTCTCCCAGCCTTCTAATAACCCATTCATGCCGGTGTGAAAGCAGCCTTAGTTACGGGGAAGAGAAGCAAACAAAGTTATTTAAAGTGATAAAAATTTGTAAAGAAAAACTGTCAACGTTTTGATGAGCCCCTTTGGATGGTCGACTCGATCCCATGCCCTGAAGATTGCATGCATGCACAGCCATGTACAAACCGCATAGATCCGCATTGTGGGCACATGGTTCCCTGTGGAAACCATGTGCACGCGCTCACGCACGCAATCCACGGGGCATGGGATCACGGCCAGTGACCTGTCTCTAATCACAACTGTTCAGCACCACAGAATCATAGAATGTCAGAGCTGAAAGGTACCTCAAAAGGTCATCTACTCCAACACCCTGCTTAGATGCAAGATAACTACAGCAACAACATCCAGACACATTGCTGACATAATAATTATTATTGCTACTAATTAATGAATTAGTAATGGGAGAAATTTTGACATGTATATATACATACATACCACATATATTTGCAATTTTTCTACCTGTTTTTTTAACCAGTTGTAATAATCAGCTCGTGCAACACTACTAGAAATGAAGCAAGCTAGCTGTTTCATATTGATTTGGAAAGAACAAACCTGCACAAATACACTAAACCTAGGACTATCTGCTACGCGAACAACTCCAAAAACCTAGGACTTCAGCTAAAAGGGCATTTTTGTTACAGTAGCTGCAGAAATATTGAGTCTGTGTTCTTTGTGGGAAATCCACTAGAGAGGAACGTAGCTGCATACAGCTGAAAATGAGCTCCCATGCCATCCCATCGAGCAGCTGTACTTACCCAGAAATCAATCTGATTCAATATGGTAAGTGGTCAGAGTACTGTATTCTGTCACTTTAAAAAATGTTTATGTGAAAATACGTGAGGGAATGGAGGACATGAGTAATTTTCCCACACTGTGAAGTTTAGAATGAGGCCCCAATAGGGAGATTTGTTTTTGCCAAAATATTTTTGCATAATCTGGTTTCTTGCAATTGGCATTGAACATGTTTCTTGTCTGTCATGCATCAAAATGAAACGGGAGGCAGCAGAGGTGGGCAGCATCTGTGCGAGTCCACTGTGATTTGGAGGTGTGTGGATGCGTGTGTGCGGGGGAAGGTAAGTGAGATGGAGTGCTGTTAGCATTAGGAATCGTGCACGCTTACTTCGTTTTACAAAACATTGTTTACACATTTTTCGCAGTGTGTCCTGTTTATCTGCCAAGTTGATTCTTGCACCATAACAGTTCCTACCAGAGAAAAAACTTGCCCTTTCCCAATACAGCTACGCACAGTTTACATAAATATTTTCTAGAAAAACTGCAGCAACACTCATATCTTTGCCTCTTTTTTTGTATTAAGGTTATGATCTCTTTATCTATCCCTCCTCTCTTGGGCCCCATATGATGGTAGAAGCCAAAAGTCTAACGCGTGATAACCTGGAGGTGTTATGCGCAGTGCTCTGCTGGAGAGGGGGCAGCTCAAGCTTTTTTAGCGATCATATTGTTTCCCACAATCTGAAATTTGGAAGGGCAGGCCAGGATGGGAATGAGAAAGCAAAGTTTGTTGTGAGGACAAACCTTACTGCTTCATAGAACAGATATGCCCTGTGACCCTGGGCAGATCTTACATGAAAGTTCATAGAAACCCTCTGCCGCACCCCTTTCTGACATAACCCCACACCTTACAGAGTATTATGACATCACAACGCTCCTCACAGGATGATGCCACATTGGAAAGGGGGTAGGACAAAGGATATGCCCCTTATGAAGCATCATAATGTCATGGCTCTACATAGGTGTAGGGCCATGCCAAAAAAGGGGGATAGGGAAGTCCCCATGGCCCATTCCCTTTCTCATGTGGTCACTCCCTGCTGCCCCCAGAAGCCCTGATTTTTCAGGGTTACCTGGGGTACTCCTGGCTAACCTGGCGAAATTGGGGCTTCCCCTGGAATTTGGAGACTCTGGGTCAAAACCCAGAGTCTCCAAGCGAAATCCAGAAAGGTATTATGAGTAATCAAAAATAAACCCACGTGTAATCACGCTAGCAACACTCTCTCCAAAATCTGATGGAGAGAAATGGGTATGCTTTGTGCTACTGCTGGTTAAGTGCTCCGGGCACCATCTGGTGGAGCAGCACTGTATAAATATTATTGTTTCAAAAATTAGTATTACTCTTAATTTGGATTATTTGCATGTGGTGTCCACTGACTAATTTCGTGGCTGAGCTAGAAAAAAAGATGACTTTGTGAGGCGCTCTGTGTACATGTTCATATGTGTTGCATGCTAGAGTTTGCAACTCAAATTTGTTGTGGGTGTGCGAGATGAGGTCTTGAACCCCTATCCTGGGTTGAGATGAAGCCCTGATTCATCTCATCACCAGCTCAGCAAGCTTGCCCCACAGAAAAATATGTAGACAAACTCTCCACAAATGAAGTAGATAACCACAAGACTATATTATTAATAAAATTATAACAGTACAACACTTGAACGGCAGAAATTTGGCTCTCCCGGCTTTTGGCTGGCACAGCCAATGTGTGGAAGGTGGTTAATAATGTATTCTTGGATCAAAAAAATCTTTGGTTGAAAACACTTAAGTCTTTTACAAATTCAACCAAAAAGTATGGAACTTGTAAGTTAAGGTTCATGCCTTAACTTGCATGCATGTAAGCAGTAAAGACATTGTACAGTGTTACATACCCATGCTCACTTACAACTTAGGGATGCACCCACACTTTGCCTTGGTCCTCAGCCCCAATCCTCTCCCTGCAGCGGAGGGAATCCATCACGCTCACCTGCTCCAGGGACCCATGATAGCAAGTGACACAGCAAGGTAGCTGCAAGGAGAGGGGCTCACAGCTACCCATGCAACACCCAGAAATCAGAGCAGAAAGAAGGCTTTGAAATTCAACTGCACTGTGTGGCTGAATTCCCTGTTTGTCTCAGCTCTCTCCACAAATACAATCTCTTCTAGAAATGTACATCCCAGTCAATTCATGACATGACCGATGCAGAGGCATTCTCCTCTCGGTTGAAGTTCCCCCAAGGCGCTATAATTCAACTGCGCTGCACCATGGGATTGGTGCAGTCATCCTTGTTATCCCTATACCAGCATAATTCTTCACACGGCTATACAGGATTAAGCTTTTATGACAGATCAAGTCTGATTGTTTAAACACTTATTGCAGAATAACACCACCAGAATATGTCAGAATTACAACTAATACTGGTATTACTGCACTCGTGTAAAAACAGTCTAAGTCTCCATGAGCAAAAAAAATGGCATAGGGAAGATTGCAACTTTTTTTTGCTGTTATCTCCCCTATGCAACTTTTTTTTTGCTGTTTAGGGAGAAAATTTATACATTTCAAATTCGGAGGTAGACTGACAACTTTCTTATTTCTCATCCAATTTGTCTGAAATCTGGACCACTTCTACCTCTTACCCAATTGACCTTTCCTACTAAATTTCACAGTGATAGAAGAAAGCATCCCAATTTTATAATGAATAGACTTCACAGTTTTAGCACAAGGATGTGGCTGCCTTAACTATAGAACCATTCCCACTCTATAATACGTGGATAGGATTTTACCTAACTGTCCCTAGTCAGGTAAGTAAATATGTACATGTGGATGTGTAGGATTAAGTGTGTGTTCTGTGAGTGAAATCTTTCCTGGTCCAGAACAAAATAAGTGCCCTCTGTGTGTCTGGAAGGGTCTGTAAGTTTGTCTGAATGTGTGTGAGAGAACCCCCTAACTGGACCCTTCGTGGTTCAGTACAGAGTGAAAGACCCTCTGTGTGTGCGAGTGAGAGTCTGAGCAGTTCTGCTTCTGTCTGACTTCCCCCTTCTTCACCCTGGGTATATAAAGCCGTAGAGCTTTCCCGCTCTTTTCCATGAGGTAACTAGAGTGCTGTCTTCATAAGGGCTGAGGACTGTGTGTAGTAGGGATGGGACACCGGGGAGAATACTGGATTTACCAGTATCGGATCTCCCCGGTATCGGCATACCGGATTTTTAACACTGGCCAATTTACCATTTTTTTTAACATTGCGGCCATTGACCGCAATGTAAAAAACCCGGTAAAGTGGCCACTGTTAAAAATCCGGTATACCAATACCGGTAAATATCAGATTTATCCGATACCAATATTCCCACCCCTAGTGTGCAGTCTGCCAGCACCACCAGTGGGCCATGTGCAGCTTAACAGACTTGCATGCTGTTACATAGGGTACTTTTAGATGGACAGCAGCTCCACTTCTGTCCATGCCAGTTTCCTACATCCCTGGGCTGGCCAGTCCATTTAAAAGCATCCTGCCAGATATGGAAGTGGAGCAGGCTGAGCCTGCTCCAAGGACTGGGGCGGGGGGCAGCCCTGCCAGCGGCACTCTGGAGCATCCCAGAGCACCACAAGTGGAGCGGGCCAGCCAAACCCAGGGAAGCAGCTTGAAGCAGAGCTGCTGTCTGTCTTCTGGGTGGACCCAAGCTTCAGATCCATGCCTGGATGGCAGTTGCCCCTGACAATAACAGAGTTGCAGGTGCCAACCTAGAACATCAGGTGATCGCCTGCAACTCTATGGTACAGTGGTAGGCAATATTGCTGGACTGGGGAAACCACCAGTTCCATCTAAAGTGGAGCCAGATGGGCTTGCAAGCAGGCAGACATTGGAACGTACCCCCAGAGAAACTCCGGGGGCAGGCAGCCTCCACATTCATCTGTTTAGATCCATACTGATGGATCAGTAGGCACATTTGTCATATTATAACAACAATAGCTACTAGCATAACACGTACATCAGATGTTATGCTCCAGTAAAACACAGATAAATGAATGGTCCATAGGCGGTACAAAATGTCAAGTTAAACCAGGCTGCAGAAGTATACTCAGGAAGGATGCCTAGTGTTAAAACTCAGCCTACTAAAAAGTCAAAAATCTCAAATGGGTGCATTGACTTTGGATCTAAAGTTTTAGTTTTAAAGACACTCAGGATAACAGGTGGAAGCAGTAACTGTCCCTTTCAACCCGATAAAGAATCACCTTTCACAGATATACTCACACCCCTCCTACTTATTTAGTTGTCAACTTGATCGCAGACACACAGCTCCCTCCTGCCTAGGAGTTCCCTTTCTTCATTATTTAATAGTGGTACTTATCCAAAGCTTGTTAAAGTGAGAATAGGTGACACCCCCCCCACACACACACACACAGGTGACTCGTGGGGGGGCATGCAAGGCACATACCAGCCCCCAGATTTTCAGAAGCCATATAGAATTCTATAGAACCTCTGCCCAGCCCCCACTCCCTAGTATCAACAGTTATCTATGCCTATGCACTCACCACCCCCAGCAAAGAACAAACAAATAAAACCAGTCAGGGCAGGAGTCAGACCGCTCTTTCTCCAGCTGGATTAACGAGGTGCTAACAACCGCTTTTGTCTGTTGAACACAGTACAAACCTTACACTGCTGGGAAGGCAGTACAAGATAACCAAACTGTACTGGGCAAAAGGGTACTGTTGGACAGTATGCAGTAATATGTACAGCTCACCATTTCTAAACACAAACACGTTATTTATTATTATTGTTATAAGCATTTATATAGCACAAGCAATGTACCTGGCACTTTACAGAAAATAAGATAGACACGGTCCCTGCCCGAGAGCTTACAGATGTTCTCCAGAAGGTCAAAAAGGTAAAAGCATATACCCCAAGCATAGACTATTGGTTGCTATTGATAGGTCTATTTCACCTTCCTTTCCAAATCTCTCTAAAGATCAGTGCTGTTCTGAGAAGTCGTTCAATTCAAGAACAATCCAAGGAGATTCCTCCTTTTCAGGATAAAAGAGTGGCTGCTTCTTTATCACAGAGAAATCATAATTATTTGGTTAAAAATATGTAGTAGTTGAGGACTGCCGGGAAAGGGATTTTACTCTCTGCCAAATACAATTTTAAGTCCTCAGACGGGGGAGTAGCTGGCCTGGATGGGCTCTGGTGAAGAAGTTGGAATGGGGCTACCCTGCCCTTCCTCCAGCAATGACAATGAACATAGACTGCTGATCTCAAGGGAGAACTCTGCAGAGGGAGCAAGGAGATGACACTGGCTAGGAACCAGAACCCTGACAACCCAGCTGTACCAGGGCCCACACTCCCTGAGGCTGTGTCAGATGCAGCTTGGAAGGGGGCCCCATTCCATCTTCTGCACGTGGACTCATTCAAGCCTAGCTAGGCCCCTGGTTGGAATCTAGGGAGGGACTCTCCTTGTCAAAGGAGAGCCACAACAACTTGAAGGCTCATGTTTATCTGGCAATGGGTCTGCACTGATTAAAATAAGAGTACCAGGGCAAAAATTGGGTCAGAAATGTCTTCTAAAGAATGTAGGAGGTGCAAGCCTGACCCTACAAGGAGTTACCATGGGTGGATGTCCTCCCAGAATGCCCCGGATGACTGAGGAGCATAGTCTGTTGCACTGCCAAGGAAACAAATTACTACTGTTTGTAAACATGCTTTACTGCACAGTAGACTACTGAGCTACAACACTGCCTCAGTTTCAGAAAAAGGGTTTTGTATAGGCAAAGACATTATTGTATTCAAGCAGTGGATTGTTTTTATACCTTGAGCAATTTGCAAAAGAGCTTTAGGTAAGAGACTGAAGTAGACTAGAGTCAGTGTAGCCTAGTGAATAAAGTGTCAGATACAGGTACCCCTGGCTTAACCCAGAGAAACAAGGACTTCCCGTGGAGCATGGAGAGAGATGGCAACTCTCCTTTCCCTCATCTGCAAAGAGAGTTTGAGGACGTTTTCACATGGACAGTTAGTCCGCACTAACTGAATCTAGTGCGGACTAGTTTGTCCGTCTGAACACTGTCAACGATGCTTATTAGTGAGGACTAAGAGATAAGTACGGTTCTTATAAAACTCCAGCCACTTGGTTTTATAAGAACTGTACTTAAAGTAGTCTGCACTAATGTCCTTGTTTGGTAGGTTACAATTATTTTCTGAGTCATTAGTCCGAACTACATTGTCCATCTAAAAGGCATCGCTATGTTAGTGCTGACTAACAAACACCATACTTATTTCGAACTAGTGCACATTACTTTGGCTGTCTCAAAATGCCCCTGGACACAGTTCTGAGAGAGAACAATTTCCCCCTCCACTTATTAGGATTGCCTAGGACACACTTGAAATAGTTCTTCTGTTCCAATTTAAAACCTAATTCATATTGGAGGGTGAAAGGTGTTACTTCGATTGTGAAAAGTAAGGGAAATATGAAGGTTTAACTGTCTTGTGTTATTACAGACCACAAGTGTGCGCTTAGCATATTTCCACTTCCATTGCTAATTAAAACATCCATCCCCACAAAGTGGCTACATTTCACAAGAAAAATCGTTTAAAACCCTTGTAGTCTGTTGTTAATCCCTGTAGGGCATCATTTACCCAAATTGCACCAATATGTTTAACTATTAAAAGAAAATTAATATGGGGCAGTCTTGTTTACCACTTGGAGCAGGAGTAATTAAGAGAGCATGAGCTCAGTTTTGCCATTGGTATCTATCTAATATTTTTTATAGTTAACAATGAGAGGCAAATTTCACCCCAGGGGTCATTCATGCTGCACAAAGTAATGAGAAGCAGAAACAGAAAAATGGCTGTGGGACAATAAGGCAGAACAAAACTTCCAAGACAAAGTCAATGTTTGAATAAGATATAAACCACTGTGTGTGGGTTGTTTTTTTGTTTGCTTTTAAAAGGTACATATGAAAACCAAACTTGGATAAGCATCTGTCTATGATACTGTAGGTAGATGGTATCCTGCCTTGAACAGAGGGTTGGACTCTAAGGTGGTACATGAGGTCCCTTCTATCCTATATTTCTATTATTAAAAAGAGACGCTTATTGGTTAAAGCCAGAGAAGTAGAAAAACAGCAGCAATGTCATCAACAAGAGCCAATGCAGTATTTCTTGAACATGACTGGAAGTTGAACTGGGGACCTTGAAAGCTGAAGGTATAAGAACATAAGAAGTGCCATACTGGGTCAGATCAATAGTCCATCGAGCCCAGCATCCTGTCTCTGACGGTGGCCATTCACAGTGGCTTGGGAGAAGCACCCAACAGGTCACAATGGGGGATCCATTCCCCATTGTTTTCCCCCAGCGCCTGTCATGTTCTCTGATCCTGTCTGGCTAATAGCTGCTAATGGACCTATCAGCATGGGAGGGGAAAAATATAAACCTCGATAGCATGGAAGGGGAAAAAATTCCCCCCTCTCAGGCCACTTTGCCCACACAGGTTCCCCAGCTCTGCTCCACAACTTGATCCCCAAACAGGGCTACCTTGAGTGTCAGTCAGATGAAGAGGACGAGTGCCCTGAATGTCAGCATTCAGAGGGTGCCAGATGCTTGTGGTGCTACTGAATGCCACTCAAGGGCCATTGAATTCATTTGTTCGGGGAGGGCAGCATCCCCTTGTCTGTGTCCTTCAACCTAGAAGCAAAAATCACCAAAAGTCAAAACTTACTCAAGGGTGATGGCACAAACGGATAACATTCTGGACAGTGAGCTGCATACATCCAGACAACCAGTTCTTAGCTCAGTCAGGAGACTACTCTTGAGAAGCCATCCAACCCAAGTCTGGCAGGATTCAAGTGGTCTCATTAGGGTCAGGTCAGACACTCTCAGAAGGAAGCTCAGCCCTTCATGAACCACCATGACACAACAGCTCTCCATGGAGAGCGTGGTTACTTTGGAAAGAGGTGGGGGAATGCCTTAGCCTTACCCCTTATGGGGCACAAGGATGTCACAGCACTCTATGTGGAGGAGAGTCAGCCAAACACATGGTGCCTGGGTTCGGGTTCGACCCAATGCAGTCATACTTGGGCTTAGACATCTACCTACATCACCTGATAGTGTTGTTGGTCTCAAATCTATAGATGGCCAACAGATGTTTTGCCCCTGAACAGCTGATCAATGGTGGTAGGGGCGCAAGACCCTAACCCACATGAAACTTAACCCAGTCTTGATCCACAGCTGGCAAAGAAAGGGTGGGAACAACAGAGCTGCCAAAGGGGAACAATTGGCATGAGGGAGAGTTTAATCAAACCAGCCCTGGGCAATGTGAGGCAACCCAACACCCCCACCCCACCTCACCCCCCACCCCAGTCTTGATCCAGGGCTGGAAACAACAGAGCTGCCAAGGGGGAAGAATTGGCATGAGGGAGAGTTTCATCACGCCAACCCTGGGCAATGTGGGGCAACCCCCCGCCCACCAAATTGTTACGTTCTGTAAACGCATGCACATTTTTAAATGGCTTAAATTATCTAAATGGGGGTGGAGGGGGGGGGGAAAGAGTACAGAATCAGCCCTTAAAAGTGGAAAGGATCACACATCCATATAAACAACTTCTTTCATAACTTTGCCTTGAACCCTTGTCTTTGTTTCAAAGCTCTATCACATATTCCCCCTCCATGCACTCAAATGATAGTGAAACTTTCCCTGAACTACTATTCTTGTGCAGATTCTCTCAGGGTAAACCAGTGAATTTGGGTTAAAAAAATGCTTTCACAGAAACAATCTTTTAAAAGGGTTGGGTTAAAATGTTTTCACAGAATCATATAATTTTTGGCTTGGAATGTGCTTCAAAAGATCATCTAGTCTGACCCCCTATTTTGTTATTGTTCCAATTTATTTATTTATTTATTTATTAAAAAATATCACAGCCCATTAAAAGGGAAAGAATGTGTGTGTCTGACCTAGAGTGCATGGGCAGATGGTGATGTCCTCTCCCCTCTCTTCACAGGTGCCTGCTCTTGGAGGACTGTGGGTAAATAGTTGACAATGTTGATAAATGACAAATCTTTTTTCCCCCTGCTGGGCAGATCTGGGAGCCTAGAAAAGACCCTGGCCATGTTTTACTGTTTGCTGCTGCTCAGACTAGAGCTCTCAGTCAAATCAACTAGCAGCCATTCACATCTGATTACATCTGCCAGGCTGCTTGGTTTTCAATACCCTACAGATATACACAGATAGGAGATAATTGCATGCATAAAGGGTGGGACAATTTAGTCTCCTGTACAATGCAAGAAACTTGGCATGTCTGGAACAGGGGCTGATGGGGAGATGGAGCCCGGCAGAGCAGCTCCATCAGCCTCTCGAGGAGCTCAGGCCACTGCGGCCAAGGGTTGGGACTTCCAGGGTAGGCTCGAGCTCAGCACTGCTTTTGTTTACAAATTAAGCACTGTCCAACCTCCCTTTCTTCATTTCCCCGCTGGTCTTTCTGGTTTTGCTCCTCACTCCCACCCTCTCCTATCTCCCACCCCCAATGGATTTTCTCTTTATCTGTAATTCTTTTGCTCGTTGCCTTCTGTTGAGGCTAGGTCTGCAGCTGCACAGGACAAGAGAGATGCTGATATGAGTATGCAATTGGCAAGGATCATGTTACCAGTTGTTAAACACAATTAGAGGGAACATATTTTCTCTAGAGCAGGGGTTGGGAACTTTTTCCCTTCCAGGGGCCACATAGAAGTTGGGGGCAGGAGTGCCTAGAAGGCATGCTCAGAAAGAGGTGGATCCAGATTTTTATTTTTATTTAAAATTTATATCCCGCCCCTCCTGCCCACAGGATTATTGATCTGTGTCCCCCCTGTCGCCCCCATCCTCCTTGAGTGCACGTTCTCCTCTCTGGTCCCTTCCATTGAGCTCAGGCTTTCAGCACTTTATTTATTTATTTTATTTATTTATTTCTTCAAACTTATATCCCGCCCCCTCCTGCAATGCAGCTCGGGGCGGCTTACAACAATAAAAAACAATTAAAATATAAATATAAATATAAAAACATCAAAACAGGGTTAGGAACAATAACTAACTAAATAGGCAGGGGGTTAAAATGGGGGCAGGAAATTCATGCTGCACAAAGTAATGAGAAGCAGAAACAGAAAAATGGCTGTGGGACAATAAGGTAGAACAAAACTTCCAAGACAAAGTCAATGTTTGAATAAGATATAAACCACTGTGTGTGGGTTGTTTTTTTGTTTGCTTTTAAAAGGTAGGTATGAAAACCAAACTTGGATAAGCATCTGTCTATGATACTGTAGGTAGATGTATCTTGGGGGCAGGAAATGGAAAGGAGCCACATAAAAGTAAACTAGGGACCACATTTGGCCCCCAGGCCTGTGCTCCATGTCCCTGCACTAGAACATGCCTGTAGGGGATCCCATCTACAGCTGCCAGTTCAGACTGTCTTGTAAATAGATACTAGGAAGTTAAGGATCCAGGAACTAGGCAAGCAGGGTCTCAGGCAAGTGTAGGCTGATAGCACACAAGTAATTTGCTAGAGATCTCACAGTCTGCGCTCGCTTTAATAGCAATGCAACAACACTTAGAGAGGGGCAGACAAATGATAGGTCCAATCTGCAAACTTTATTTACATCTAAACACCAGCTTGATATTTCAGACAGACTCTCAAGCAAGGGATTTTCTCTGTTGGCTCGACTATTATCTTCTCAGGTACATTTGTGTGGAACAAGTGACACCCAGTGGTTGATACAGCTAAGCACTCATTCTACGGAAAGACACTTTGAGCCAGGTGGTCTGGTGCCCCTCTTTTCTTATCTTGTGTCTAGTCAAGGTGCCTGCGTAGTACAAAACTACCCCTGTGGAGAGTCATCTGAAATCAGTAGGGAGAAACTGGAAATGGGGCTCTCAGGGCTGCGATGGAATAGGGTAGAAAGTGGATTCTCCCACTTTAACCCCTATTTGTTTCAATGCTGCGTGACACTTCAGTATGAAAATCAAACAGTAAAATACGTAGGGAAAAAAGAGCATTACGGAAAAAAATATTAAAGTGTATTTCCTTGGAAAGGTTTACACCTTGTTGTTCCTGAAAAGCATGCAAAAGATATTAATATTCAGTCTGAAATAATTATTTATATAGCCCTTACAACGTGCTTGGCTTTGAACAGAAAATGCAGTTGTGATTAGAGATGGGTTCCTGTCCCAAGGGATCGTACAATCTAGAATGGATTGCAAAAGCCTGGCTTATCTGAACAAGTGGCTAAGGATAAGACCACGTGGATGGGCCTTCAGCAGTCCCCTCAAGGAATGCCAAAAAATACCCATAACCTGTCTTCGCTGCATTTTCTGCATTGGTGTCACAATCTGTCACTGTTGGTGTCAATGGGAAACGCAGTGAAGACAGATCCCTGGCCATAATTTGGGACGAGCAAATTTAGAAGAACTTTTGCAAATACTAGGTGATGGATGGTGAAGGACTGTAGCTTCTGCTATCTGAAAGTGATATTTACCGAGGCAAAGAAACCGCCACAGCCCTCTCAGTGTGAACACATTTTAATAGACCGATCAAGGGAAAGGAGGTTTGTTTGAACCAAATATGAGCAATGCTTGCCAGTCTTTTACTTTTGAAATATCCTGGAGCAATTCCAAAAGGCTAGCTCCTACGGTAAGAACAGGAATGAGATGAGATTTTCATTTGTGAGAAGCTGAATAGTTTTTACATTATTCCCTCAGCAGTTCATATCGCACCAAGACTGTATTAGAAAAAGCACACCGCAGAAAGGAAGTCAAGCGTGTTTCATAGCAGCCGTAGCCAATCCTATGGTATTTCAAGAGTCCCATAACAAACGTGCAAAACATTTATCACAGGATTTCCAAACCACTTAGGAAATCCCAAAGACTTATTTTCTGCTGTGGAAAATGAAGCATGTAGAAAAATAGACAATCTGATTAAGGTGCCTACGAGAAACCCATTTCCACTAAATGTGCTTTTCCAAAATCTTTGATAAGGAAAACATTAAGTAGCTCAATTTGAGGTAGGAAGCCAATTAGGTAATCAATGAGCATTCCAAGCAAGGTCAGTCTGACAGACTAAAACTCATTAAAAATATTAAAACCAATACATAAAACATTTTTGCAGTTGTTGATTGCTGGCTGGTATATGGACACACAAGCATGTAGGCCACGTATCTACAAACCTCTTACTCCAGAACAGTCCCACTGTAGATTGCAGCAGTCGACTCTCATAATTTGGCTTTTAAGTGTCTTGATTAGATGGACCAGCTGAATTCATCAATAAAACCTAGGCTCTGTGTGTCTGAAAGTACTGAACACATTCATGTTCCATGTCATTGCCAAGAAACGTCAAACTGCTTAATGCCTTTTCTTTTCAGAACCTTTATCACTATGGAAGCCAAGCACCTTGCCTCTGCCAGATTATTAGGCCACCATTCTAAACTAAATTGATTGTAATGTCCATCTGCAAATTCTGTGCAGACAGCATTGGCATCCTCTACTCATGAACAGCCCATGTAAAAAACAAGCAGAGCTAGAAAATGTGGTTATATTTACTCCAGTGGCAGGGAACCTTTTCCCTCTCAGCAGCCACTTTGAAAATGAGTACTACTTCTGAGGGCTGTATAGAAGTTGAGGGCAGGGGTGCTTAAGGGATGCACTCAGGAAGAGGAGGGTCTACAGATCTGTTCCCTATCCATGCACAAGTGCCTTCATCTCTTCTTTTTTTTTTTACACACACACACACACACACACACACACACACACACACA
>QEPC01010419.1:44613-110484 GCA_003113815.1 Sphenodon punctatus
CACACACACACACACACACACACACACACACACACACACACACACACACACACACACACACACACACACACCTCAATCTTCCAGCACTTGAGGCGAGGAACTGGATCCATCAGCCAGATGCAAGAACCGGAAAGCAGCCAAATAAAAACTAGCCATGGACTGCATTTGGCCCTCGGGTCTAAGGTTCCCCACCACTGATTTATCCTGTCAGCGTTTCTCATATTTGAGCTACCAGGCAGAAAGTAACCCCTTCTGATTTAGTAATCCAAAAAAAGATCCCAATTGGAGAGCAGTTTTCGTGTCCATCACAACACCTTTTACAGAGGCTGTTACCAGATGTAATACTAGCTATTCATTTTGGCTTTCAATACACGTTTAGTTGTTGTATCTATTTGTGGAAACACATGCTTAACATGGTTTGGCATCTGAAAAACACTGGGACAGACAGCAAGTTGCAGTTACTAACACATAGCTGCTGCTGCCCTGCTACAGGTTTCTGGCCATCCAGGGATCATAGAGATGGGAATTTTTGCGAACGGCCAATCTGGTGGTTGGGCATCTCTATGGTGCTTCTGGTGACAGGATGAAGTACGTACAATGAACAGGCAGAGGAAGGGACTGAGGGAGCACTGTCACAGTTGGATTCTCTTTGGATTGAAGCTTTGCCCATGCACAGCCATAGCAATTTCTGTTTAGGGACTGGCAGCACTTTGCCAACCTGAAGCCTCCTAATTTCCCCCACCACTGGATGCATCACACCATGGGATGTCATCTGGAAAACAGCTGGTGGGATTAAAGTATTAGGCTACTGCAGAGATGCAATGGTATAAGTGTCTGTTCATGCAGATGTGCACCCAGGATAACAGCATTGATTTCACCACAAGATGGATTTGCAAGTGTTTATTATTATGGCTGGTAACCCACAGAGTGATGCATTAAGTGATGATCTTACCCACTGATTGGGGTTGTATTTAAATCAGTGACTGGAAGAGGGAAAGCACTTTTTCTCCTTACATGAGGGCAAAGGTGGGGTAGCTCAGGCCAGGGGGTGGGGCAAATACAGCCCACAGCTCGTTTTTATTTGGCCCTGTTTCCAATTCCTGGATCTGACCCAGGATCAAATCTGTATCCCCCATCACTGAAAGCTGAGATCAGGGTAAGGGAACAGAGATGATGGGACGTGCACACAATGATAGGGTACTAACGATCCATGGCACAGACCCATGATCTTGACCTTATTCCACCCGAGTGCACACCTTAAGCACCTTCACCCCCAGCTACTACGCAGCCCTTGAGGCATGTACTAATTTTCAAAGTGGCCCCTGGGAGGGAAAGCATTCCCCACCCCTCCACTAGGCTCATCAAATCCCAATGCCAGGAACCCATGTTCACTGCATTTTCTCATCGGGAAAACGCAGGGAACATGAGTCCATGTTCACCATCTAGATGTGCTTTTAATGGATTGCAAATACCTTTCGGCGAAGTTCATGTTTGCTTAGTCTCAATTGTTCAAATAATTCTTTCTTTTCCAAGCCCTACCCCATGCATGCCTCTTTCCCATATTCTTACCCTGCTCGATGCTTGTAGTCTAGTACTTCCCTCCTGGCTATTTACATTCACT
This sequence comes from Sphenodon punctatus, assembly GCA_003113815.1. Taxonomy (NCBI): domain Eukaryota; kingdom Metazoa; phylum Chordata; class Lepidosauria; order Sphenodontia; family Sphenodontidae; genus Sphenodon; species Sphenodon punctatus. The sequence continues at coordinate 46,235 of QEPC01010419.1, forward strand.
CTTTCTAGTAAAAACTGAATTCAAAGTTTCTAAACAAACCGATGGTTTTATGGTGTAAAGAATTACGTTCATAGTTGCCATAGTGGGGAGTATAATTCATGAAACCATAAACAGGGACCCATGTTCATTGTGCCTTTTTCATTGGCAGCAATTGGGAAAACACAGTGAACATTTATTTATTTTATCTTATTGATCTTAAAATGTATATGCCGCCCCCTCCTGCCTCAGGCATCTCGGGGCGGCTCACAATGTTTTAAAAAACATTTTAAAACATTAAAATAAACAATAATAATTACAATTTAAAAAACAATATAAAACCCCATCCCCCGCCTTACCCTAACCTAACCACAACCCACCCACCCCATCTCCCTCGGGAAAGGCCTGATCATGCGTCCCTGATCATCAACTAACATGCTAATGCCAGGAAACCCTAGTAAACCTCAGTACCAACTATGGGATTTGGTAACAAGAGAATGTCAGTAGTGGAATGGGGGTGGGGTGGGGGGAATGGAGGTAAGGCTTATGTTGGTTTGTTTTTTGCTTGTTTGTTTTAAATAGAAAATATTAAAAGACATACTGGGTTGCTATGCTACAGAAATCCACCAATTGTTGTAGGGTGAAGTCTCACCTTTAAAAGACCCTTTAAAAGACAAAGGGATTCACATTCTAAATATCAGTATTTTTTTCTAGTCAGAAGATCTGTTAAATACAAGCACTAATGTAAACTTTAAATCTCTCTACATAGACAGGACCAGATCCTCGCAAGTTGGGGACCCTGTGAGAAACGTTTGTGTGGGCCCCTAGTGCAGGAATGTTTGATGGACACACACTGACTCACCTGACAGAAAAAGGAAAACAATACGGAATTAACTTCTGATGTTCAGTTATAGCTCCCAGTAGGCCAAGCTCTCATTGACTTTAATGGGGCAGGATTATCCTGTGTCTGTGCAACATTAAAAATTCACAGGGGGCAGTCTGTCAAAAAGACACTAAGGTCAGTTTGGTATCACCCACTTCCCACTGAAAGCCAACTCACACCTATTTGTGTCTTTGAAAATCTCTGCCATATTATAGTTTTTACAAGTTCATCCCTGCAGGATGCTGTAATGACACATTTTAGTGCTTCACTGCCCCATCATAATATAACTTCAGCCCTTCACATCCACGCCTGCCAATCCAAATTGAAGCCAATTAACATTTGCAAGCAATTTTCACCTGCCAAATGAAGCCAATAAAAACTCTATTCCAAATCTGTCCGAATTCTTCCAAGTCAAACACCAATCATAAAAAAAATACAATCCATTTGGGAGTCAAATTTGAAATTAAACCAGCCAGAGGATGAAATGTGGAGGTGAAATAATTTAGAAGAGAACTATTTAAAAAATTTGTAACAAAGAGCATGACCCTTCCAAGCAAGTTAATTTCCTACTAAATTGATCAAAATCCAATCTGCTCCCAAGACCACCTTTAATTCCATTTATTACAATCGGCTTTGGTTGTGGCCCAAACTGGCAAATTCTGCAACACAGCAAAGTTACAGGTCTGAAAAATGAGTCTTAAAATGTTCTTGTGGCTGCAATACATAGACTTCAATCACTTACTTCAGAGTAGTCCTAAATTCGCAGCATACCTCTCTCTAACTGTAGTCTCATACAATCGAGACTGGCAAAAGGAACACCACTGGCTCACTTTTTTGGGTTTTAGGAAGCTTTCTGAGTTTTATTGACAGAGGTAGTAGTGTTTAAAGTTACACACATGCTTCAGTTCTCTGCTGGTTCACAGTAGAGTGGACAGCACCTTATGGGTTCAAGGCCTAAGTGAGTCTTCAGAGCATGCATGCTGCAAGGAGTAGCCTCAAAGAGGCTATTGATGCAACCTAATCCAAATTTCAGAGCAGCATATAGCTGTAGAGGGAGCTGAATACAAGAGGAAGTCCATACTGTGCCCAAGCCAAAAATAGCAGGGGAAAGGTACTTCTGACCACCCCAAATTGTGATTGGCGGCCAAGAATGGCAAAACAAGCTACACTATCTCATCATCTAATTGCTCCTCCTACATCTACGAATTGGCTTGGCCAGATATACACTCGCTAAATAAGCCTACCAGCCAATTCAGATGGTTCACTTATAATATTTATATAGCACGCCCCCCACCCTGACTAAATGGCACTTGGGCACCTCACAACATTAGCACAACACAGTAAAATTTAAAATCCATTTATTTGCAGACTTGGGATGGCCCACACCCTCCAAAAATATAAAAACCAGTAAAAATATCAAATTACATAAAATCCCGATTAAGATTACCCCCACTTCAAAATGGGTTCAAAAAGGCCAGAGTTTGGGAAGCCCTGTGTTCCAATTATGCAGCATAAGAGCAGTACAGTATATTAGTGACAACATATTTTGAGTTTTACTAAGGGGGCACTATCATATACTTTCTGAAACATTGCTCAACTCTAAGTATGTCCCCCTCTTTTAGAAAATGTCAATTTCTATACATGATCTATTTCCTCTACCTGTGCCTCGATGAACAAAAGCCAACACCTTTTCTGCAACTCTCACTGGTTGCATACTAAGAATATTGAAGTGAGCTCAGCAGCAAAATAGGCTGTTAGTCGCTTCACTAGGTTGATTCTAGAACACTTTTATGGACAATACACCATCAATATAAAGCGTAACTGGAAAATGCAGCCAAGAAACAAATTTAAAATCTCAATGTGCAGAAAACAGCCTCACCCCAAAACAGCTGGTTTAAAGTGAGGAAACCTGAAGTATTCCAGTGTCCTCAATAACAGCATGCACAACAGGAAACAATGTGCAACAGGGAAAGCCAGTGTAGCCTTGTGGACAAGGTACTGGATTTGGATCTTAATCCAAATCTCATTTTAGCCATGAACTCACTGGTTGGCACTGGGTAATTCACCATCTGTAAAAAGAATAATAATGACCTACCTCACAGAGTTGTTGCAAGGCCGAACTAGATAAGGACTTTAAAGCACTTTGAACACTGAAAGTGCTATACAACTGAAATAAAAATAGTGCTCCACTTTAAGTTACAAAACTTGAAAGGGAAAGGACAAGACAGATTAACAGAATGGACAGTTTAACTTTTTTATTCTTTTCTGATTTTCTTAATTATTCAAAATCTTTAATGCACATGCTATGGAGAAAAAGATTCCACATAAAAAAGTTCTTCTGATGCTTGTCATGGGAAAAGCTATATTACATATCCATTTTAAAATGCATAGATTGGGGATTCTGCTGGTGTACCAACCACCCTGCTGCACAGTGGCCTCCCTGACCAAGCTGGCTGAGTTGGTCTCAGAGGTGGTCTTGAAGTCACTCAAACATAGTCTTTGATGACTTCATTATGCATGCTGAGACTATCCTTTTGGAGCCAGAGCGGGACTTCATGGCCTCCATGACAACCATGGGTCTATCCCCAAATAATATCTGGCCTGACATGAGGGAGGACACACATTGGATCTGGTATTTGGGGCCCGCAGAGAGACATTCTCAGACGCTGCCCCTGTTATGGAACTCTTCCCACGGAAGTGGCAGAACCTGAGCATTTTTTGAGGCAGCATAAAGCTTCTCTTTAGCAAAGCATTTGGCAGGCAGGATTAGGGGTTGAGGTGAGAGGGTGGGTTTTTAATGAGATTTTTATGGAATTTTATTGTTTTTCTAGGATGTGTGTTTTTATTATGTACACCACCCCCGAGCCTTAGGGGAGAACTTTGAATATAATAAATACATACATAAATAATTTTTCCAAACAAAGTAATTTTTGGATTGGTAGTTTAAGATAAAAACTTGGACTATTGATTAGTTCTAAATCCAACTGTGGTTGTGCATTCTGCTTCTTGCCAGGTAAAGCCGGCACCCCCACACAAATGGAGCAGACAAGATGGCGGCGGTCGCGTGCCAGACAGAGGGGAGGCCTATGGGGGAGACAGATGTAGAAAAAGAGGATAAAATCCTTGCAGCACTAGCTGACATTAGGGGTGGGTTGGCGGCTGCTGACCTAGCCAGAGAGCAATTGCTGAATAAAATTGTGAAACTCCAGCAAGCGGAGCAACAAGGAAGGCAGAAGACTGAGGCCCTAGCTAAAAGGGTGGAGGCGACTGAGAGCAGGGTATCTGAAATTGAAGATAGGGCCTTAAGCAGCCAGGATCAGCAAACAAAAATGTGGGACATGATTAAAATGCTGAAATCTAGAAGTGAAGATCAAGAGAACAGGGCATGGAGGAAAAACTTGAAATTTGTGGGGGTCCCTGAAGGTCTGGAGCGAAGAGACACGATACCCCTGATTTGAACCATATTAGAAGCAGTTTTCCCAGAGGAGCCTACTATACACAAACCTAAAATTGAAAGGGCCCACAGAGCTACGAGGCCAAAACCTAAAGAAGAACCACCCCCGAGGGCAATCATGGGGTGAAAACAGACATAATGCTAACCATGCTGACAATTCTATGGAAGGGCAAGAGAAAAATCTTCACAGAAACAGCGGAGCTGGAAGAATTCCTCCAGAGACATGTACAACAACAAGCTGAGCCCAACTGAAAGCATGAAATGGCCTGCATATCATCTATTACACAAAAGCAAGGAAATCAATGTATCATTTGTGAAGTTATGTAAGCATATGTCTCTAAAAAGATGTAATATATGGAAAATGTCCCCTCAATGAGTTTGGTGAAAGGGCATGAATTATGTAATAAGGTGTGGGGGGAAGGATGGTAACTATAGCCCTAAATGTGAAAGGGCATATGAAGGGGAAGGAAGGTGAGGGGGGAAAATTAATTGACTCTCTCAAGGAGCAGTGGAAATGGAGACAATGTAATGGAATAATGGAGGGAGGGAGGAGGAGGGAAATTAGGGATATTAAAGGAGAATGAGTGAAAGACAAACTCATAACCCCAACAGAGTCCTCAGGAGGGTGAGAGAAGGAGATTTTTCTTATACATATAGTTTACAGGTTAAAAGGTTTGGTATGGGATCCAGGGAAAGGGAAGTCATAGGTGTGGCTAAAAATAAGCTGGTATCAACATGGCTGAAATGATAAAGGTGGTATCCCTCAATGTTAAAGGACTCAATAATCCTATCAAACACAAAAGAGTCAAACAGTTAGAAAAAGCAGATAGCTGCTTTCTGCAGGAAACCCATTTTAAAGAAACTGACAGTTTTAGATTCAAAGACAGATATTTTGGGGAGACATTCGTGGACTGTCATCCACATGCAAAAAAAGTGGGCATTCTAATTGGGATTCGAGCCAATAAGCCTTTTACAATGAAGAAGATAATTAAGGGCAAGGATGGGAGATTAATTATAGTAGTTGGAGAGTTAGAGGGAGTGCTAACGTGTATGCACCAAACGTGAACACACATGAATTTATAAGACATGACCTCCCTTCAATAGAACACCACATAGAGAGAGTCTTAATTATGCTAGGGGACTTTAACGCATGCTGGGAAGCAAAAGATCACTCAAATAATAAAAGCCCAGGGAAACAGCAAAGGAATTTGGGCACACTCCTCAAAGTGAATAATTTGGAAGATGTGTGGAGGTCTATGAACCCTAAAGAAAGGGACTGTACCTTCTACTCCATGGTACGTAATGTTTATACATGCATAGACTACTCTTTTCTGAACAGGAGTGATAAGAGCAGGTGTAGGGCATGCTGGGTTAAGTCTAACACCCTCTCTGACCATGATATGGTCATTACAGGCCTGCAATGGGGAAAGAGCGCGCAGGGTGAGAGAAAGTTTGGGTGGCAGCTTTCTAGAGGATGGTTGCAAAATAAGCTCTTCTTGGAGCAGACCTTGGCGGAAATTAAAGATTACATTGAAATAAACAATGGCACAGTAGAGAAACAAGCAACGCTATGGGAGGCAGCTAAAGTAGTCTTTAGAGGTAAATTAATAGCTATCAAACCCTCTCTTTGCAGCACGAATAGGGAACACTTAAAGGAGTTGAAAGGGGAATTGAAAGCTTTGGAGCTAGAAAATAAAAACAACCCCTCTAAAAAGGGGATGGGAAAAATAATTCAAATTAAGGAGCAAATAAATATGAAAGAGATAGAAAAAAACCACGGCACAGCTTAAACAGATAAAATGATTTTATTTTACACATAACAAAACAGAAAAAGTATTGGCCAAGTTAGTTAAAAAACAACATTAAAAAGTGCATGTTTCTTTCTTGAACACAGCCGGGGGCAAAAAGATGAACAGATACACCAGGAATTCCTGAGGTACTATAAAATCCTGTATTCCTCTTCCAATCCGAACCCTGAAAAAATAAATGAATTTCTTAACAAATATAAACTCCCAAAGCTAAATAAGGACCAAATTAGCTATCTTAATAAACCCTTAAGTATAGAAGAAATAAAAGAAGTTATTGAAAGCCTTGCTAACAACAAGGCTGCAGGCCCTGATGGGCTGCCTGCTGAATTTTATAAGAAGACAATGGACTTGGTGGCCCCACATCTAGTGAGTACGTATAATGAAATATTAAAAGAGGGTAGGCTGGCTGACTCATTCTACGTGGCTAATACTACAGTAATTCAAAAGCCAGGGAGAGCAACAGACAAATGTGAAAAATATCGCTCAATTTCACTATTAAATGTGGATTTCAAAATCTTCTCTAAGGCTGTGGCAAACAGACTGGCAGCAATTATAGGAGAATTAATTGATCCAGACCAAGTGGGCTTTATTCCCACATGGCTGGGATTTGACAACATATGGAGGGTAGTAAATATTATGCACCACCTGGATAAATCAAAACAACAAGCAGCAATCATATTCCTGGATGCTGAGAAAGCCTTTGACAGGGTGGAAATTGGATGCCTTGAACAAATGATGTCTAGAATGGGCTTTGAGGGAGCCTTCACTAGGTGGATAAAAGCAATTTATAAAGAGCCAAAGTCAAAACTCATAATAAATAACTGCCAGTCTGATGCCTTTAGGCTCTACAGAGGAACAAGGCAGGGTTGCCCCCTGCTGTTTGACCTGGTGTTGGAAATACCGATGATAGAAATAAGGCAGGATGAAAGAGTCACTGGCATAAAATAGCAATGTTTGTGGACAACACTGTGCTATTTTGGGGGGGGGGCAATAAAGTCCACTACACCCCTGTTGCAGCTGATAAAAGATTTTGGTGTAATATCAGGGTACAAATAAATACGACAAAATCATATGCACTTATCTATGGAAATAATGCTAGTCAGAGGGATGCTATAAGAGAAACATTGCCTTTCCCTGAAGAGACTCAAGCGGTGAAATACCTGGGAGTAATGTTGCCAAGACAATTGGGTCAGTTATACAAGGAAAACTTTTCAAACCTACCACAACAACTTAATATAGAGGTGGTGGAATGGGAGGATCTGCCATGTACATGGCTGGGGAGGGTAAACTTATTCAAAATGATAATTTTACCCAAGATTCTCTACAAGATGATGGCGCTGCCAATTCATTTACCAGAGGCCTTTATTGAGGCGTGTGATAGATTAATGACAGAAATAATATGGAGGGGGGCAAACCCAGGATTAATAGGCAGTCACTGATGCGTATAAAGGAAAAGGGAGGAATAAATCTCCCAGACATGCGGCTTTACCACAAAGCAGCAACAATTGGGGCCCTAAATACCTGGTACTATCAGCCGGAGTCGATTAGATGGGCAGGAATAGAGCAAAAAACTTTAGCCAAAGTGAAACTGAGTAATATTATTGCTGATAAGGGAACCGCAGATAAAAAATATGGAAGAAACACCCTTTTGCGTGGACAGCATGGTTCAACTGGCAGAGAATAGTTAAAAGGGACACCCCTCAGCCCTAAGCAGGGGGGTGGTGAGTTTGTGCCCGCCCGCGAACAGTGTGCCGGGCAGGGATTGGGCAAAGGGTTCCTTTGCCCTCCCCCCCCGCCTGCTCATGGGCAGCAGCACCGGTAGGCCAATGGGGGGTGCTCAGTTTAACCTAACAGCCCCAGCAGGGGCTGATGGGGGGGGGAATCTTTATGTGGAGCGCCGCCGCCGCCAGGCAGAGCAGCAGCACTCAATTCAACTTTAATGCCCCCGGTAGGAGCTGAGGAGTGGGGGAATCCCCACGTGGAGCACCACCACCGGCAGGCAGAGCAGCGGCGCTCAGTGTAACATTAATGGCCCTGGTAGGGGCTGAGGGATGGGGGAATTCCCACATGGAGTGCCGCTACCGTCGGGCAGAGCAGCGGCGCTCAATTCAACTTTAATGGCCCTGGTAGGGGCTGAGGGGTGGAGGAATCCCCACGTGGAGCACCGCCGCCGCTGGGCAGAACGGCGGCACTCAATTCAACTTTAACGGCCCCAGTAGGGGCTGATGGGGGAGGGGAGAACCCCACGTGGAGCGCCTTTAACTTTAAAGGCCCCAGTAAGGGCTGATGGGGGGGAATCCCCACATGGAGCGTCCTCAACTGGTTTTAGCCCTCAACGGGGGCCGGCCCACCATGTGAGTCCTGCCATGGCAGGGTGAGCAATTCTTTCTGCGGGAGCCTCATGCATGCCTCTAGTTGTTTTGCTTTCCCACCCTTGGGGGATCTGGTCTGCGCAACTTGGGGGCCCACGCGCAGTAATGCAGCAACATACTCACCTTCCTGCCCGTTAACCGAAGTTCTTCTTTGTTTATCATTACAAGTTGCAGGGTCGTCATGGCGTCTGCCAAGTTTGCTCGGGGTGGCAAGGGTTCCCAGACTGGCCGGGTCACTAGGGCCCAGGCTGGTCGGGTTACTAGGGCCTGAGCCCCTTCTGGGGGGTGTCCCCAGGCATGTGTTTCTGACACCACGGGGGCAAGAAGGGGCCAGGAGCAGCAGGATAGCACTCCCCGGTACACCATGCAGGACGTCATGCAGATGATTGCCATCGCGCTGCAGATGGTTCAGGCTCAGAATGAGGGAGAATGAGTGGGGGCCCCTCCTCCCCCAAAGCAGCAGAGAATCGGAAAGGAACCCAGCCTGCTGGAAGCGGGTCAGGTGGTCCTGAGGTGGTCATGCCTCATGGTGGGAGCCAGAGGGACTTCCTCGAACCCGACACCAGAAGCCTTGACAGACACCTCAGATGACCGGCAGAGGAGCGGCACGGGGGCAGTGGGTCACACCAACCGGGTGGTAGTGCTGGGTCTGGCGCCTACGCCAACCAGGCACGAGGTTCGGGAGGGGGCGCCAGGTCTGGCACCTACGCCAATCAAGCTTGAGGTTCTCTGCCCTCTTTTGCAGCGTTACCCGAACAGGGTCGACGCTGACTATTTGTGGCGGGGTTTTTCGGAGGGTTTTGAGATCCTGTACACAGGCCCTCGGGTTAACCTGACAGCTAAGAACCTCAAGTCTGTACGGTGAATGGAAGGAGTAGTGTGGAATAAGATACGGAAGGAGATTGCAGCTGGAAGGGTAGCAGGCCCATATGACTCCCCTCCGTTCTCTCCCCTGCGATACTCCCCGCTGGGGATAGTGCCAAAAAAGGCACCTGGGGAGTTCCGTTTGATACATTATCTGTCTTACCCCAGGGGCAGTTCTGTTAATGATGGGACTGATCCCACGCTGTGCTCGGTACAGTACACATCGTTCGATGCAGCCGTGCATACTGTGTGGGCATGTGGTAAAGGGGCACTCATGGGGAAGTGCGACATAAAGTCAGCTTTCTGCCTCCTGTTGGGTTTTTTCGTTTAACGGCCAGTTTTTCTATGATAAAGCCATGCCCATGGGATGCGCCATTTCCTGTGCAGCATTTGAGCGTTTCAGCACCATGCTTGAGTGGGCAGTCAGGGCCCGGTCTTGTTTACCTTCCATATCACACTATCTCGATGATTATCTCTTCTCAGGGCGGGCGGGTACCCAGGACTGCACCCATTTAATGGGCATGTTTGCTGCAGTTGCGGGCGAATTGGGTGTCCCATTGGCCGACGAAAAAAATGAGGGTCCCACAACATGGATCTCCTTTTTAGGCATAATCATTGATACAGTGTCTTGCACATCTAGTCTCCCCCAACAAGCTGGCCACATTGCAGGGGTTGCTCACAGACACTTTGGCCACCAGGAAGGTGGCACTTAGGACCGTACAAACTTTACTCGGTCACCTCAATTTTGCATGTAGGGTGATAACCCTGGGCCAGGCTTTCTGTGTGTGGCTCGGCTGAGCAACTGCGGGGCTAATAGCCCACCACCACCACATATGTATAACTAAGGATATCAGGGCTGACCTCCTGGTTGGCTTACGTTCCTCCAGAACTACAACGGAATTTCCCTGTGGCAGGAGGTACGGCTACTGGAGGCCGACATGCAGGTGGTATCCGATGCTGCTGGTGGGATTGTCTTCAGAGTGTTCTTTCAGGGTAGCTGGTGCGCCCAACGCTGGCCATCGGATTGGGCAGCCAGTGACTTTATCAGAGATATAACATTCCTTGAGCTATTCCCACTCCTGGTGGCATTGGAGCTCTGGGGTCATTGCTTCCAAAACTCGTAAATATGCTTCTAGTCCGATAACCAGGCGGTGGTGCAAGTGATCAACTGCCAGTGCAGTAAATCCAGCAGAGTTATGGTTTTGGTCCGCTGGTTTGTGCTGAAGTGCCTTTCCATTAATATGTATTTTTCGGCCAAACACGTGCCCGATGTTCACAATGAGATTGCTGATTCCCTCTCATTTTCAGATGGAGCGGTTCCGTTCCCTGGCACCCAGCGCCAACATAGACCCGGAGGTGATGCCGGAGGCTTTGTGGAGTCTTGGGAGCGAAGGATAGATGAGGGCATTAGAGTCGCCATTTCGAGCTCTACGTGGTGAGCCTATGTGTATTCTTTCTGGGAATTCCGTAGCTTCCTCTCAACCCAAGGGTTGCAGGAGTCATGGCTCATCCCTACCTGTCACATGGAGTGGTTCGCGGTGCACTTGAGTGGCCGTGGGTTGGCGCCACGTACCATACGGTGTCGCCTAGCGGTCATCGCCTTTTTCAGCAAGGCGCGGGAGGTTGCCGACCCTTGTGCAAGTTACCGGCTTCGTAGGGCTATGGATGGCTGAGCGAGGGAGCGGGGGCCATGGAGGAATACTCGCCAACCGGTATCAGTTGACACACTGGCTCACTTGTTGGCAGCACTGCCTCGTATTTGCTCGTCCCCCTACGAGGGGTTGAGGCAGCCTTTTCAACTGCATTTTTGGGGGCATTGAGGATCAGTGAACTGGTTCACTCATCACAGGGTGATCATAGGGGTGTGGCCCTGGAACTCAGGGATGTAACCTATGCCCCCGACGCTATCACCATCATGATTCAGTGATCTAAGACCGATCAAGGGGGGAGGGGTCAGCAACTGATGCTGCACCAAGCCACGGTAGGGGTAGTGTGCCTTGCGGTGGCAATGGGGGAATATTTGGAAGTTCACCCGCCTTTAGAGGGCCCTCTCTTCATCCATTTCGCTGGGGCCAGTTTGACAAAATTTCAATTCCAGGCCATTTTTAAGAAAGGTTTGACAGCACTGGGGCTGTCACCTGCTGGTTACGGGTCGCACTCTTTCAGGATCGGTGCGGCTTCCACGGCAGCCACAGGGGGTTGTCTGCATCACAGATTATTGGCTATAGGCCGATGGCGGTCCGGTGCCTATCGCAACTATGTGAGGCCTTTCGCCGCCGCCCCCCTGCAGTTGGTACATGTTTACAATACTGCTGTTGTGTTTTGTTATCTGCAGGAGATGCTCAGTTGCCAAGTGTATGGAGCTGTGGGCACAGCATTGGGTGGTGGACCAACTGCCACATGGCAAATTCTGACTTTGGTTCTCAGCTGGGTTGTGGGCTCCATGCCCGCCTCTACTGGTTTGGACACAGCGGTATGCACTGGGAGCATCTGTTACCTTCGCTCCTCTGCAGGGTCAAACGGTTTGGGCCGCCTGCCATTCTAATCATCTATCTGGGTGAAAATGATTTTAGATTGCGCAGTGCATGGGAGTTCATGGGAGCAATGGAGGATAGCATCTCAGAATGGGCGGCTCGGTGGCCACGAACACTCATTTGGTGGTCGGATTTACATGCCCGTAGGGTCTGGAGGTATACCACTACGCCGAGCAAGATAGAGCGTGCCAAGCGAAAAATCAACAGGGCCATGTGGGCGTTTATTGGGCGCTTGGGGGGTCGGGTAGTGCACCATGAACGGATTGTGAGCCAGCAAGCAGGTCTCTTCCGGCACGATGGAGTGCATTTATCGGTTCAGGGGAACACGCTCTGGCTGGAGAACTTGAGGTCTGTCATCCATTTGTATTTTGGGATACCTGTGTGGGGGGAAAGGGGTGGAGTAGCGGGTTGCCTCCCCCCTCTTCATGGTGGTTAGCGGGGTAGAAACCGCGCTGTGGTAAGGCTCCCTATGAGCTGAGGGGTCGCGCTTGTACCAGTTACCACTCGGGGAGCGGGCGGATCTTAAGGCCAGGGGCCCCAGCCCATGCTCGGAACGGCTAGTTTGGGGGCTGAAAACCCGCCCTGACCCAAGGGGAGGGTGAACTCGAAGGGTCAATTCACCCAGGCAGGGGGAGCGAGATTTAGCTCAACTCCCTTGCCTGCTTTATATAGCATGGTTCCTCCCCGCTATTATGCACACAGGTTCTTTACTATTGTTTGTTTATGTATGTGTAAGTTATATTGTAATAAAGTTGCGGCCAAGGCCTTTTTACCCCAGAGTACGTCTCTGTCTGTTCATAGGGGTGGCACGGGCACAAAAAGCAAGTTAGACAAAACCCAGTTCCCATACTCACCTGTATACCTCCATAGGCTTCAACAACATCAGCTAGCTGCCCACCTGAGGGAACAAATAAAAAAGAAAGGATTAACAAAAGTAAATCAACTGTTTGTGGAAAAGGCAATGATGAGTAAAGAGAACCTAGAGGCCAAGCTGGGGGAAAGGGTAGAGGCGTTCAGCTACCTGCAACTCAGGCAGGTACTCATTAGAACTGACCAACGGGGGAATTACGCGAGAACACCCAGTAAGATAGAGCGAGTATTGTTTGAAAGAGCTGCGATAAAAGGCAGGCTAACCCGAATTTATAAGGTCCTAAAAGAAATTTGGTATGGAAAACAGACCTGAATATTGAGGTCTCAGAAAAAGAGGAGGTGACTACTATTGATTGTATGCATAAGAATGCGTCCTCGCTCAAAATTAAAGAATGCCAAATCAAACTAGTGGCCAGATTGTACCTAACCCCTATGCAATTCAGACACCTAAATACAGGAGATAAGGATCTATGCTGGAGAGGGTGTGGGGAAGAGGGAACGTATATACATTGTTGGTGGATGTGTGAAAGGGTTAAACCATTATGGAAACGTGTATGGCAAAAAATGGAAGCAACGACCAAGGTGACGATACCTTTTCGCCTGGAGATTGCGCTTCTGGGCTTATTCCCAGAGATGAAGGTACTGCAGAATCACAAGGACTCATGTTTGGCATTTATTCAGGTAGCCAAAAAAAACCATAGCAACACACTGGAAAGACAACAAGGAGCTAACAAAGGGTGAACTTATGAATAGGATGTGGTACCATTTGACAATGGAAAAAATTGCAGCAAACATTCTGGTTAAAAAAGAAGCCTTTACAGCGAAATGGTTCCCGTGTGTGTGCATTATGACTAACGCGAACTTACCAGAAGATGAGCGAGCTTACCTATTTGACTATTATATCTAGGAAAAGAAAACAACCAAAGCAAGGTCTGGATCCCAATGTTTAAGTTGAGAATATTTTATATTGTTTCCTATTTTTTAGTTCTGATGTTTGATGCTATCAAAGTTATATTTGTTGTTAAAATAATAATAAATAAAAATAAAATAAAATTTTAAAAAACAACAAACTTCACCCCAAATCGTCCTTTGCAAAGTTTACCTACATTTTCCCTTCATGAACCCTCAACAATTGATTTGATACGAACTTCATTTGGGAGCTTATCAGCAAAGGATGGAGTATGTCACTTACAAAACTAGTAGAGAGAAAAATACAAAGAGAAAATAAAGTCAGCCCAGCTATTCAGTACTAGAGACTGGAAAGGCTACTTGCCTTTTCTGAAAGGCACTATTTTGGAAAGAAGAAAGCCAGGTATTTAAAGTAGAACACAATGGACTTGCTTTTAAAATTTCTTTTCTTTTTTTTTTAATAATTCTCTGATGTTCCATAATATTAACACAGTTCTAAAATTACACACTGGTACCACCTCTGATCCGTTTACAGACTGCATGTATCACTTCAAATACAAAGGAAAAGGCATTTTTAAGAAAACCCAGCCCTTAAATTAGCTTCACAAAAGCAAAAATAGATTTGAAACTGTAGCCATTCATGTTCACCTCAAAGTTAGGTAAGAAATTAATTAACATTCCAAAGTTATATAATTTGGCAAGTCTCTTCATGGTTTGGGTGATCATTTTTGTTGGATGTTTTAATTGCATGCAAACCACTACAATGAGACACAAAATTACGTTCAAATATATATGACCCAATGTTTTATATTAGAATTTAATGCAGCAAATATTCCTATTCAGTGTTGCAATGTATTAATGCTAATGTGCCAATTTTTGTGAGCTATGGGGGAAAAAAATACAAGACAGGTGGCTAAAAAAAAGGTTGGGTTCTTTCTTACATCAGTTCTTCATATACTGTCTATTCAAAAAGATGGGTTTTTAAGAAATCTTCACCATAAACACAGAGGTAGCTAAGTGGAAGTCATTCTCAACAGCTGTTAAATTTAAGGTTCCAATACACACTGTGATACAAATCAGTTTATAAAAACATTCAAGATGGATTAATTTTAACTTACTTCATAGAAGTCTGTCTTTTCCCAGATGTTAATGCTTTCTAACACAAGTACAACTATTTACTTTGCTTTTGTCCTCATGGATAGTTGCTCCATCATTGTACAAACATGAGAAATTCATTTTATTAGTCAAATGTTTGAGTTCCATTTCAGTGCACTTCATAATAAACAGTACAGCACGACAAGCTGATTTACTGTTTAGTTGTACTTATTAAAAAATGTTTTTAAATAGTGCTCTTAATTAAAGGGAAGCCAAATAATCAAAGTATTGATAAAAACATGGTAGGCTTCTATGGTGCCCAAAGAATACAAATTCTTAAAAAATGACAAATTCTTATTTTACTCTTTCCCTGCATCTCTAATACAATGATTAAGAAAGCATTTCTTTTCAGCATCTCTTATTTGTGGATTAAGGGTGCAATCCTCTGGCTGTTAAGTGCTGGTACTAACAGAGCTGGGACAAGGAATCCCATTGAAATGAATGGGACTCACACCATCACTGCCGGGTGAGCACAAGTACAAAATAGACATAGGATCACACTGGTTTTAGAAAAGTGACACACACCAAGATTCAGCAACCCGATCTGTGCAGATAGATTCCGTGCCCCTTGTGGAACCAGTTACTGAGAACAGAGTCGACCTGACAAGCACCAGGGCTAGGACACTGAAAAGGCCAGATCCTAGGAAGTCAGGCAGATGGAGAACTGACTGGATCTAGTTGAGTGTGGAGCTGGCAGGAGGGTTGAGAGCTCTAAATAGGAGACTAAACCAGCAAGCCCAACAAGAGCCAGAGCTGGGAGAACAAGGTAACTTTATAACCAGGGTGTAACCCTGAAAATTTGCTGTAGGGGCTTTTGAGCGGGGATGCCTTTTAGAGAGCCTGGCGGCTGGAAAGCTGCCTAGGAGGATTGCTTTACACCTGAATGTCTCTGTTTCTCCTCCCCAGGTAACCTTATAACCAGGGTGTAGCCCTGAGGGCGGTGCCCAAATGGCACCTCCTAAGGGCGAAGACCCATTGGCGTACTGTTAGTGGGTAGAGGCGGTGGAGGCGGCCTGCCCTTATCTGGTGGAGAGACTTTGGAGGGAGAAGACAGGAAAACAGAGTCCCAGAACCATTAAAACAGGAGAGCTGTGTGTGCAGTGTTTTCAACAACTTATAGTTAATTAAACAGGTCCCAAGAATTCCTACACTTCATTTTATGTTACAGACATGGCTACTGAAGGAGAGAAATACAGCTAAAACTGGACTGCATTATTCAAGGCAGCCGCACAGCCCCCTTCAGATTTTTCTGTAGATTTACAAATGCATTGGAATGTTTTCTGATGTTAAAGGTTCTCTTTATACTTATGGTTTCAAGTTGATCATACAGCATCAGTTTTGTTCATGCTGTCCAAAAAGACAGCTTTAGACTCCTGGCAAAACAGTATTTACTACAGGTAGGATTCTCTAATTTTGGACTGCAGGGCATCACAGGTCTTCTTGGCATCTCCTAGAAGCATGGCGGTGTTGGGTTTGTAAAAGATTGGATTGTCCACAGCTGCGTAGCCAACACCCAAAGACCTCTTCATAACAACGACCTGCAAAAGGAAGGCATTGTAGTCAACATAAGGAAACCAACTTTTTCCACCAGTGCAGGAGACCTGAAAGTACTCTCAATGTACACAAGAGAAAACAAGCAAACTATTTTATACATGAAACAATCTTGGGGGGAAAAAAACAAACAAATCAAACTGTAGGCTAAAAAGAACTCCCCCACATAAACAGAATGGTTAGGTCACCTCTAGGAATATGAGCTTCAACCAAGAACCTGAAGATTCAGGGACACCTGACAAATCTGGGGTGTCCAAACTGATTGCACCGGCTGACGTTTGAAAGAGACAGGCCCCACACAGTATCCGTGCAGAGCCTAGCTCCAAAGCACTCCCAGCCAGGGCTTGTAAGTTTCAAAGTCCACTCCCCACCCCTCCTCCCCCTCCACATGAGGGTACTTGGGGAGTGGGGGAGGAGGGAGCACCAGTTCGCCTCAGCTGGGATTACTGCAGTACTGGGCTCAAGTGCTGTCGGCTGGCACTTGTCAGTTTCAAAAGCGGCTTCGAGGCCACAGCCTTGGTTACATTTTTAATAAAATTTAACCCAAAGTAGCATTCTTGGTTCAGCATTCTGATTTATTGATTCTAATGCACTAGAAACCAGGTAACTGAAGTCTGTGCCAGTTTCAAGAATAATGGTTCTTCCATGCCTTATCTGATCGAAGACAGCACTTCTGCTATTTTAAAGGAAGCAAAGGCAAACAATGCCGTATAGGCAATTCAAATGCTTTCTAGATTGTAAGTATTTCTTCACTCTCAGTACAGGGTTACTGACTGAGCTCTGGTGTGTTGTGTCTAGAAAGTCATGTCTGACTCCATCACAAAAATAACTTACACTTCTGTGACTCAGGATGACCACTGAGCGAGCGGCAATAATTCACGTAATTTTTTACTGCCCAAGATGCAAAGAGACTTTGGTTGCAGGAGCAAGTGGAAATAGAAAATGGAAGCCAAGTTGAAAGAGATAATATTCCATAGGACAGTGCTAATGAATGATAACCAGGTAGAACGTTTATCATACTTGTCTGTCCATTTCACCTTTCTACAGGACACACTAAATATGTGAAATTTCTTGAAAAGAAATCTGATCTCAAGTACACACATTTAAAAGTTCCTAGTAAAGGTTCTTTGAACTTTAAAAAGGCAGCTGAAGTTTCCTAGTGGAGCAAACAGGTTTGCCAACACAATTCCCTTGGTAGCCTGATTGGTTTTAATCACCGTCAGCCTCACTGGATTAGAGCTGAGCACAGCATGCCTACTGCAGTATTTAAAAATAATGATATTCAGTGCATTTGTGGGATAAAGAATAATCTATTGCGTGCATGACTATAAACAACAACAAATGTATATGAAACCAGAGCTAGATAATCCTACTAGCATCTCTCACAAAAGTATAGTTTTAAAGCATTGACACCACACAAGATTACAGCTATAAGTTATTTACTTTCCTACCTGTTTTGCCTTCCAAACTTCTAGGACTGGCATTCCAGCAATGATAGAGTTGGGATCTTCCTGAGCTGCTGAATTGACTGTGTCATTAGCTCCAATTACAAGGACCAGGTCAGTTTCTGCATTATAAAACAGAAAAGGAAAGTGATCTCTCTAGAGGAGTCAGGAACCACAAAAGTGAAGATATCATTTAGTATTATGACAGCACCAGAGACCCCAATCAAGACTGAAACCCCAGTATGCTAAAGCAACATAGTGGTGCATAGACTTACTATAGAAGCACAGGGCAGAGAAGTGGCATTACCCAACATGATACCTGTCGCCTCTCTGAGCCCCTGTCCACTAAACCATTCCACAACAAAGCTTTTAAAGTTTTCATTATTTATTTATTTTGTTTAAAATTTGAGGCTAAATGAAGGGTAGCAAGTGCGAGACTCTTCCCAGTGCATGGGGCCCTGAGAAGAGCAGGTCAGAAGCTCCTAGCTAGCAGTCATCCCTAATAAGCCCGGTGACAAGGGTGGTTTTGCTGACTCTAGACAGAAATGAGATACCCACTATAAACAGAGTCCTGCTTGGGCCAGAAATTTTGGACTGAGCCAAATGCACCCAGGCTCTTGTAGTCCAGGTGACCACACCCTCCCATGGAGCTCCATGGTATTACAGTGCTGCATGGGGGGCAAAAATGGCATGGTTACTTTCCAACCAGCTCTAAAGTTCGGGGTTGGGATTTTTGCAAAAGGGGATTACCTATTGTATTTTGTTTTTATTTATTTTCCAGACTGTAACCAGTTTGTCTGTATACAGACTGGTAACAAACGAAGAGCTCGCCTCCATGTCACGGACTTCTCTTCTGCAAGAGGATGCGGATCTGCAAGGCCTAGAGATAGTTACTGCTCAGAAGGGGGGCAAATGTATTTTTTTTCCATAATTTTTCCCATGGAAATGGCTGAACTGTTTTTTCTGAACCTTTCCAAAAGCAAACAGCTCAGCAGCATGTAGCAAACACCCAGCAAGGAAAACACAAACATAAAACATTCAACAAAACTGAAAGCAACTGGCAGCTCTTAATGGAAAGCACTACTAGCTGGTATAGTGTTCATGGACGATCCATTCCATGATCCTTGTCAGTAAGAGTATCCACTGCTAGTAACAAACCCAGAATAATTCATCCCAGGTTTTCCATGGGTAAGGGAGCACTCCTGAGATAGTCAGCATTAGCTAGAACTGTTCTGTGAGCTGCAAGAATGAATTGTTTTAACTTAAGACTGCAGCATGTGTTTAATTCACTTCGGAAGCTCTTATTACACTGGGACATAATAGGTGGGTTCGACACCTAGCTAAGGTGGCCAGGAATTTTTAAAAAGTTTTTTAACGGAGATAGCTGTAATTTCCATTTGCAAATCTGACAACCTAAACGCATCCATTTGTCTCACCTGGGAAGTCTTCATTGATCTCCTCCATTTCCAGCACAATGTCATATGGCACACCAGCTTCTGCTAGGAGTACATTCAGCTGACCAGGCATACGGCCAGCTACAGGGTGAATGCCAAACCTAGTAAAAGAACAAGAGTGCCAGCATTAGCAGATGCATTATACTTTGTTGTAAACATGTGGTCCAGTGGTCAAAAACTTAGTCCTTAGGAGAAATATTCAGATATTAGTTCTCCAAAGACCACATATACATGTATTTCCCAGTATTTGCTAAGGATTTTTGCTGGTGAGAAAAAGAAAGCAAGTTGAATTAATGCAAGACGACATTTAAAAGCAAATTCCAGATACTACCATGCTAGTTTAACATAAGAACTTAAGTACCTTTCTCACTTGCTGCCCCCCATGCCCCTGTCCACAGCCACCTTGCCCCCTCCCTTCATACCTTCAGATCTCTCCTTAAAACTCACTTCTTTCGCTCTGCTCTGTCTGACCCTTTATCCTGCTGAGCCACTATTTCCTATACCTACGGTCTGCTTACTCTTATCCTTGCCACATGGACCTGCCTGCTGTCATTCTCATTGTAACCAAGCCAAGTACGTGCACCTGAGACCTCGCATCTTCATGAATGTTAGACCCCTTGTCTCTCCCTCTGTTCCCCTTCTTTTGTCTCTCCCCCCAGCTCCTGTCTCAGATTGTAAGCCCTAGGGGCAGGGACCATGCCTATTTTATTACTTTGTAAAGTGCCAGGTGCACTGCTGGCGCTATATAAATGTTTAATAAATAATAATAATAATAATAGTGCCATACTGGGTCAGACCAATGGTCCACCAAACCCAGCATTCTGTCTCCGATAGTGGCCAATTTTGGTCAGTTCAGAGAAGTACCCAACAGGTCATAACGGAGTGATTCCGTGCTATTCACTCCCAGCTTCCAACAGTCAGAATCTACATCCCCTGACCTACTTGGTTAATAGCCATTAATGGACCTATTTTCCAAGAACAACCCAACTATACTACTGGCCTTGACTACATCCTCTGGCAACAGATTCCACAAGTTAAATGTGCATTGTATGAAAAAACAATCTTATTTGCATACCTTTGTTTTCATCTGGGCTTAAGGGTTTATAATGAAGTTACAAAACAAGGTCTTCAGCAAAGTATTTGGGAACCACTATCTAGGATGATGACCAAACCCCTAACAGAAGGCCAAGCTCACACCAGATTTTTAATATGATAAATTTAGGGTACTTGAAAGTAGTTTCTATCTCCAACAAGAGATGACCATTTACAGTAAAGATTAAGGAAACATTAATGTGTTTCCTAGGCGGCATTCAGACGTGCGTTTCAATCGCACGCTGCCGCCGCCGCAGCTGTGCGATTTAAACGCACGTCTGACTGCGCCCTTTGTCTGTCAGTCTTTATTAAAAAACAAAATTCAACAATTGCTTTAAAAAAGTCTTTTGGTACATTGCTGGGTCCCAGAAAGAAGCTGCTTTTGGAAACCATACCACACCCGACAACAGCATGAGAGATACTGGCCGCAGAAGCTCCCCGGGAAATGAATAGCGCTGCTAGATCATTGTTACTTCGTTATATTCAAAAGTAAAAAAATAAAAAAAGGGCATCCATCATGCAATATTCTAGTTCAATAGCCTTCTTTTTAAAACCAAGGTTTGGCGTATTTTACTGCAATCTTGCGCACTTTGGATTTCCTCCTAACTAGCCAAAGTGAGCCACGCATGGTAGGCATTTGAATTGACTGCTCAAGTACTATTAGGAAAATTAGACACACATGCATGGCAGAGTTGTCACTTTTAGAAAAAGCCAATTTGCTGCAAGAAAGTCATTTTCCCCTTAGTATTCCAGGGACACTTCATGTGTCATCAAGTGCCTATATCCTGTTAGTAGATCAACTGCAATCACAAACTCTCATGGAAAAAGAGAAGAGGGAGGACAGCATTTCATATTCAGAAGATACTACTTAACTTTCTCCAGAAAAATAAGGAATAACCTGGTGGAGCTTTCACGGGCCAGCAACCCGAGGTTTCAATTCATCAAATTAGTTAAGCCATACACCTCTGCTTAAGGTTGAGCACAAGCCTAGTGGATTTGGTAAACTGAGGTCATGGGGGTAACTTTATTTAAAACTAGGGCCCAAGAAACTATGGTTTTGTACACCTTACAATTGCTAAAAAACAAAAACAAAAAACAAACAATAGTATTTCAATTTATGCTGATCTAAATTTAGTTGAGTTTGGAGGGGAAAAAAGAAATCAGAAACATCTCATGGTTTAAGTTAGAAAAAATAATAAGATACATCCTTTCAGGAACTCAAAAGATATGCACACAATTTCTCTAGACTGACATTTTGCCCAGTTACTTAAGATTTAGTTGCTTTTGGATCAAATTATTTCATAAGAGAAGACATGAACTACTGTATATCAAACTAAAAACTACACAATCTCCCAGTTGATTAATGCCCGTACCTGGCCTTAGCACCAGTGACAGTCCTGGTCATTGCAATGGCACTCATGCCAGTGCCAACAACAGCTAGCACTGGCAAACCCCCAAAATGTTGTCAAAATAAATGTTTAAGATAAGCGTATTAAAAGGGGTAGGAGTAGTTGTGTGCTTTTTATTTTAATTCGAATTACAAGCCCCACTAGGGCATTAGAAATCTGTTTTTAAGAAGTTGGCTCGGAACCTATGACGTGTTATTTGTAACAATGAAGTCTCCTTGGAATGAAAATGAGGCCACTGCATCCCAAGTAATATTTGTTCCACTAAGATCTGGGCTCCGACAAAAGAACAAACAAGTTTACTGTTCAGTGACAAAGGCAAGATTAGAGGACGTCCGTAGTTCTTTTTACGTAACATGGTGTAGCTTTCAAATAAACATGATACTACAAAAATAAGATTAGGAACAAGTCAGATATTTTGTAACAAACATAAAATTTGCCAGATAAAAAGTAATGGACTTGCATCTGGAATTTGTTACGAGAAAAATACAAGCTATTAAATTCTAACAGTAGATTCAAACAATAAAAATCCCCCTCCCGATAGCCCTAACCAAAAACCTAACCAACATCTGTCCCTACCCACCAAATCCTTTTGCAAATAAAAATGTTTTACACCGCCTCCAGAAGATGTGCAGGCTCAAGCAAACCTCCTGGGAAAGAACTTCCACAAAACTGGGGCAGCAACTGAGAACACCGTCCTGTGTACCCCCATCCCATGGACAAGGATAACAGATGGAACCTGCAAGCAGGCACTCCTGGCCAACAATAGGGCCTGCAATGGGACATGGTAGGACAGGCAAGTCTTTTACGTATATGGGACTCAGACCTTTTAGGGGTTTAACAGGTCAAAACCAGCACCCTGAATTTATTTATTAATTACATTTTTACCTCGCATCCTCCAGCACAATGCGGCAACAACATATTAAAATACAATAAAATATATAAAACTATAAAGTATTACAATATTAAAATTACTAAAAGGCAATAAGAATACCCTCCCAACTCCCCCTTCCCCAAAGGCCCGGTGGAACAACCAGGTTTACATGATCTTCGGAAAGGGGGGAGGTCCTGGGATAAATGGGCCTTCATCGGGAGGGAGTTCCACAGCCTAGGTACGGTCATCGAAACTGCCCTCCCCGCCATTGCCACATGGAATACCCGGGGGACCTCGAGTTGGGTGCCCCTAGCCGACCGCAGGGGCCACAAAATGACCCAGGGTCTGAAGCGGTCTTGCAGATAAGCAGGTCCCAAGCCATTTAGAGCTTTAAAGGTCATCACCAACACTTTGAATTGGACCCGGTAGATTATAGGCAGGGACCCGAGTTGACTGCGTTGCTGCAATTTGCAGTGATTTTTGCAGAATCAGCCAATCCTCGCAGTGCCATGCTGAAATTGCAGTGACACTGCAGTGGGGGCTGTCTGCAGAATCTTTAAATCCTGGCTCAGGCATAAACTTGTCGCCTGATCCCAAACTAAAAACTACTGCTGCAGCTGCCGTCTGTCCGGGAGGTGTGACCATGATCCGAGGGTAAATAGGCCCCAGGGAGATGAATTGTGGGTCGGTGGGGTCTGAAGGCCCTATATTTGGGTGAGGGAGGTCTGGGGTTTTAATATGAGATGGGAATTCTGGGGTGCTGAAATTCCAGAGGATTTGAGTTGTGTTTGATTAACAAAGTTGTGATTCTATGTCAAACCTGTTGCAAATTTGCTTCCCAATATGCAGTTATGCAAATCAAGTTAATTATGCAAATATTAATGCTCGCGGTGAATTTGCAGAATTTCGCTTCACTGGTTGCAGAATTTAAGATTTTTTGGTGAAGTGAACTCGGGTCCCTGACTATAGGCAGCCAGTGCAGAGAACAGGTGCATTGTGCTCACGGTGACCTATCTCCGTTAGGAGACGAGCCGCTGCATTCTGCACCAGCTGCAGTCTCCAAACCATCTTCAAAAGGTATCCCCATATAGAATGCATTACAGTAGTCCAGTCGAAAGGTAATGAAAGCATGGATGATGGTTGCCAGGTCCGAGTTGGAGACATACAGCCGAAGCCGTCACATCAGATGTAATTGGCGAAATGCTCCCATCGTCACAGCCTCCACCTGACAATCCAGGCGGACCTGTGGGTCGAGGAGCACCCCCAAACTACGGACCTGAGCGGCCAGAGGGGGGCAGACCCCGCCAATAACGGGCGCCACCACCACCCCAGCCCTACCAACCAACATCACCTCCGTCAAACCATATTTTGCATGTACTCATTTAATTACGGAAATCTATATATAAAAACACAATAGCTAATAATGGAGGGGAAAAGTTTTTGCAGAAAAAAGGGAAAATATACAGTATGTAAAATAATCCCTAAATCCTTAAGAATCTCACTTAAAAATTCTCTCTAAATCGGTGTTGCAGCAAATTACAAAATTTTCTCTGTCTAACCAAGCTTTGAACAGAATAGGATTTTTTTAAAAAAAATTTGCACTGAACTGATGAAAGCTAAGAACATTATGGCTGTGATCCCTCGAACCACTTATTCTAGACTTAGTCCAATTGAAGTTGTCCACTGGATCTGTGATGAAGCACTAATGATTTTGTTTTGTGCCAGTATCTTGCTTCTCCTCCAACTGATCTTCTGTGTTTAAAAAGTGCATTAGTTACAATATTTCCTGTCCAAATAGCTTTGACGAGGCACAACCATGTACAAGCACACTGAAAAGCTCATTTCTATAGCACGTTAGAACATAACTTAAAAGATATTTGGGGGAAGATTTCTTTTTTCTACCTCAGAGAAGTCAGAAGGTTTGATTCCAGCATTTAGGGACCATTTTTCAAAACTAAGTTCCTAATTCTAGAAGTTCATGTATGTACCTATGATGAGTTGTGGAAAAAGCACACAGAACTATAGAAAATAAAAGTCATTTTGAAATCAGCCCCTCGTGGCTATGTTCATATGAAATGGGTTCCTCAAGACAAACTAGGGGAACCTGAGAACAGAGGTTTACAGAGGACCTGCGCTGGATGAAGTAGGAAGGACGGCGGTTGGAGTGATGGTGACACCGAACTCATACTGAAGCCAACCAATTGCGACAAAAAAGCTAGTTTAAAAGCTTATGCTGTGGCAGTGCGGGCAGCAAAGTCACATCCAGCAGAGCTTTTCTGGGTAGTGCAGCGGCTGGTCAGTCTGGCCTCTCTCCGCCTGGAACTGGAATTTTCCATTGCCTGCTGTGACATGTTTGTTGACTTTTTTGTGGATAAAAATCGCTCAGATTCACCGCAACTTCAATGCTGCACTTATAACATTAGGTGACCCTGAGGAGGTGGAGGACCCGCCTTGTCCGATTTTATGGGATCAATTTTGGTGAATGTCGCCCGCTGATGCGGTGGATGTCCTTGGGGCTGTAAAGGCCACCTGTTGCAAATTAGATCCGTGCCCGTCCTGGCTGGTCATGGCCTACTGGAAGACATTAGGGCCGTTGCTGGCGGGGGTTGTCAATGCCTCCCCCTTAGGGAGGGCAGGGTGCCGAGCCACCTCAAGAAGGCGGTGGTGCGGCCCCTGCTCAAGAACCCATCTCTTGACATGGACTCCCCGGCAAGCCTCTAACCTTCCCCTTTTAGGGAAGGTTACTGAATGGGTGGTGGCTTAGCAGCTTCAGGGGCTTCTAGATCGGGTCAGTTTTCTTGATCCCTCAGTCTGGTTTTCACCCTGGGTTTGGCATGGAGACTGCACTTGTGGCTTTGGTTGACGACCTGAGCCGTGAATTAGACCAGGGCAGATCTTTATTTTAATTCTGTTAGATCTGTCAGCTGCATTTGATACCGTTGACCATGAGATGTTGGTGGCTCGGCTGTGGGACCGGGCAGGGGTGGGCGGAATTGTTCTTGAATGGTTCCGCTCGTTCCTGACTGGGAGAACTCAGTGCGTGGTTCTCGGGAAATGTACTTCATCTCCCCGGGACCTCACATGTGGAGTCCCACACGGTTCTATTCTGTCCCCCCTCTTGTTCAACATGTATATGCAGCCTTTGGATGAAGTTGTGAGAGGGTCTGGCGTGTGCTGTCATCAGTACACCAATGACACACAACTTTACCTCTCTTTTTCCCAGACCCAGCAGTCTTGGTGCTTACCCAGTGCTTGGCAGCTGTGGGGGACTGGATGAGGGTGAGCCGTCTGAAGTTGAATCCCAACAAGACGGAGATTATGTTGGTGGGTAGGGCTGGGGGGTGGCCCCCCTTTGGCCACACAGGTCCGTAGTCTGGGGGTGCTCCTCGACTGATAGCTCCGCCTGAATCTTCAGGTGGAGGCTGTGGTGAGGGGAGCATTTCGCCAGTTACATCTGGTACAATGGTTGCAGCTGTATGTTTCGGACTCGGATCTGGCCACCATCATCCATGCCTTTATTACCTCTAGACTAGACTACTGCAAAGCACTCTACATGGGGCTGCCCTTGGGGATGGTCCAGAGGTTGCAGCTGGTGCAGAATGCGGCAGCCCGTGTTTTAACAGGGACGTGTCGCCACGAGCACATTACATCGGTGTTCTGTTCTCTGCACTAACTGCCTATTATCTTCCAGGCCCAATTCAAGGTGCTGGTAATGACATATAAAGCCCTAAACGGCCTGGATCCGGCTTACCTGCAGGCCCACCTCAGGTCCTGGATTTCATTGCGGCCCTTGCGGTCAGCTGGGGACGACCGACTCAAAGTCCCCCAGGTTGCCCAGGTGGCGACAAGGGGGAGGGTGTTCTCGGTGCCCGCTCCCAGGCTGTAGAACTCCCTCCTGATGGAGGTCCACCTGGCCCCAGACCTCTCCTCTTTCCGAAGACAGTGTAAGACCTGGCTGTTCCGCCAGGCCTTTGGAGAGGGAGATGGGTAAGGTGGGGAGGGTGAGTTCTGCCCTTTTAGTTTATTTTTAGTATTTTAATGTTTTAATTATATTTTATTTGTGTTTTTATTATGTTTTTATCTATGTATTTTGTAAGCCGCCCCGAGCTGCTCTGTGAGCAGGATGGAGCTGGGTAGAAAAAATGGTAAATAAATCCCATAATATACTGAGGGACAGTCAGATGATGCACAAGTAACTTCTGAGAGAGGATGAAAGTTCCCAGGAAGTGCCCTTGGGTAAATAACCCTGCCTGAACACATTCACATCACATGAAATACCCCAGGGCAACTGTGGGATAGAGCTACCCTACCTCTGGTTCCATGGAGTCATGCTAGTGCTCCATGGTTTGAGGTTCCATCAGGCCACATTTTATTCCATAAAGTACCCCAAGGGAACAAGGTCTTTTATGGTATTCTTCCAGAAAAACGTTAATCTCTGCTAACAGGCAAGCCATCCTGTACATTTCGATTAGTGTAAAGTAGTTGGCAGCATTACTTATGCTGGGACTCTCTTATTTATTTATTTAATCAAATTTCTACCCTGCCCATCCTAAAACAGCTCGGGGCAGCTTACAAAACCAAAAAAACAAACACAAATATAAAATACATCTAAAAACAATTAAAACATTAAAAAAAGACTACCCTTAAAACAGGGCCGGGAATCACAATAAAATAACAAATAAGGGTAAGGGGAGATAGAACCCCCACTAACCCACCTTCCTTACCTTCCCCAAAGGCCTGGGTGAACAACCAGGTTTTACAACTTCACCAAAATGTCAAAAGGCTTGGGGCCAGGCATGCTTCCTCTGGGAGGGATTTCCAAAGGCGCGGCCTGGCCACCAAGAATGCCCTCTCAATTGTGGCCCCCCACTTAACACGGGGGACCTCCAAGAAGGCACCCCCAGCAGACGGAAGGAGCCGCTCTGGAGTGCTAAGAGCGAGCTGGTCCCTGAGGTACGAGGGGCCCAGACCGTGAAGGGCCTTATAGATCAACACCAAAACCTTGAACCTGGCTCTGCACGCTATTGGCAACCAGTGCAGAGTCCGGAGCACAGGTGTTATGTGCTCCCGACGACCCGGCCTCGAAAGGAGCCGAGTCGCTGCATCTTGCACTGGTTGCAGCCTCCAAACCAGGAACAAGGGAAGCCCCGTGTAGAGCGCGTTGCTGTAGTCCAGCCTCGAGGTGACGAAGGCATGGACGAGGGACATCAGGTTCGGCCCAGAGACATACAGACACAGCCTCCGCACCAGATGCAACTAACGGAAGGCAGCCTTTGCGACTGCCTCCACCTGCCGCTCCAGGTGGAGATCCGCATCCAATATCACCCCCAGACTCCGGACCTGCTGAGCTATAGGAGGACGAACCCCCCCAATCAGGGGGGCCAACACCTCCCTCGCTTTCCCCACCACCATCACCTCCATCTTATCGGGGTTGAGCTTCAGTCTGCTCTGCCACATCCACTCTGCCACGGCCTCCAAACACTGGGATAACACTGAGACGGCAGAGTCTGGGTCAGTTGAAAAAGAGAGGTACAGCTGAGTATCAGCAGCATATTGGTGACATTGCACCCCAAACCCTCTCACGACCTCCNCCCTCTCACAACCTCCCCCAAGGGCTGCATATATGCATTAAATAATAATGGAGACAGGATGGAACTCTGCGGAATGCCGCATGATAAAGTGTGGGGGCAAAATGTCTCATCCCCCAACACCGCCCGCTGGCTTCTCCCCGAGAGGAATGAATGGAACCATTCAAGAACAGTCCCATCCTGACGCCCCAGGTCATGCAACCGTCTCAACAGCAGCCCATGGTGTCAAAAGCGGCCGAGAGATCTAGCAGGATGAGAAATTCTGAACATCCTGCGTCCATCTCCCGGCGGAGATCATCGACCAAGGCCACCAACGCCGTCTCAGTGCCGTAGCGGAACCCAGATTGAAAAGGGTCCAGGAAACCGATGCTATCTAGATGCACCTGGAGCTGGATCGCCACCACCCGGTCAATAACCTTCCCTAAAAAGGGAAGGTTAGAGACAGGTCGGTAACTGGTGAGCGTGTCCACGTCCAAAGATGGTTTCTTCAGCAGAGGGCGCACCACAGCCTCCTTGAGGCTGGGCGACAACCTCCCCTGCTGCAAGGACACGTTCACCACCCTCGCCAGCACCTCCCTGGAGGTTTTCACCAACCAGGACGGGCATGGATCAAGTTTGCAACAGGTGGCTCTTACAGACCCCAAGACAACCGCAGCATCGGCTGGTGTCACTTCCTGAAACTCCCCCCACAAAGCTTCATCACCTCGCGCTCTTCCCCTACTGCCCCCAATCCAGCGTCAAAGTTGCTCTGAATCCGAATGATCTTGTCTGCGAAGTAGCTGACAAATTCCTCACAGCGGGCCTGGGACAAGTCCCCGTCCAGGCGGAGTGAGGCCAGACTGACCAGCCCCCGCACCACCCGAAACAGCTGCGCCGGGCGTTACTTCGCAGACACTATGAGGACAGCAAAGAACTCCTTCCTTGCTGTCCTCGCAGCCTCAACATAGGACTGCAAATGGGCCCTATGGAGAAGTCGGTTGGAGTCAGATCGAGTCCGATGCCAGCGTCGCTCCAGCCTCCTGCCTACTTGTTTCATACACCGCAGCCCCTCGGTAAATCAAGGGGC
The DNA here is from genome assembly GCA_003113815.1 of Sphenodon punctatus. Classification (NCBI taxonomy): domain Eukaryota; kingdom Metazoa; phylum Chordata; class Lepidosauria; order Sphenodontia; family Sphenodontidae; genus Sphenodon; species Sphenodon punctatus. Next base: position 75,536 of record QEPC01010419.1, read on the forward strand.
CCTGTGGTGACGAGACCGAGGCAGAGGGCGTCTTGGAGCCACCCTGTCAATGGCCTCCCCCAGCAAACGGTTCCAGCGCTGGACCAGCTCATTGACAGAGTGACCGTCCAGGTCCAAGGTTAACTCCCTCAGGACCTCTTGGAACCGCTGGGGTTCCATCAGCCTCTGAGGGTGGACCATCCTAACTGGTCCCTTCCCCTTTCTGGAGGGGGTGTGCTGAGAGACTGGCCTGAAGGAGATAATGGTCCGTCCATGACAAGGGCACTGCCCTAACCTCCCCCACAACCGGACCCACAGCCTCAAGGCCAGAACCGAAAATCAGGTCGAGGGTATGCCCACCCATGTGGGTTGGGCAGATAACCTCCTGGGACAAATCCAAGGTTGCGGCCATGAATTCTCGCTCCGCTCCCACAAGACCGGCATCGGCATAAATGTTGAAGTCCCTCAGAACCAAGGTCCTAGAGGAGCCCAGTACCACCTCCGAGGCCAGCTCTGCTAGAGCGGTATGGGATGCCGCCGGACAGGAAGGGGCCCAGTATAGCAGCAGCACCCCTAGCTTGCCCCCAGCCAAATCAAACACCATGTGAAGGGCCTCAATAACTGCAATCTCCTGAGCTGGATACCTCTTAACAGGCCAGTTCTCTCTAAAAATAATCGCTACACTTTATCTAAAACACCTTTGTCTACCATTTATCATAATTATCCTCAACTAAAAAATAGGACCAAAAAAGGTACATACACCAAACTGCAGGGGAGTTGGAAAGTCAAATCCATTTGTGGAGATGACCCATTATTTTTTTTCAACACACCTACAGTAAGAGCTGTGTCCCCAAAACATTTGAATGAACCATGCAGTCCACAGACATGACTAGACCCTTGGATGTTAGTCTTCCTACTGCATACATTTCATCCTGAACAGAATCCTCTTGCCACAATTACTCTTCAACGGAAACAGAATTGCCAGCTGGTTTAACATACTGGAGTCTTCAAATGAGTATAAAATCATGGAACAAGGACAGATATTCTGGGATAACAGTCCTCGGCACAGGTAAAATTGGGTTCTTTGTGTGATCCTATGTTGTATGTCATTTCTGTTTAGCTTTTTTCCGGTATTTTATTTTTGGTATTAAAACTAGGACAAAAGAACAAGTGATTTTTTTAAAAAAAAGAAAAGCAGATTATGTAGTTAATATCTTTACTGTGCAGCACATTGCCACACACAGTGCTGAAAGAAGCCTTTACAGAATTGGTTTGTGATCTTCTCTCTCTCTCTCCTGTGGAGGCAGGCAGTCCGTGCTCGGCTTTGCTCCTCCAAATCAGGAACTAGGCAGGATCAGGTCTTTGATTGGCTGTCAGGACCTAGGGGAGGAACAACCCCAGCCGTGCTAGCCCATATCTGTTCCTGCCTCCACAGGAGAAACAGCAGGAAATTTTCCCCACAGGGAAACTCAGGTTTAAAAAAAAAAAAAAAGAATTAGTGGGGCCAGCTTTCGCTGGTTCTGGCCCAAAAGAGCAAGACACTCGCCCCAGATTCCCCCCCCCCCTTTTCAGGGAGGGCGGCATGGGGTTAGAGGAAGTCACAGAAATTAAGCACTGGGATGTCCTCAGGGAAGAGGGCACGGGGTGCAGACCGCCCCCAGGGCTCCTCGCCCCCTCAGACTAAGAAGGGGTGCTGAGACGAGGGAGCAGTCCGTCCCTAAGGCCCCAGAGCCCACCCGCGCCACCTCAGCGGTGCGCGCAGGCACCCCAGTGCCAGAAACACCAGGATGAAGCCCCGCAACCTCCTGTCAATCCCTGGCCGCCATGGAAGACCCCAGAGGGGTGAGTCTAGGCCCAAGAGGCCCAACGAAACCCCCACCACCAACGGGGCTGGGACCCATGGGGGAAGGCGGACCCCCTCAGAATCAGGCTGTTCGGCCTAGGAGCACGGGAGGAGCCAGGTGGGCCCCCAGCCTGACGCGCTCAAGGTCCCCTAGTGGGGGAAGAACAGGGCTCTCGGGAGGAGGCAGCCTGGAGCATAGGCCTGGACGGAACCCAGGAGCAGGCCCAAGAAGCGAGCCCTGACCACAGCGACAGCCGCGAGGCAGTATCAGTCCTAGCCGGCAGAGCTCTCGCGGTTGCAGTCTGCACAGGCGGCCCCCTGAAAAGAGTTCCCATTGGCGCCACTCCAGGGGGTGCAGCAGCTCCAGGCCTCTTTCCCCAGAGAAGAGGGGATGAGAAAGAGGAAGGGAGAAGGGCAGCGGCTCCAGCCGTAGGCACCCCCTCTCCATCCCTTCTTGCTCAGGGTCCCATTACAGTGGGCACGGAAGGGTAAGGCAGCCCCACTCCCTCCCCCCTCCCCCACGTAGCCCCCTCCCAGCGGGAGGAAGCCCCCCCAGCGGTATTTCAGTGGCTGGGGAGACAGCTGATTTCTAAGGGAGAAGGACGGGTGGCACACCTTCGGGGGGGGGGGAACACCATCAGTCCCCGCCCCTTCGGTCTTAGATAGGGACTCCTGGGGGGCCACCCAAGGGGGTGTATCCCCCTGGTGTCGCAGGTCCTTATCTCTGGAACCAGAGGCAGTGAGCAGAGGCGGAGCAAGTACTGTCCCTCTCCCTGAGAGACTGAGGAGGCAGAAATTGTGGACGAACCCCAGGACCCAGTGTCTATGGCAGGGGCGCGAATCTTCCAGCCAGACTTGTTCCTCAGGTTAGTGGCCAGCATAGCAAATAGGATCAGCCTATCCCTCCCCGCCCCCGCCCCCAGCCCCCACAGAGGCAAACTTAGCGGAAGATGCTCCCTTAGTGCTTCCACCAGAAGAGGTGGATGTCTCCAAACTCCCTCTCCCTTCGCTCTACATGAAGATGCTGAAGGGAGAATGGGTACAACCTACGAAGGCCAAGGGAACCCATTCTGTGGCACAGCGCTTCTATGCTCTCCCAGAGGATCAGGTGGCCTCCTTTGTCCTCCCCAAGGCGGATACTGGAGCAGCAGACCTCGCGAAGGCCTTGGTGATTCCCGCAGACGGAGAGGGGTTTTCAAAAGACCCGCTAGACAAGAAAATTGAATCCTTTCTGAGAAGGGACTTTGAGACCACAGCAACAGCTTGCAGAGCCTCCGCTTCTGGATCCATCCTCGCCCGCACCATGGTCCTTTGGATCAAGGACCTGGGCCCATTGGCTACCTCCCCAGAACTGAAAGAAGTTCTGAAAAGGTTGGCCTCAGCCGCTGCCTTCGTCGCCGATGCAGGACTGGATGCGACCCAGTTTTCGGCACGCTCAATGGCCAACAGCATGGTGGCATGCAGAGCGATGTGGTTGCGCCCCTCGAAAGCAGACCTGCATTCCAAGATGGTACTCACGTCGGCTCCCCTAGCGGAGGTAAAGCTGTTCGGGGCACCGGAGACTGCTGAGATTCGCTTACGGTAACAGACATTTCCAATACCGGGCCCTACCTTTCGGACTAGGATCCTCCCCCAGGGTGTTCACCAAACTCCTGGTGGTACTGGTGGCAGACCTAAGGAAGAGGGGAATCCACGTGTTCCCATACCTAGATGACATCCTGATCAGAGCACTGTCAAAAAACGGGTGCTGGCAAGCGGTCAGAGAGACGGTGAACACTCTACACCCCCACGGCTTCCTGATAAACTGGAAAAAGAGCTTGTTGGCGCAGGAGCAGCGCCTCCTCCATCTCGGAGTAATCTTAGACACAGTGCAGGACAGACTCTTCCTCTCCATCGAAAGGGAGCAGAAGATTCGTCAGGAGATTTCTCGTCTCAGGGGCAGGAGATCGGCGTCAATCCTGTCGCTAGTGAGGGTGCTGGGTCTCATGGTGTCCTGTTTGGAGACAGTAATATGGACCCGGTTCCACCTGCGCCTATTGCAAGCGTTCCTAATGCCATGGCAGGATTTCATTGCCTCTAAATCCACCAGGTTGATCCAGCTTACACTGGATCTCCTCTCTTTCCTGACCTGTTGGATAGCCCCCCTCAGATTCGTGCCAGGCCTTCCCATTCAGGAGCCCTCCAGGGTGAGAGTGACAACAGACGCCAGCCTGAGGGGGTGGGGAGCGCACTGCGACTCCCAGACGGCGCAAGGAACGTGGTCAGTCATGGAACGAGCATCGCACATCAACCTCCTGGAACTGAGGGCAATCTGTCTGGCGCTGCAACAGTTCCGGCACCTAGTGAAGGACCACCACGTCCTGGTGTACACAGACAGCACCACGGCAATGGCATTTGTGAACAGGCAAGGGGGGGGCGCGATCTGCTCCGTTGAGAAACGAGGCGACATGTCTAATGTCTTGGGCGGAAAGCAATGTTCAATCCCTGGTAGCTCTGCACATCAAGGGAGAGGAGAACACTGCGGACTGGCTCAGCTGAAAAATGATCGACCCAGGAGAATGGGCACTGAATCCAAGCGTCTTCTCTCAACTGAGGCAGAGGTGGGGCACACCCAGCCTCGACCTGTTTGCCTCGCGAGACAAACGCAAGGTCAGCAGGTTCTTCTCCAGACATTAGGACAGCCAGACAGAGGGGACAGATGCCCTTTCTACACCCTGGCCGAGATAGCTGTTATACGTGTTCCCACCGACACCCCCGATTCCCAGGGTGCTGAAGAAGATCAGACATGAGGGTGTTCAAGTCATTTTAGTGGCACCAAATTGGCCTCGCAGACCATGGTATTTGGCCATCAGGGAACTGCAAATCGATCAGAAGCTCAAGCTCCCCATGATGGAAGATCTCCTATCGCAGGGCCCCGTGCACCACCACAACCTTGCAAGACAACCTCACTGCCTGGAGGTTGAGCGGGAATGGCTAGGAGCTTTTGGATACAGCGACAGAGTGCTACAGACCCTCCTGGCAGCCAGATGTCTGTCCACAAACCACATATATAACACTACTTGGAGAGCATTCCAGAACTGGGCAGTATCACATTGAATTCCCACGCTGGAGGCCCGACTACCAGAAATATTAGCCTTCCTGAAGGCTGGACTGGACAAGGGCGTATCTACCAACACATTCAAGATGACAAGTGTCAGCACTGGCAATGGTTCTAGCTGTACCAAGGCACGAGACTTTAGGAGTTCATCCCCATGTCTGACGGTTCCTGAAGGCGTCCACTTCCCTGAATCCAGCAACTAAGCACAGGTTACCATTGTGGAGACTCAACGTCATACTGGAGGCGCTCCAGGGGCCTCCATTCTAACCTCTTCACCAGGTGTCCATGAAGGTCCTCTCCTTTAAAGTAGCTTTCCTGGTGGCAATTACATCAAAGAGAGTCTCGGAGTTGGCAGCCCTGTAGGCGGACCCCAAGTTGTGTCGTTTTGATAAGGACAAAGTGTCCCTCTGCTTTAGTCCATTCTTCATCCCGAAAGTGAACATGGCTTTTCATGCCAACCAGGACATAGAGCTCCCCGCCTTCTGTCCTAATCCACAGCATAGCAGGGAGGTGGGATGGCATGAGTTAGATGTACGCAGGGTCCTTAAAATTTACCTTGACAGAGTTAAGGACTTTAGAACAGACTCGGCCCTCTTTGTCGCTTTCCAACAGCACCAGAAGGGGAAGGTGTCCTCTGCCACCATAGCCAGATGGCTGAGGGGGTGTATTCCCCTTGCATACGAAGCAAAGGGTCTGTCAGTTCCCATCGGGGTGACGGCTCACACCCTTCGCAGAACGGCCGCTAATGCGACCCTGCTACAGAGAGCCTCCCTGGATGAAATTTGTAGAGCTGCCTGTTGGTCATCTCTGCATACCTTTACAAAGTACTATAGGATCAACACCTGGGCCTCGGCTCAGGTGGCCTTTGGATGTCGAGTGCTACAGAGGGTTCTGACATGAGTCAGAGCATTTTCCTGTGGTGGCGGGCATCCATGTTCCCTCCCATTAAGGGGACACTGCTTGCGTATTGCCCAACACGGACTGCCTGCCTCCACAGGAGAGAGAGAGTGAGAAAGGAAAATTTGGTACTCACCCTGTGAATTTTTCTCCTCTCGTGGGGAGGCAGGCAGTCCAGCCCACCCACATGGATGCTTGGTCTCATTCTTGTCCACACTCTCGGATGGGGTAGTTCAAGGAGAATGGAGAACCCAGGAGTGTGATCTGATCACAGGTTGAAGTTCTGCGGAGCTAGGGAGTACCCTTTTTCAATGAGAGATGCTTTTACATAACAAGTTCCTTAAAGGTTGAGTTTGTTGTAGTTTAGGGTTACCTCTTAAATTAAGGGGTCAAGTCAAAGTTTAGCTGAGGTAGTCACTGATCTGGGCTAGCAGGACTGGGGTTGCTCCTCCCCTAGGTCCTAACAGCCAATCAAAGACCTGATCCTGCCTAGTTCCTGAGTTGAAGGAGCAAAGCCTAGCACGGACTGTCTGCTTCCCCACGAGAGAAGAAGGAAAATTCACAGGGTGAGTACCAAATTTTCCTATTTAAGCAATCAATATCAAAGCAGAATTCTTGTAATTATGCCAAAGGTGAGGGGACCCCGAGTTCCTTCATGCAACACTTTGGGAGGGGTAGTTGCATAAATCCACATTGAGTATCACATAAAACCCTTATCACTTCCTCTACTCCTTAAGGATCCCTTGTTCTCTGCCACCTGTTACAAAAGGTTTGTTTGCAAGGACCCGACTATCAAGTGCTAGTATGCTAAAGGCACAGGTATGAAGCATAGATCCTAGTAAGAGCCATGCACACAAGCAAAACAAAGAATGCTTTAGCATTCATGTAAATAATTGCTGGGTTTGATCTTTAAAGCCTTAAACGGTCTGGACTCCACATATCTGAAAGGTCGCCTGTACTTCCATGCCCCATCGCAGCCTCTGTGATTGGCCAGGAGTGCCTCCCTGTGGGTACCATCGGTTAGCTTGGTTCATACAACAAGGGCTCCCAGTGGGGCATTCTCAGTTGCTGCCCCAGTGCTTTGGAACGCCCTTCCCTCTGGAGGTTCATTTGAGCCTGGGCATCTTCTGTAGGAGGGTGTAAGACTCCTATTTGAAAAGGCATTTGGTGGGCAGGGGGGTTTGGTGGGTGATTTGGGGATGGAGGTGTGAGAGAGGGTTGGGTGGGAAGGTGGTTTTGGGTGGGTTTTGTGAAGAGGTTTAGGGGTAAAAAAAGTATGGGGTGGGTCGGTGAGTGGGGTTTAGGGGTTTTTTTAATTGTTTTTTTATATGTTATGTTTTAAGTTTCTTATTTTGTAAGCTACCCCGAGTCTCTATGGGAAGAGTGGGATAAAAATGCATATAAATAAATTAAATTAAATAAGTGACGTTCTTATCTAGGTAAAATATCCAGTGGCTGATGTTTGGTATAACTATATGATGTGTCATCATGGTTTTGTGTCTATTGGCTGAAGTCAAAGTAGGACTGAGTATGCAGGACCCACAAATGTTAACCAGGTCAGGCTCCAATTCCAGCCAGGCTGCTGCTGCTGCTGCCAAGAGGAGCATTAGGAGTGCATCCAGACCCAGAAGGAGCAGCTGCTAATTTGCATAATTATACAAAATAAAAGCATGTACATTTATTCTGGTTGAGGGGACCTCTGCAGAATTTGGTTTTCCTGGGAGCAGTCAACATGAGTCCTTATTATTTGTACTATATATTTGCAACAATAGCCAACACGCAAATGACTCAAATGATTAAATTTGCTATGCATATGAATTCTAATCTGTATGCTGTACATTCAAGCATTTCTTCATTTCAAACAAGCTATATAATGTCACATGCAGGACATTAAAACCGGATAATGGGATGTTTACAGAGAGTCTAGTGAAAAATCAGTTGGATTAGCAGGATAACTACCGGAGTGACTGGGTAAATAGGAAGCCTTCGAAGATTATATTAAACTGCAACTCTACAATACTGGAAAAATCAAGAACTCCTAGAAGAGCACTCATTCCCTCAAATGCAGTTGATTCCAAGAACTTTCCATCACTCTCTTGAAATGTTCGCTGCCGTCTTAACAATCCAAAACAAGAAAGAGCAGGAAGGTGCAGCAACATGCAGTTCTCTTACATGATCTTACTAATGTGTTAAAGATGTGACTTGCTGCAGGAGCATCTTATGTCACCAGCAATGTCAGCTATGTTATTTAATAACTAGTCACAAAACGTTACACACCCCATTATATAATCAGTGACCTTTGCTGAGTATGTTATGACTATAGGCAAGGTTAAGGAAAACAACAGTGTCTCTGAATCAGTCACGGGCCATGAAGCAAGGAAGACCATACGACAGATGCAATTTTTCTTGGCATAATAAATTGATGACAATCGTATGTCCATGCTGGCCAGTTTCCAAGGCGGATGTGCAAGAGTGTTGTTACATCTGGAGGCCGAGTATGTCAGGGTTCTGAGGCACTCCAGATCTACAGAAACCAGAGGGCGAGCAGCTGCACTCAATGAACACCGTGGGAGTTTCACAGAGTGATGAAAGGCCCAACTTACCACAAACTGTAAATACAGATTTATTTCATTAAAATTCTAGGTAACCACTGCTGCAATCTCTTTGCCGAAACTGACTCTTCAAATGTGATCCAGTTACTTAAAGCCCTCATCCACATCTCTCCTAGGCGAAGCTGACATACAAACTGAAACCAATAATGATTTAGATCATCGGGTAAAAATGAAGCTAGCCCACACAGAAGCCACATACGGAGAAGCCAAAGAAAGAACATAACTCTCATCCCATAGCTAAAAAAAGGTTCTTTCATTATACACCTAATGGATCTTAAATAACCTTTTAAGCCACTTTCCCATTAGTGGGATAGGAGAAATAAGGGAGTTATAAAAGCAACCCTCTTCCTCACTTCAAGTTCTATGGAGATCACTAGTGTGGATGGCAGCTGTCCCAGAACGTGTGCATGCTCTGTAACAAAAACTGCTCCACTCCTCCGCCCCCCCCCCGCTTTATGCATGAAATACAGGGTCAGAAAGAGGGATGGGTTCTCACTCACCTCACTATCCCTCCCAAACCATGGTTAGTGTGGAAGGATCCTTAATGCAATTTGGCTAAGCAGATCATTCCCAATAGTGAAAAAAAGCCTGCTAGAATAAAAAATTAGTTTGCTTTCTAACGTTCTTGCCATCTGTCATGTCATCTATGACAAGACATAGGTTAAATAGCTAAATTAATAATAATAATAATAATAATAATAATTTTTATATAGAATCACCCCACCAAATGGCACACAGGATGCTTCATAAGATACAACAAAAAGCACCTAAAATTCATTTACAATTCAGCTAAAACAATTTAAAAGGGGAAGAACATACACACTCAGGGGAACCAGCAGTGGATCTTTTAAAAGCACCTGGAGAAGAAGAAAAAAGTCTTCAGCTCCTCTTTGAAAGTGAGGTGGAAGGAAAGAAGATAAATATGTGGAGGAAGCAAGTTCCACACTGAGGGACATTTTCTACATAAATACTTTGGGTGATTATTGCTCTGCAAATGGGGTCACATGGTGTCCTGGAAGTTGTACCAAAAAAAATCATAAAACTATGTTAGCAAACCAGTACCTCTTCATATTCCATGTGTATTCCTCAAGGACAATGAGGTCTTGTGTCCCACTGGTTCATGCCCCCCCATTGTACTTTTCATTTTGTTTTTAGGTGAATGCTAGTAAATGAGTGGGGTACAACTGACTTGCATTGGAATGAATGAGGAAATGAAAGCACTATATATACAGAGTTGTGGGGTCATATTTGCCTAAAACACAATGTAGAAATGTGCCTGTTTTCATAATATGCCAATTTCTGTGTGTACAGAAAAATTTCAATACAGGTGCATTCAGAAGTCAATTACAACCCAAGGGAGAAACTCCGGTTACCAACTTACAACTTTGCTTTATCTTTAGATTCTTTACACAGCAGTTAACCCTTTCATAGTGTGAACCTTCAATGATGGTGTTTTACTTGCAAGGTTCTGCTGGGGAAAACAAATAACCCATTAGACTGAAGGGGTCATTTCAACCCCTCCATTAGTTACTATGGCAGCCTACTATTGAAATGCAGATGAGCTCCTAATAGCTCAGTCTCTTGAAATGCAAACAAGCTGTCTGCATGGTGAGTTAATCACCCATTTTATCTTTGTTTGCTTATGAATTGTGAGAACATTGGGATGTTAACACTTGTTATCACCTACATGTTGTCTTGTTTGCATATGAATGTGCTGTCAAGGTGTTGGTGTTGATCTATAAAGCCCTACACGGTCTGGGCCCCTCATACCTCAGGGACCACCTGGCCCTCCGCGCCCCAGAGCAGCTCCTTCGGTCTGCCGGGGGTGCCTTCTTGGAGGTCCCCCGTGTTAAGCGGGGGCCACAATGGAGAGGGCATTCTTGTTGGCTGGGCCGCGCCTTTGGAACTCCCTTCCGGAGGAAGCTCGCCTGGCCCCAAGCCTGTTGACATTCGGGTGAAGCTGCAAAACCTGGCTGTTCGCCCAGGCCTTTGGGGAGGGTGAGGGGTTTTTAGCTCCCCCACCTTACCTATTATTTACCCATTATTTATTATATACTTATTATATTTAGCCCTGTTTTAATATTAGTTACTGGATGTTTTAAATTGCTTTTATTGTGTTTTTATGTTGGAAGTCGCCCCGGGCTGCTTTAGCAGGAGGGGCGGGGTATAAATCTATTCAATAAATAAATAAAAATATAAATAAAAATAAATAATTTACAAACCCAAAACACAGGGACCCATCCTTGTCCCTGAAGAAAGGGACAAAGATGGGTTCCTGTTCATTCTTGTCATAGGAAGAAAGGGAAAGAAGAGGTATTGGCCGGGTGGCCCTTACCTCAGCTGCTGCTGGGCCTGGGTCTTTTTTCCCCCTCCAGGAGCCATGGGGGAGTGGAGGCAGCCATCAGGGGGTGGGGGGACAGTCATGGGAGGGGGAGCGGGATAGAGGGAGCAACTCCCCCTCGCACAGACACACTCAGCCACACACACACACCCTTCTCTCTCTTACACACCTCTCACACACACATTCATTCTCTCAGATACACATTCATTCATTTGGTTTCTCACACATGCTCTCACCTCACACACCCCCATTCAAGCTCACACACAGGCTTTCACCTCTCTTTCACTCACACACCCATTCAAGCTCACACACACAGACTTAGAGCTCTCTTTCACACACACCCATTCATAGTCACACTCACACACATGCTCTCACCTCTCTTTCACACACACCCATTCATAGTCACACACACACATGCTTTCACCTCTCACACACACCCATTCAAGCTTAGTCATACACACTTTCCTCTCTCACACACACCCCATTCAAGCTTACACAGACACACACACACACACACACTTTCATCTCCCTCACACACACCCCTCAATCCCCATTCATACTCGCATACTCTCTTTCACACACACACCCCATTCAGTCTTAAACACACACTTTCATCTCTCACACACACCCCAAACCCATTCATACTCACACATGCTCTTACCTTACCTCTTTCACACACATTCATTCATATTCACACACATGCTCTCACCTCTCTCTTTCACACACCCATTCAAGCTCACACCCACACGTTCACCTTTCTCTCTTCACACACCCATTGAAGCTTACACACACACTTTCATCTCAGTCTCTTTCACACACACCCATTCATATTCACACACATGCTCACTCTCACTCTCTCTCACTCTCAGTGCCTGCACTGCTGCCTCCTCCGCTCCGGTTCCATCCCCCAGCCGCCACGCAGCCTGCCTGGAGATCTGAGTCACCTGGTAGCGAGGGACCCACCGCCCTCCTCGCCGCGCTGCCTCAGCCTGTTCTGCTCTGCTCCGCTGCCGCTCCTCGCGCCGCCTCCTCCGACCTCCTTAGGCTCTTCTTCTCTCAGCAGCACAGCACAGCATCCGCAGCAGGTAAGCAGGCTGCTGCTCGGCACGCTGTGTCCATGGATTCCCTCTCCCTCCCGGAAGTTGCATGAAAGCAACTTCCGGGAGAGAGAAGGAGGGGCCAGCCAGGCACAGCACTGCGAGGAGGAGGAGGTGGGGCCTCACCTCAGTAGTGTGTGGGTGTTCTAGGGGTGGGGTGGGGGGCCCCGCGGTGTCGCGTCTGCCTGCCAGTGCAGAGCGGCACCGCCCCGACCCGAGTCCTTCCCCCCCACTTTAAAAAAAAAAAAAAATTTAGATTTTTTAAAAATTATTTATTTTAAAATTTCTATACTCACCCCCCCTAAACCACGGGGGGCCCCCAAGCGCGGGGCCCTGGGTGGCCACCCCTCGCCGCCCCGTGGTAAGGCCAGCCCTGCCTAAAGACTTTCTGTGGGATAAACAAACTAAGAGCGCTAACATGAGTCCTTCCCATAAGAACCAAGAAAAAAGAACACACACACCATGCATCCCCACTTAACCATGAGTTTTCCCCCTGAAGGAAATGAACTATAGGTACCTAACCAGATCCTCCCCCACTTGCTGTGCTGTTTGGTAGGGAGAGCAGGGGAGAAGAGAATTCACCAAAGGTAGGTGACCAATTATCTTTTCTCCCCCTGCCTCTGGCTACTCCTCCGTGCAGGATGTACCCGAGCTGAAAATGCCCTTAAGGGTGGGAGCAAACAGCGATGGAGGAGTCCAGCACCACTTGCAGCACCCTTCTACCAAACGCAGCCTCTGCTGATTGGTATACATTCAATTTGTAATGTTTTACAAACATGTGCAGAGACGACCAGGTGGCCGCCCTGCATAAGAAGCCCTAGCCTTGAAGGCATATGAGGTGGCCGCACTCCTGACCGAATGAGCCCATATTTGAAGGGGTGGAACCCTACCCCTTGCCCTATAGGCCTCCACGATGCATTGCTTTACCCATTTTGATATTAGAGACTTGGAGGCCTTAGTTCCCCTGTATCCAGGTCGGATGTTAACGAACAGGGCCGTAGATGCCCTAAGCCCCTGAGTTCTAGCTAAATAGATTTTTAGGGCTCTACGTACATCTAATGTGTGCCAAGCCTTCTCCTTTGGATGAGATGGCTTGAGGCAAAAGGAAGGCAAGACTATTAAAATTAGTTGACTTTTGGTATAAAGGCCTGATCAATCCTTAAAGTAACCGATTGCTCCTGGAAGGAACAAAAGTTTTCCTCTACCAACAATGCTCCCAAGTCTGATACCCTTCTGGCCGAAGTAACGGCTGCCAAGAATGCCACCTTCAGCAAGAGCATATACAAGGAAACATGTTTAAGAGGCTTGAACGGTGCCCTGGTTAGAGCGTTCAGGACTAAGTTGAGACTCCACGAAGGACACCTATGTACCACTGCCAGGGAAATGGACCTAGCTGCCCTCAAGAACTGTCTAACGTGCCTGTGGGCGGAGATCTGATTGTTTGCCACCGCTCTCGTAACACAGTCTAGAGCTGCTGCCTGTCTAGCTAATGTGTTCAGTTTCAGCCCCTTGTCTAACCCTTCTTGTAAGAATTGAAGAATGTCTGCAATTCCCGCCTTGCAGGGGTCTCGACTCTTTCCCATTGCCCATAGTGCGAATGTTTTCCAGGTGGCCCTATATGCTCGCCTGGTCACTGGATGCCTAGACTGCTGTAGGGTTGACAGTACTGCATCTGAGTAACCCTTCTTATTTAATGCCGAGTGTCCAGGCTGTCAGTTTTAAGTTTTGTAGGTTGTTGCACAGCAGCAGACCCTGTCTGAGCAGGGTGGGCAGGAGGGGTAAGGTCTTGTACTGGGACTGACTAAGTTCTATCAGGTCCGAAAACCACAGTCGCCTGGGTCACAACGGGGTTGATGGTGATTATCTGGGCTTCCTCCTTGATGATTTTCGCTACTGTCCTTAAAATCAGAGGAATGGGTGGGAATGCATAAAGCAAGCCTGGTTGATTCAATGCATTCACCGCTACTGCTGCCCTGCACAGAGTTCTGGACATGAATCTCGGTACTCATGCATTCTCTTGGTTGGCGAAAAGATCTATTACCGGAAGCCCAAACAGTTTCACTAGATCCTCGAACACCTCTCTGTCTAGCATCCATTTGTGTGGGTTGACAGAGCGTTGACTTAGGCTGTCCACTCGTTCGTTGTCCTTTCCCCAGATGTGTAGGGCCTTCAGGGAGTATAGATGCCTCTGAGCCCATGTGAAGAGTTTCACCACCTCTCTGTGTAGGCCAGGGGCTCTCAAGTCTCCCTGGTGATTGACGTAAGCTTTGGCTGTCATGTTGTCCATATAAATCAGTATGTGGCGGTTGGTGATGGTAGGCGACTGGTGCTTCAGGGCGAGCCGAATTGCTTTGAGCTCCAGATAATTTATGCTGCGGGACTGGTCCTCCTTGGACCACAGTCCCTGGGCTGATTTGGATCCGGAGTGGGCTCCCCACCCCATGAGACTGGCGTCCGTTGTTATCACCTCCCTGTTGGATTCGGACAGCGGGGTTCCTGTGTCGAAGGTTTCCGCTCTTAACCACCAGGACATTGATTTTCCTAGGCCTTTGGGAATAGCGACCCACGGGTTGAGCCCTAGCATCAGCTCTCTCTGCATAGGCCGCAGCAACTGCTGCAAGGGTCTGAGGTGAAAACAACCCCACTATACCTGCCTGGTGCAGGACACCAGCAGCCCCAAGGGTTGTGCTAGAGACTTGAGCCTCATCTTCCTCTGGAGTTTTAGAAGACATATTAGTGTGTGGATCTTGCATTGCCTGGAAGGAGGGATGAGTGGGACTTCTGAGGTAGTGTCCAGAATGACGCCTAGATGTTCCAGCCTGCGCATGGGAAGATGATGACTCTTTTCCCTGTTGATCAGAAACCCATGAAGGTTCAGGTATTGCATGGTCCTGTCCAAGTCTACAAGGACCTTCGGAAGCGTCTGGGCCCTGATCAACAGGTGGACTCCCTCTTTCCTGAGGTTTTCTACCAAGGGGGCCAGGATTTTGGTGAAGGTCCTCGGCGTCAATGACAGGCCGAATGGTAGGGCTTTGTACTGATAGTGCATCTGATGATAGCAGAATCTGAGCCATCCCTGGTGTGGTGGTCAAATCAAGACAAGCAGATAGGCTTCCTTTAGATCGAGGGATACCATCCAATCCCCCCCCTCCCCCTTAGGCTTTGGCAGATGGAGGATACTGTTTCTGTTTTGAATTTTTGTGCCCTCACTGCTTTGTTTAGGGCCTTTAGGTCTAACACTGCCCTCCAGGTTCCTAATTTTGGTGGGGACCAGAAATAAGATGGAATATAAGCCACGACTGGCCTGCTCTGGCTGGAGTGGCTCTATGGCTTGTATGTGAAGGAGACTTTGAATCTCTGCCATTATGGTCAGGTGCTTTGCCGGGTTTCCGAGGAGCGGGAGGCAATAAATCTGTTTGGGCCAAGCTGCCAACTCTATGGGGTAGCCGTTTTTTTACACAATTTAAAAAACCCTGGTCCGAAACTGACTTTTCCCAGAGCCTTGAGAAATTTTGTAGCCTGCCCCAGATTTCTGACCCCTCTGAGTAGTCATGCGTCCTGTTTTGGCTGACCTGCAGATTCCCTTGGCTTTTGCTCATCGAACCTAGCCTGCCTGTGGCCCCTATTACGGAAGAAGAAATTGCCTGGCGCCTCTCTGCTAGTTTGGGGCTGGAACTTCCTGAACCCCCCGAAGCTTCCTCTAAATTTTGCTGGTGGGCCTCGAAAAAACCTCTTCTTTGATCCCACCTGCTGAAGGGTCTTGGGCTTAGTCTTGTCGGTGGCATCTGCCAGGACCTTATCCAGGCACAGGCCAAAAAGCTTGCCACCCTTATAGGGTGCTGCTACCAGGAGGTTCTTGGCAGTGACATCTTCCTGGCAGGTTCTGAGCCACAGCCTCCTCCTAGCACAGACCTTGTTTGCTACCGCCCGGGCTGACCAGACCATGGAGGAGTCTGCCAATAAATGCTGTAACCAGCACGATGCGGGATGACAGCACCTGAGACTGCTTTTCAGATATCCCTGTATCCTAAGCCTCCTGCATCCAGGCCAGTAGGGCCCGGGCCACGTACAAGGAGATAATGTTGATCTTTAGTGCCGATGTTGAAGACTCTATGCCCCTCCTAAGAGCTGAGTCTCTATTGCCCTGTCTGTGGGATCCTTTGGGTAGCAGTCCTCTTCGATGGGGAACACTGTTTGTCTGGGTAGCGAGACCACTGCCGCATCTACCTTTGCGTTTTTAAATAACGGCTCCTCCTTTCTCGAGAAGCAGTACAAAGTGGCCTGCATCCTATGAGACTTGTCAGGGTGTTTCCATTCTTTTATGACTAGCTTTTCAAATGCCTTATGCAAGGGAACCCCCGGGTCCCTGCCATGCACCGATGGGATATAGTCCCTCTCCTCCTCCTCCAGGGAGTCTGAGGAATCCCCTTTTGCAGGCTTCTCTTTCAGCTGCAGGACCTTAGTCACCAGAGCTAGGAGCGGCTCTCTGTAGGCTAGGGGAAACTGCCTGTCCTTTTCTCAGGGGTCAAGCAGAGGTTCCTGGTAACTTGCTTCCTGTTTCAGAGCCCTCCTGCCTAGAGTCTAGGTCAGAGTCTGAGGTCACTAAAATCTGAACTCGCTTATTTGCCTGTTTCTCAGAGGAACTTTCCTCAGAAGACTGGGGGGAGGTTAATAGGCGAGCTATGGCACCCCCTTGAGGAGCCCTTGCTCTCTTCTTTCCCACCTTGCAGGGGACTTTTCCCATGCTCTGTTTGGGAGACTCGGGATTGGGGGTGGGTCCTTTGCATGCCCCTTGGGATTGCAAGTCACAGAGCTTGTCTATGGACTGCAGGATCTTTCCCATGGTGTCCGCTAAGGAAGACATGTGTGCTTGCGTGTCCTCCTGTGCTGCGGCCGACTGGTCCTGCGCTCTGCTCCGCGCTGCTGCTTCCATGTCTCTGGATGCGGCCACTGCCGCTACTGGGGGCTGCGCTGCGGCTGGAACGCGCTCTCACCGTGCAGAGCTGTTCCCGGGCGGGGGGATGGGCGCCAGTTCTGTGCTGCAGAGCTTCACTGCCTCTCAGTTGGCAGATTGAGAGGCGCCAAAGAAGCAGCAAAAAAATAAATAAATAAATTGCATCCCGCTCTGTTCCCCCATTCCCAGGTGCTTTCCGAGATAGCTGGCCAGGGCTTGTGTCTGCATTACCGCAAACGGATCGGGGAATTCGCTGCCCCCGTGGCCCCGCCTGTCGGCCGAGGTTTGCCCGCTCGTCTCCGGGCTAGGCGGCACTTAAAAGATCACCTCAAATAAATAAATAAATAAAAATAAATTTTTGCTCCTGACGGCCCGAAGGCAGAAGACAGACTTGGGTCCTGGGGCTAGCTCTGGCGCGCATGCGCAGTTAGCAAAGTTTTTTCTTCTACCTCCTGGTGGTCACCCGCAGAGCTACCCGTACGGAGGAGTAGCCGGAGGCAGGGGGAGAAAAGACACTTGTGTTGTTAAAGAAAGCAACTGTAAGGACACACCCGCACCTCCATGCCTTGTGCCATTGATAAGCTGGACTGCCTGCCGCCTTCAGATTTTCCCAAGGAAAGAAAATGAATTAACAGAATATGGGTATTTGTCTTTCCTTAACTCATCCATCAAGTTATATGGAACTGCATTAAAGTGTGCCAAAGGGAAGCACAGATTTATACAAGATGCTAGTACTGCCCAGGAAACAATTAACAGTAAAATAGGCTTAAGAGAAAGAAAGAGCTCTCTAACAATTGCTCACAGAAATGGTGGCATGTAGAACCAAACAGAAAACAGCATGAAGCTTTAAAAATAATACTAACGGCTATTATTAAAGGTCAAAATTAATTGACAGCCTGGACAATGAAGTGCCATGGATCATAGCCAATGTTGTTTAAAACAATATGATGAAGTTACTAGATAGTGTGATATTCAGTGCTAGATTAAGAAAACAAAATAGCTCTCATCAGCACAATTGTCAATGGCTAGTATTATTATTATTATTATTAACAAACATTTATATAGCGCCAGCAGTGTACATGGCACTTTACAAAGTAATAAAATAGACACGGTCCCTGCCCCTAGGGCTTACAATCTGAGCGACAGGAGCTGGGGGAGAGACATAGGAAGGGGAACAGAGGGAGAGACAAGGGGTCTAACATTCATGAAGATGCGAGGTCTCAAGTGCACGTACTTGGCTTGGTTACGATGAGAATGACAGCAGGCAGGTCCATGTTGCAAGGATAAGGGTAAACCGATCGTAGGTATAGGAATAGTGGCTCAGCAGGATAAAGAGTCAGACAGAGCAGAGCGAAAGAGGTGAGTTTTAAGGAGAGATTTGAAGGTATGAAGGGAGGGGGCAAGGCGGATGTGGACAGGGAGGGAGTTCCAGGCATGGGGGGCAGCAAGTGAGAAGGGACGAAGGCGCTTAGGGGAGCAGGGAAGGCGTGGAAGGGTGAGAGAAGGGACAGAGGAGGAGCGAAGTGCACGGGCTGGAGTATGGAGGGCGATAAGTGCAGAGAGGTAGGGGGGAGCAAGGTTGTGAAGAGCTTTATAGGTGAAGACTAGGAGCTTGTGCAGGATTCGTTCAGGAAGGG
Organism: Sphenodon punctatus; assembly: GCA_003113815.1. Taxonomy (NCBI): domain Eukaryota; kingdom Metazoa; phylum Chordata; class Lepidosauria; order Sphenodontia; family Sphenodontidae; genus Sphenodon; species Sphenodon punctatus. Next base: position 93,993 of record QEPC01010419.1, read on the forward strand.
GAAGCCAGTGAAGCGAAGAGAGGAGGGGCTGCACATGGTCGAAGCGACTGGCGAGGTAGATGACCCTGGCAGCAGAGTTTTGGACAGAGATGAGGGGAGAAAGGTGAGACCGGGGAAGGCCAGTGAGAAGGAGGTTACAGTAATCGAGGCGAGAGATGACCAGAGCATGAACAAGAGTTTTGGCAGACGAGACAGAGAGAAAAGGGCGAATCTTAGCAATGTTATGGAGGGAGAAGCGACAGGATTTAGCAACAGAGTCAATGTAGGGTTTAAAAGAAAGGGCTGAGTCAAAGATGAAGCCTAGGCTACGGGCTTGGGGGACAGGCAGGATGGTGACTCCATCAATAGTTATTGACAGTGAGGAAGGAGAGGAAGGATGAGGGGGGAAGATAAGGAGTTCAGTTTTAGCCATGTTGAGTTTGAGTTGACGTTGAGACATCCAGGTAGAGATGTCAGAGAGACAGTTGATGAGACGAGCTTGAACAGAGGGAGAGAGAGAGGGAGTAGAGAGATAGAGTTGAGTGTCATCAGCATAGAGGTGGTATTGGAAGCCATGGGAGGCAATGAGTTTGCCTAAGGATGAGGTATAGATCGAGAAGAGGAGAGGGCCAAGAACAGAGCCTTGAGGAACACCAACTGAGAGGGGGAAGGAGGAGGAGGTGGAGTTGGAGAGAGACACATTAAAGGAGCGGTCAGAGAGGTAGGAGGAGAACCAGTTATGGACAGAGCCACAAAAGCCAAGGGAGTGAAGGGAATCCAGCAAGAGTGAGTGGTCAACAGTATCGAAGGCAGCAGAGAGATCAAGGAGGACAAGAATGGAATAGAGACGTTTAGATTTAGCCACCAGAAGATCGTTGGTAATCTTAGCCAGAGCAGTTTCAGTAGAATGAAGGGGGCGGAAGCCAGATTGGAGGGGGTCAAGGGAGGAGTTGGAGGATAGGAAGTACAAATAGTACAATGTTTTGTGATAGTACAAAACACAGCCTTCCATTTTATTTTTTTGGCAACAAAGGCTTCTTCATTCCATACCCCTCCATCCCATGGTACTGACCTAACACTTTTGCCTTGTTCTCCAAGCATCTTCACCAAGTCAGCGATAGGGTATTGAGCTTTTGCTGCACACAGACCATAACCTGTAAGAAATATTTAACATAAGCATTTTGCCTAGGAGAAACACTGGTATTTCCAGTTTAAAGAAGGAAAATATTATTTAAGTTACTTCTTGTATCTTCCCACAAAATGAAATGAAACCCTAATCTGCTATAGCTCGTAGGATTTTCAGTAAAGCCATATAGCTAGGCACGGAACCCAGGAAATCCAGATTCCCAGACCCCCTGCTCTTAGGATTATATTTTCTAGCCCATACCCCTTAAGTAATTCACAATGCCCATCACACCACCTCCTACCTGGAGTAATGATGATGTTATTGGCCTCCCTTATCATTTCAACTGCATTTTCCAGGTTGATTTCTGTGTGAGTACCAGTAATTTCCATAGGTTTTCCTCCAGCTGTTGTAGTGGTACCATAGCCCCCAAGAATCACATTAGCAAGAGAGCGGTTCATGGCCTTAAAAACAAAGATGTTTTAGTCAGCTAGCTATTAAATCCAGGCACAGCCAACAATAGCAGTCCCACAATGCCACGTTTTCAGCAGTAATGCACATGCTTTGGTTACTTGTTTCTGCTAACAGTATTCAACTTTGTTTACTGTATTGCTTCCCTTTTATCCTGCTGTCCAGAACTAGAAAAAGACTAAAGTTCTCACGTGTCTCCTCAATTTTGCTAGGGAGGAGCAGGAGGAGGAAGAGAATTCTGGAGGTTTCACTCCTCATAGATACACAAGAAATTACATAATTCAAGTAGTTATCTGGAAAACTGTATCTAGTTCTACTTTAAGCACACATCTCCATTTCCATTTTCTCTTTCAACAAACAAAAAGGGAGAAGCAATAACATTTTTGTAAAAGATCATTTTTATAGGAGCTCTGCATCATGGTATTCCAAACAGCAACTACCATAAGCAGCAGTCAGTATCAGGCAGAAACAGAAGTTACAACTACAAAACTGAATACGGCTTTAAACAATGCCTTCAAGAACTGATGGGTGCCAAAACTAAGCTATGGCAGGTCACCAAGCACAGAGAACTGCAAAAGCAGGAACGAATTCTCAACCGAGAAAGCTCTGTCATTATTTTCAAGAATTTCTATGGACTTACAGCAAGCCCCCTCCCCTCTACAAAGCAGATATTAGTTTCCAGAATGGATGTTATTTTCTAGTAGCGGGGATCCCCCAAGCATTCTGAGATTATGAGGAAGCTGGAAAAATTGCAGACTGACAAGTTTTAAAATTTAGAAAGGAAGACAGGTCTTCACTCAGATAAGGCAGTGTGTGCCATTTCTAGTGACAGTCAAGAAAAAGTCAACTTAGAATGATTTGTGTATCTGTCCACATGCAGAGGAGGGGGATCTGCATAATAAATTGTAACGGTAGACATTAAACGATCGCATGGTAGAGGTTAAAACATCTGTGGTACCTATAAGCTCAAAAGGAAAAAATCAGAGAGAAAGGGATCACTTGCAACAATAAAAGTCTGTCAGAGAAAACAGATGTAATATCAGAGAAGGGAAGTAATATTTAGCCAAACAACATGGAGGCTCCAATGGTAAATGTCCTTGTGTTTCTTGGTTTGAGTTTAAAACCATGTCCTTATCTCACCCCAGTGAAAGGCACAAGGCGGAAAGGCAGTTGGACTCATCTACAGGACTCCTTGATTTTAGGAACTTGTACAAGAGCTTTAGAAGATTATCTCAAGATTTCTTGGGAGTATACCGAGTTGCAAAAAAGTGTTACTAAAATTTCTGTAAAACGAACCTTTCAAGCATTAAGACATTTCCCAAAACACCTTCTCATCTGTAACAGATAAGCTCCAGTATACTGTTTTGGATGGAAGTCATGCTGAGAAGAATGTTGTTTCATTGGCACCGTTTGCATTATGTTTGAGTTATAAGAGTTCACAGCAGTTCAAAACTGGCTTTGCCTAGCAGGTAATGGGAGGGAAGTTTCTTTTTCATTACAGAATTGATGAAGGGGCTGTTCAGTCGTAGGGCTTATTGCAATGCACATAAGAGTGATATTTAGGAAAGCAGCACCTAACAAGGAACAGCATCCATTACTTAGAGGAGGGCAAAGATGGACACTTTTTGGCCCAGATCTGAAGCTGGCACAAGTGTGCATACTGAACCGATCCTGCACACGCACACACAGTGCATATGCATGGTGCTAAAGACCAAGTCAACTGCCACCCATGTCCACCACCACAACCCTGCCTCTCCACCAGCCAGTGACAGCAAACTTTTCCTGTGGCACCATGAGCACACACAGCATGCACATATGCAGGGTAGGTTAAGTCTGCATGCATGCACGCACAACACGCAGACCTTGGATCAGGGCCTTTATCACCATGATATTTTGTTATGCTTTAATGCAGCATATAAAATCAGAGTTATGCAGATTCATTGTTCTCTCAGTTTGGCTGAAACAAAGGCGAAGTTTCACCTCACAGGCAAAACCCCTCCAAGTTTCTTCTTCTAAAATGAGGTGTCTATGTTCCAAGCCACACTCCTGTTTTCGGAAATGGGTGCAGTCAGCTTCTTCTCTTCGCTGAGTGGCATTCCTAGACCTTCCGCTGACCCCTTCTTACAAAGCGAGGAAGAATCCCAACACCTTCCAGAAAATCCATTTGACAAGAAGCCATAGGAAAAAGGGTTCAAATAAACAAGACAGCCATGAAGGAGCTGTGGATGGGATAAAATTGGGGATGTATTTTGGTCAATAATTGTATACTAAAACCAGACCTGGACCCAGGACTGAAGCAGCCACGCTCTCCTGTATGCAGTTCAACCTGGCCCTATTCTAGATGGAGTTTACCCTGTTTCCATGGGCACCATAACATTGGGTGTTTTTATACATAACGGTACTATGTGCCGCCACGCTTTGATCCTGACCGGGGCGAGGGCCCTCACCCTAGGTAAGATCTGGGCTGGCTGCCAAACAGACATGCTGTGGGGGGTAGGGAGAAGGTGGAGCGACATGCGGATGTGTTTCGCACGGCCTGCCCTCCTCCCTGAGGGGTAGATATGGCGACCTCGGACCCGCCTGGAAAAGCTCCTGTCCTGGACCAGAGTTAGGTAGAGCGGTCCCTCCCCAAACCAAGGATAGCTTCCCTGGACCGTAGCAGGGCTTAACCCGTGCTGTGAGTTGCCAGGTAGTCTAGTTCACAGCACGGGCTAAGTCCTGCCATGGTCCGGGGAGGGCCTTGATCCCACCTGCAGTAACATCTTGCGGGCGGAATCAAACGTGACGGCACCACCGGTGGCAACGCAGATTAAAGCGCAGACACCCATGGTGTCGTCACATTTGAAAACACCCACTGTGGCACTCAGCAAGGGGAGGACTAATTAGAGGCCCTGGCCCAAATCAGAAAGCATATCCAGCTCGAGTCAGGCCCAACGGGACCAGTCAAGCCCCAATGGTTTCAGGTCAAGCTGCAGGCCTCTAGTGTATACTACATGACATTTTTCATCCTGGTACATAGCACTCAGTACTTGTGTGCATAATAACTCTGACAAGCGGGCAACCTGGTCAGCTGCAGAAAACTATGTATTGCAACAAGGGAATATTTCATATCCCATTTCCCTTAAAATGTCTGCACTAAGCTTGACTGGATCAGATCTTCCATTAGCCTGTGGACCAATCCACTGCATAGGACAACGTTCAGCTAAAAATGGACCTAGTGCTGCAAAACTTATCTGGGTTTCCCCCCCCTTTTTGAGGAGTAAGATGAATGGAAAGAAGTGCTTCAAAAGTACAAATCAGGTTCCCAGCAGCAAATTGTCTCAATATTCCTTATTTTTGTTTTTCACAGATTAGAAGGCAATAACAATATTAATTTACCAGCGTAACTTACAGGAGATGACTTAGGGCAGTCATAGGAAAACACTGGGGAGGGGAGAAAGTGGCAGTGATGATCATAAAAGAAGAAAAGAGGAGAAGATAAAAATAGAGTTGTATAGTGCAGGATATGGAAAGTGAAAACAGCAGCAGTGTGAGAAAAATTCTGTGAACGGTTGTCTCACCTTAAATAAAAAAAGTAGGCTGGAAGAGTATGAGAAAAAGAGAATGTTCCAGTACTGGAAACCATTCGATGATGCGCAAAAGGATTACAAAAACTCTTAATGGAACTCTGATGAGACTAGATTAATGTAAGTTTGCTGCCACCCAGTGGCTATTTAAACTTACTGTACTGTAAACAGAGTGCCACGTAGGAGACAAACCTTTGTGTGTGCCTGAACCCCCAGAACCAAAGACAGTAGGAAGAGAGAGATTTCCAACTTACAATGGCAAACAAAGGGTGCCATTAAATACAAGGCATACACCCCATTTTAAGGCATAATGAAAACAATGACACCACTGATGTGACTATCAAAATTGGGATCTTTAGGCTTCAAAGCCACCACTGCCTGGTGGTGTTCTTCTCAACCCATCCCCCTTTGGGCTTACAGTATTATTAAAAGGTAAGAGAATGGTGAACACGGACCTCCATTTTTATATTGCATTCTGGTGCACGTTACATGCTTATTTCATAAAACAAACAATTCTTTCCCCTTCTTGCACCATGGATCCCTGGATGAAATACTATACAAATTCAGTGTGTTGGTAAAGTTATCTCCATATCAAACTTAACGTACGTTATAAAGGGGTTTTTGTTAAGTTTGAGTTTTAAAGAATTCATGGCTGGTTTTGTTTTTTCCTATTTAAAACATAAAATGCAAGTCTCACCATCAATTTGCTTCTAATGGAGAGCAATCAGAAAGGTGATTTGTGATTAGTAAAAGGAGTCAGCACTAGCTGAATATTTAATAGGATAGCACTCCAATATAGAGCACATTTTATTTTCTTCTTACCACACACATGATGTAAGACAAAATGGCACCAGAAGAACCTATCAGAGCTCCAACAATGGTCAGCAAATTGTTGTTAAGCAAGAATCCTTCAGCACAGAGAGCCCACCCAGAATAACTGTTCAGTACAGTAATCACTACAGGCATGTCTGCACCTCCAATTGCTGCTGTTAAAGTCACACCCTGAAAGACAGAAATAAAAATAGACACCATGAAAGTTACAAATTCTAAGTCCTTGCACATCATACAAATAGTCTTGCTTCAGGCATTTTCTGAAATTTACTTAAATTTATATTAAGCCCATCTATGGCTCAGGGTGGGTTACAACATAATATCCTATAAAACTAGAGCTATGTAAAAATATATGAAAATCCTCTAAAAACCACCCCTTCATTTGAGAAAGAATTAGAAGTCTCCACGCTTTGAAACCAAATTACATAAAGGAGGTGATGCAATTTTGTTTGTGAATCGAACAGCTGACAACTATAGTCATATTACTTTCCTTCACATCCCTTTGCTTTCTGGGAGTTCAGCAATAATTACAGTAATTGATTTGTCCTTATCCTACGGTAAGGTTTCTTAACTTACCATAATAGCTGAGAGTGCCGACACAGACCCTAAACAAGTTAGTCCTGTAGTGTAACTAGGATCTATCATATATGGAACCATTCCAACCACACTGGCAGCCAGCAAGCTTGCATTCATTATGTGCCGACCAGGCAAGAGGAGCGGTGCAGAATTCAGGACACCTGAAATGAAAACACACCAACTTACTTAGGACCTAGGAAGTAGGAGTGAAACTTTTTTCCACCCTGAAGAGGTTAATCAACTCAGAAAACAACGAAATTAAGACAGAAAATGCAATCCTGCACTGACACCACATTGCAATCTCGGATGTCTACAGAGACTAATTTGAAGACTCCTGGAGCAGCCAAATGCATTTTTACTCTAGCACCAGCCTTTTAGACATTTCGCAATAACCCACTGCCAATCTCTCCTTTTCACGCTTCACAGATTTTGATCTCAATTTCACTGTTTGGGCAAAAGAAAGGGTGCGGGGAGAAGTAATAAGTGGTTGAATATTACCCTAAAAAGGATCCAGCCACACAAAAAAACAACCTCTGCCATGTTTGAGAAAAATAAGTTTTCAACAGAAACAGGAGTTTTAAATGATACACTTTCTTTTTAACTGAAAATACTTTTTATGGTACAAACCACCACATGGGGTGAAAACAAACATGACGGTGGCCAGGCATCTCCCCAGGGAGAACCACTGCAGCCGCCACTCCTCAGGTTGGCGGTGAGGGCTGTTCACACAAGCAGCCCTTCTCCCATAACCTGGGTGTGGGGGCTGCCATCATGGGTCCCTCCACACCCCGGGTCAGCCCAAGGAACTGTCAACATAGGACAGGACTCCCAGGGCCCCGGCTGCTCAGCAGTATTGGGTCCCTGGGAAGAGCTGCCACCAAATAGCTGATGTGGGCACCCGTCGATCAGCTGTTTGGTGAGCACCTGGCCCGCCAAACAGCTCCTCCAAGCCCATCCAATCAGCTGTTCAGCAGGGCTGGGTGAACATGCTCCTCCAGACCCAAACCACTGACCTGGCTTGGGGAAGGACTGGGCAGGCCCCTAACAGACAGGAGGGAGACCGTTAGCCTGGGTGCCCAGGCCTTAGCCCAGGCTGCATCTCCAACTGCCTTCACCTGACACATTGCGTAGTGGCCGGAAGCTTGTCCTAGGGTGGTAGCAGGCAAACATCTGATAGCAACAGACCAGATGTGCATGTAAGTCCTGGGCTAAGGCAGGCTAATTTCATGTCTGTTTTCACCCATGATCACAAACATGACAAGAGCTCGTTAGTGGCTGCTGAGGCGCTAAGTAAGGGAGATGTGGAGATTTAAGGCACTAAAAAGCAGTGTTTTGTAAATTTTAAGAATGAAGAACGTTGCATTTAAAGTCCAGATGGATTTTTTAATATTGGAGAGAGACTTTAGTGGAAGGGAAGAAACCTACTATAAAGAGAAGGTTGAATATTTGTAACAAATGTTTTCCAATCCTTTATTAGCAAGAATATATGTAAGAATGCAGGATCAAGGTTGTTATTCAAGAAACAGACTAACTTGCACCATCGGGATCTTTTGGCTGGACTGTGTACAGCACAATGGAGCAACCTGCCCCGAGCTAGAGCTACATCCATTATGCACATTCAGTCCCATCTCCCCCTTGCTCAGTAGGCATCTATACATAAAGAAATCTGTCTAAATAGGGAAAACATAGATGTCTCGAAAGCGTGGTGGTCTGGAAGCAAAGAAGGTGTGAAGAAAGTGGATCTATGCCAGAGGTGGGTGCATTTCAACTCAGGAGATACACGTGGCTCTTAGGCCCCTGTACTGCAGCTCTTGCCAGAACAGAAGTAGCTGAACTGGGGCATGTCTATGCAGCTCCCTCACAAACAAGAGAAGCCAAGCTGTCACTTCCACTGCTGCTGCCACCGCTAGAGCTTCCTGGAAGCAGGAGAAGTGTACCCTGAGCCACTCTACCTGCTGCCTGAACCTGCCAGACTGCCTAGGAGGTGGAGCTTTGACTGATGTTGGAGGAGACATGTTGCCCTGCCCCCAGGATAGTGGGAAGCCATGATCAATATAAAGTGTTTTGTGGCTTTCTGCAATATGAACATTTTGGTGTGCGGCTCTTGGATTTGGGAACTTTGTCCACCCCTGATCTATTCACACATCTTTGGATAGAAGCACAAAGGAAGGGAGAAAAAGGGAAGCATGTGTATACATACACACATTGTCTCCCCTGCCCCACTGTTCTCCTCTGCTACTGACAGCGACAGAGAAGCCCACGTATGCATATTAGTTTTCCATCCTAAATCCTAGGCCTTGTTCACAAATCAGCAATTTTAACACGTAATTCCCAATTGAATTCCAAATATAGAACATCCTTCTCTACAAATTGCTCATATTTCTGCCCCGGCCACCAAAACTGCCGAGGTTTGAACCGGGCCCACATCTGACAGGCCAGGAACAGACAGGCAGGCCAGAGCGGCCTAGACAGGCCAGTGTCACTTTAGTTAACACCCATGGTTTCCACGTGTAGATACAGTCTCAGTTCTGTACATACACTGGAAGTCCACTGTAATTTGAATTAAGGATTAATACTTCAAGTAAAGAACAGACATGAGGGAAGGTTATTACATGAACTGGAGAAATTTTGACTTCATGTGCAAGGCATACAAAAAAAGTGCATCCAAATAAGATTTCTTCAGTAATTCTGGATGGTTTAGCACAAAGGCACTGTTAATATTTGATCTAGTCAAAGACTACTGTGGTTTACATTTTCTTCCTTTTGAAAAGCTATTTTGTATCAAACCCATTAAATCATACATAGACTGTTGTGTACTGTGTAAATTCATTGCGACACAGAAAGCAGCACAATTTTTATATAACAGCTCGTGGCCATTAGTTTTGTAATTAACACGTCTATGATGTGAACAAGACTATTCAGGAAAAAAGCAACATAGCATTGAAGAATAAGAAGTGTCAAGGAAGAAAATCCAACACCTCTATCGAACAAAATATATGCTTATTCTTCCTTTAGAAAACTTGCTTTAAAAGTTCACTTTAAAAAGTACACATGCATAATTTATTAAAATGGGTGTGAGAGTCAAAGGGAAGCAAGAAATACAGATTAAATATCATAGCTTTCAAACAAGCTGACCTTGCAGTTTTCCATAAGCAATCAGAGATCCACTGAAAGTTACACCACCAATGTACGTGCCAAGATATGCCACAATCTTAGTGAGGTTCGCAGCAGGGTCAGTAGCAAAGTGTGGATACTCAATCATGTACTCCGCTACGCAGGTAAGGACAGCAGCCAAGCCAACCAGACTATGAAAAGCAGCAACCAACTGAGGCAAATCTGAAATCTGGATGCGTTTAGCGATCGTCAAACCTATGGTGAGTTGGAGAAAACAAAAACAAAAAACACAAGAAGTACTGTAAGTTTACACAATTGCGGCCAGCACATTCCTGTGTCTAACTGTGACTGTTCAGCAACAAGGCACATTCTAGGGCTATATAGATTATGAATAATTATAATAAGTCAAAGAGAAATTTCTAATACCTAAAATTCCCTTGTATTAGCAGCATTTCCTCACATTAGCAGGGGTAGAAAATTTTGAAAATAAAACAATTTTTTCCTGCAAGACATAAAAAGGGGTAGTCCTTTGTATATAGGGACAATCTGTGAATAAGGAAATCAAGAACTTTTAAATGTATTAAGTATTAGAATACAGTCATCCAAGAAAGGAGAATGGAGACAACAAACAGTATTATTTCTTGCTCTGTAATTGGTCTGCAGTGTGACACTGGCCAAGTCACTTCAAAACTAGTATTTCTCAGTTTCCTTATCTGCTAAATAGGGCCTATTCTTACCCTAACTTTGTACGGCACACTTGACACAACTCACTATATAAGGCAGCATCTGAGTCAATTTAACTGCAAGGTAATAACTGAAGTGGCATGAAAAACTAATTTTATCTGCAACAGTATTATACACTTTTCTGCACACGATGAAGTTGTCTACAGTTTTAAATCATGTTATACTCACCCATAGTGCCACCAAGGGCCATTGCACCCGACATCTGAGCCAGCAACTCAGGAGATGGTTTAAGACCTCCAAGAGTAGCCGCTAAGCCTCCAGCAACACCTATCATACCCAAAGCATTGCCAAGTCGAGCAGTTCTTTGAGTGGACAGACCAGCCAGAGCACCAACACAGCACAAACCGGAACCCAGGTACATCATCTATAAAATAATTAAAATACACATTTCATACATCAAAGCTTCTCTGACCATTACAAAAGAAACAAGATATAAACTGCTTTTTCTTCATTAGCTAACATAGCTGGGAAGGAATTAGAAATTTTGCTCTGGTGTGTGGATTTGTGGCTGGAACGCAATTGTACACATTTTAAAAGTGAGATTTATAATCACACAGAAAAATTCCCCACCCGCCACCCCAATTACTAGTTTCATTTGCTTGATCTTATGACATTAAACTTAAGTCCAGACAACTTTCAGAAGGGCACCTCTCATGAAGTCCAGAAGCAAAGTTTTCATAGTGTAATGTCAACCGATACTGGTTCAGAGACCACTTTGTCCTAATGAGTGAAAAACTTATTTTTTGGAAGGAAAGGGGTGGGTAATATGTTTATATTGGTCTTCTGTTTCAAAAGTGGGGAAGGGGGAGGGTGGGGAACTATGAAAGGTTAGCTTAAGTCGATTAACCAAAGTAAGAATATAATAATTCAGGGGGTGGAGGGTAGGATGTGTGCGCTTATGAAATATTGTGTTGGAAATCCTTGGGGAAAAAACAGTGTCTTTATTTGCTTTATCCAGAAAAATGATCAGATTTCCAAATTCCTAGCTAGCATGATCTGAACTCTGACAGAACTATCATGAGACATTCAACTATGACAGAGGGGGGTTTGGTTTCGAGTAGTTATTTCTGTTCATTCATTCTGGGCTGAAACTTAACTTTGTACTTCGAGATTCTTCTTTGATGTATTCACCCTACATCCCTCTTCTGCTAAATATAAACAAGAAGTTGAAGGATACCTACTTTTTTCTTGTTACTGATTTAACCTCTCAAAGCTTTCAGCCTTCCATTTTTCCAGTTATTTCTATACCACTCACTTCAGTGTCAGCTAACCTTTGCAGCAGCATTTTTTAAGATAAGAAAGTTGTCCATAATGTGGACACTTTACACACAAATAATTCTGTACAGCAACCATTGTTTCATATATGCAATGCTTCTTATAAATTAATGGGATTTTGTGGACTATAAAATCTCCGCTCTGGGCACAGCTATGGTTACAAAATTTGGGTTTTTTACTTACATTTGGGTCTTTTACCCTCTACCAAAGTTGGTTAAAATCAGACTGTGGGATCAGAGGTTAACACGACACAGAGCATACAACCACCATGTGACCACACAAGCCTTCTTTCCATTGGAAACCAGGTTAAAATATTTTAAAGAAGACGATGAGTTAGCCAGTTGGCACAACTGGAAAGAATCAGTGTCTGAAGCGTATTGGTAGGCATTGGATACCTGGTAGAGTCAGCTACTATCTAGCTGCTTGAAAGTTAGAAGCTACTGATGAAAAGCTAAGAATAGTTTTATCTTCAGGAAGTCCATCAATGGAATGAATAAAGGCTGGTAAAATGCGTCTTGCAGCTAGTTATTAACAGACAAGAGGGGTTCTTCAAAAGCCTATAAACACCCAAAGCAGAAGACCAAAGCCCAGCTAGCTGGAAAAGGAAAGGAGAAATTGGAAATGAAAAATGAGAGAATGGATCATTTCTAACAAGTAGAAAATAGGCAGTTCAGGGAGAAGTGCATGTAGCTCTCCATTAGGAAAGGAAGAAAACAATTGGTTTTTTCCCCCTTTCCTACTCTCCTTTTACACACAAGAAGTTCACTACAAAAAAAAAAAAAAAAAAAGATAATGAGACTTCATTTTAAGTGCAAGTTTGACTTTTGAGGAAATGCCAAGTGGAAAAAGAACAAGAACAAAAAACCCAGGATGCTGCCTTGCTTTGTCCTAGCAACTTTCCTGGAGTCTTAACTTGTGCATAGTCCTTTGTATAAATAAAAAATGTAGATTAAAAGGGAATATAACAGAGGTGGGCAAATGGTGGCTCTTGGGCACCTGTACTGTCTCTCTCACCAGAACTGACTGCCTACAGTCATGTCCATGCAGCTTCCTCAGAAGCTAGAGAAGCAGAATTGCCATTTCCACCACTACCACCACTGGTAGTGGGGCTATGGGAGCAGGGACTCTATCGTTGCTGCCCAAACCTGCTAGATTGCCTGAAGTCAGAGCTTTGACCTGAGAAGGTTGGAGGGGAAGCCATGTTGCCCTGTCCCTGGGATTGGGGGGAAGCCGATGATCAATGTAAAGCGTCTTATGGGCTCTCCGTGATATGAAAATGCTGGTATGCGGCTCTTGGGCTTCAAATATTTACCCACCTCTGGAATAGAAGAATGCATTAGAAGATTTGCTAACTTTCATATCAAGTTATTTCAGAAGCTATTTGCACCAAATGGTTCTAGTGTTGTGTACTTTTAAAGTGCAGTTGCCAAAAAGTAAGTGATGGGGTGGTTGACAAAAGATCAGCAAGCGATGGAAACTAAAATATTTTTTGTTTATTTTTTTCACATTTTTTATCCCACCTGTCCCACAAAGGCTCAGGGCAGCTTACAGAAACACATAATACACACACAAATGTAAAAAAAACACCTCAACTGCTCCCACCAACCCTTTCCCACACTCCTCCATCCACCCAACCCTCTTTTCAATCCCCACCCCTGCTTGTTATTTCCCCCCCCTCACCTGGGGGCCATGGCACCATTCCCCATTCCCAAAGACCGGCCCAAACATTACCCACCAAATACTTTCTTCAACAGAAAAGTCTTACACAACCTCCAGAAGATGCTCAGGCCCAGGCTCAAATGGACCTCCGTGGGAAGGGAGTTCCGTAATATTGGGGCAGCAACCAAGAACACCTCCCTGCGAGCCCTCGTCGTATGAACAAGGCTAACAGGCGGTACCCACAGGGGAGGTGCTCCCAGCTGATCGTAAGGACCGCAATGGGTCATGGAATGACAGGTGGTCTTTCAGATATGTTGGGCCCAGAGCATTTTAGGCTTTATAAAAGGTCAAAACCAGCACCCTGAATTTTGCCCAGAACAGTACAAGGAGACAGTACAGACTTTGGAGCAGTGCTGCAATATGCTCCCGGTGCCCCATCCCCGAAAGGAGGTGAGCCTCTGCATTCTGCACCAGTTGTAGCCTCTGAACAGTCATCAAGGGAAGCCCCAGGTAGAGTGCATTGCAATAATCTAACCTCAATGTGATGAAAGCATGGATGATGGTGGCCAGATCCAAATCAGAAAGAAAAGGCCACAGCCTCTCACCAGATGGAGTTGGTGAAAAGCATGCTCCTTGCCACCACAGCAACCTGGCAATGCAGGTGCAACAAGGGATCCAGAAGGACTCCACTAAGGCTGCAAACCTGAGTGACCAGAAGAGGCTGGACTCCATCAATAACAGAAGTTCCAATCCGCTCCAGGTCACAAGGCCAACCAGTTATCATCACCTCAGTCTTGTCTGGATTCAGCCTCAAAATTGGCTCATCCTCATTCGGTCCCCAACAGCAGTCGGGCATCAGGTAAGCACCAAGACTGCAGGGCCTAGGTCTGATGAAAATGAGAGATAGCGCTGGGTATCATCAGTGTACTGATGGCACTTCAACCCAAACCTCCAAATGACCTTGTCCAGCAGCCTCATATACACGTTGAACAAGAGGGGAGACAGAATCAAACCCCGTGGGACCCAACAGGGGAGGTCCCTAGAGCAGAACGAGCAATTGCCCATCACCACCTGCTGTGACCTCCCTGATGGGATGAATGTTTCTACTCCAAAAGCAGTCCCGCGCATCCCCGCTAAAGGGTCTTCTTACCTGTTCAATATTATAACCACCCTGGAGAGCTGCTGCATATCCTCCCACAAAGACACTAGAAGGCAGCAGGTACAAGTAATTATATTCAGGAGGATCAGTAGGACGTTTGAACATATCCAGCATTCTCTGCGTAACTAGGAAGCCACCTTTAAAAAAATAAAATAAAATAAAATAAAGAGGCAGCAAAATGAAATCTGAAATTGAGGTGAATTGATTGCCTGTAATCTTTTGATCAGTAAAAGCTCCGAAAAATCGAAGAGCCAGCAAGGACACTGTCCAAGCAGGGGGAAAGATGTGGTATAACCGCAATTTAGCCTACCACAGAGAGACACATTGCGTAGGAACTCATTGATAAAGCTCATTCTGAGAAGCATGCATAACAGAGCCTACCAGCCAATTAAATCTAAAGATCCCACAGGATAAACCCACAGATTTAATGTGCAGCACGAGACCATCTACTATGCCCACTAGCTCAGCAGCATGATTCACTGATGATCCATACTGCCTGTGGCCCATCTCCCATGCCCGTTCCAGACACATTCTCCAAACATACTCTCATCAGGATTCTTAGTGGGAATTCAGCAGGTGTGTCATGTGGGACATCCAGTGCTAAAAACGCTCTCTGTATGGCAAGACCTCTAAACTTTGGATGGAGGAAGACTGTTTGCCTCCATCTTTAACCACATATAAATATTTCTAATGTCTGAAGGTGGTCTTTCCGATGTCGTATTCCATTCCGATTAGCTTGGCTTAGAAACCCGCCCCTCAACATCCGTCTCCACATTTGTATCATGAAACTTCATGTGAATTAGTGGACACAGATTTTATCTGGTATTTTTTCCAGCTGCAAGGAAAGCAGGAGGGGAGAGGGGGAAGCAACACCTACAAATCTATTTCTTACAATTGTAAGGTGCCAGGTACGTTACTGACACTATATAAATGCTTAATAATAAGATACAGAGAAACAGGAAGATTTCATAACTTGATTATTTTAAGACCATATCATAAGACAATTGGCATTACAGGAGTTTTTCTAACAGGAATTGCTTCAGGTTCTTAGGATTACCAAATTCTTGGATTGTGACTAATTTAAAACAAAAGTAAAAATAAAGATGTCAGGCTACCCTCAGATGCATAACAATAGCAACTCAATTTCCAAAAAATGATTACACTGGAAAGGACACAGATTGTAACTGAAGTGATGTTCAGTAGTTGATCACAAACTGAACATGAGCCAGTAATGTGATGTGGCTGTAAAAAAGGCTAAATTAAATTTTAGGCTGCATTAGTGAAAGCATTTTTTCTATGCCACAGTAGTAATAATTCCACTCTATTCCACTCTAGAGAGATCTCACATGGAGTACTTTGGGCATATCATTCTAAGAAGGACATTGACAAATAAGAGTAGGTTCCGAGGAGGGCAAAAATGATAAAGGGTCTGGAAAGCAAGTTGTATGTGAGGAAAGGAGAATTGGTTACCTACCTTCGGTTAATTCCTTTCTCTCATATCCCTGCATACTCCTCCGGATGGGTAGTTCCACCGTTGACCGCCAGGAGGCAGATGAGCTTTTTTCCTCTCTGCGCCTGCGTCACGGTGCTACCCGGATCCAGCGCCAGTCCGTTGCAAGCTGAACTCTCATTCTATCTAGTGATTATAACTCAACAACCTTATAACAACTAATAATCATTAATGAACTTATTTAACTATGAAGCAGGTCTTTGAGAAGAGACTAACCCGTTTGTGGATACTGGCCCCACACCCCCTGCTAATCATGCTGCTTCTCGGCAGGGAGGGGCGGAGGAGTATGCAGGGATATGAGAGAAAGGAATTCACCAAAAGTAGGTAACCAATTCTCCTTTCTCCTCATACCCCTGGCATACTCCTCCGGATGGGACGTACCCAAGCAAAGTGTCCCAATTTAAGGGTGGGAGCTAGCAGCACTGGGGGTGTCCAGTACCGCCTGCAGTACCCTTCTGCCAAAGGCAGCTTCTGCAGATTGGAAG